>VDFB02271358.1:438653111-438727950 GCA_007258455.2 Sequoia sempervirens | reverse complement strand
CTAAATATCACATGTCATAAAAGCGACATGGGGAAGAGAAATGAATTTAATATTCCCTTGAAGGACAAAAGGAATTCAAAAATTCCTGAGAGGTTGATTAGGCTAGCTGATGAGGGGTTAGAGGAAGGTTAGGTGGCTAAGAGAGATTAGAGGCCAACTTGCAAAAGTTGGAGGATGTGACACCTCCTAATCAAAGATTAGGCATGTGCACATCCTAATGGTGGGATTAGAAGAAGGATTAGGATTAGATAAAAATGATAGAGGATGTGACATGAAGGGAATTAAATAAATGGAATATTTATTTAATTCAATTGATGGAAGGAGGATTAAAAAGATAAGGTATTATTGATTAAATACCTTAGGGATTTGGTAGAATTAAAGATATTAATTAAATAATAGCAGTATTACTTAATTAACAAAAATAAGACGAAAGAGGATGAATTTGGATAAATTAAGTGTCCAAATTTAGACGTCTACACTACCAATCAGATATTGCATCTTTCTACATAATGGTAGGTGTCCATCCTCATCTAGCCACTATGGGAAATCCATGTAGGGCCTCCAAATGAACTAAACCATCGCGTCAATAGCATTTTAGTAGAAATCGATGTCTCCAACATGATTCTAGGTGTTTTCCCCTGCATAATTGAAGGATTAAGAAGATCCATGTTGTAGGTCAGCTATAATAGGCGGACGAAAAATTGCTATGTGTTCCCATGCCCATACCATCAAGAGCATGGTACCATAGCTCATAGACTGTGCCTCTCTATAGGAACTATCATGCAAATGGAAATATAACATGGCCAACAAACAAGGGCCCCAAGCATATACCACTCGTCTCTCTAACATGCCTACAAGCATCTCCCTCCATCCTACTGGAAATCCATGACCTCGGTGGTTAGGAAGAACTACCCCTCCAATCAATGTACATAATAAACAATCTATCCTCCCATATCTCTCAGCTAGAACATGCCATCTAACCTCGTAATGTTCAATCCCCAACTGTTTAATGTCATCATGGGGATAATATCCACACATCTCAGCAAAACCCCTCTATGTGTCATACATCACCCTCGCACCCCTAATCGACAGTCTCAATATCCTATATACATCTTCTAGGGTGAAGTGGCCTCACCTGTAGAAAGATGAAATGAACATGTCTTGGAGTGACACTGCTTGCAAATAGTAATCAATAGACCTTGGTTTTCCCGAATAGTGGGCATAAAAGTGACATGGTATAGACCCAGGTGCCAAAGGAACCGTCTCTCCTCGCTCCGCAACCGATCCCAAAAGTCAAAGGTCAATGGTCTCAACTCCCTCATATATATCGGATCCAATACAACCTAAAATAGGATAATGCATGCCTCATGTCAAATTACAAACACCTTGTTATAGTCCAACATTTTAAAATTTTTTGCCAATCAAATGCATCATTTTATAACAAATGCATTGCAAAAACTCAATTGTGTCATTCCATTCTGCATATGTGTCTCAAAACATCATATGCGCCATTATCCTATGCAAATGATTTTAAAAAATGTGTATGCATACAATCAAAAATCATATCCAACCAAATCAATATTCAAAAGGAAAATGCGTACAAAAAATTACACATGCATTACAAAAATCAATACGCGCTACTATTTATCACACATGCAATGCAGAAATACATATGCATTGCAATAAAAAACAAATGCAATCAACTTTTAAACAATCTACACTAGCCTATGACATGATTTTTCAAATGCGACATTTCGCATGTAGATGCATGCATTACATATTAAGATGTGGTGCAAAATAAAGTGACGTGTGAAGAAAAAATGCAATAAATGCCTAGAAATGCGCAAAAACAAAATTTCAAAATTCAGTGTCTGAGTACTTACCGAGGGTATAGCGTTTACTAGGCATCAAAACGTCAAAATGCGATATCCATGGTGAGAAGTGTGAGGAATGGATGACATTTTCGCTAGAGCTCCAGAGCACAAAATCAGAAATTCTAAACTTGAGAGGTGAAAGTGAATTGGGTTTTTACCCAATTTGTATTTATACCTAGGGTTTTGGTGGCATTTTTCAAAATCTTTTAAACTGGATGCACTAATTTCCATTTTCTAATGACTATTTGACCTATCAAACTTCCTCCAAACTAATTTTTGTCAACTCCATCGAACTTTTGGCCATCAAATTAAATAACCAGGACTATTTCCAAATTTTTAGGAATTTTTTGAAAATTTGTCAATTTTCTCGAGGGGGCATACCTTCACCTATTTCATATTGGGGCATGACTGGGGCATTATTTTGATCAATTTTCTTTGATACAACACTAAAATGACATTGTATTAAAGAGGGGTAAAATGTAGACATTGAAATTTGGTCTAAGTCTATGACTTCAATTTCTTCATAATTCATATTTTCATAGGCATGATTAAATAATGTTAATTATTTAATTATTCTCTAAAGTTCATTATTCCTCTATTAATTAAATAAACTTAATTATTTAATTAATTCATATTATCTTTATTCAAACTTTGATTAATTAAATAAATTCTTTATTTAATTATGCCACTAATTAACTTTATCCTCTTTCTTAAATTAAATAAATTCTTATTTAATTTATCCTAATCATATTTATGACTATAATTAAATAAATACCTTAATTATTTAATTATTCATACTTTCTTCGGTCAATTAAATAAATCTTATTTATTTAATTTAATCCTTAAATGTCGAATGTTGAATTAAATAATCATTTAATTCATAAAAGTCTATTTTGGACATATTCCTCTACATTTAGATAATTGTTTAAGTTATCTAAGTATTCATTTCCACTTGACTTGAGATCTATTTAAATCAGTTAGTTATCTCCCGATTCAATGTTTGATTGTCTTTAACAAATAAAATCTCTATCATAACCAATCAGTTATCTAGTTTTATTTCTTTTGCATGTAGACATTTATTAATTAAATATCTTTATTTACTTAATTAATTTATGCGTGCATTTGAACAGGTCATTTTCTTTAATCTATCTTTATCCTTTTCATGCAAACATTATTCTTCTAATTTTTGAATACTTTCAACTAGAGATTAAATCATTATTTAATCTTGATCTCTATCTTTAGGTTTTATCGCTCATGTCACTACTAACACTTATCTCAATGCATGTTGAATATTTTAATCTGAATCGTTTGTCCATCTTCTAATCTGAGCCTGTCATTCGAAAACCCTATTTTCTATAAAATGGCTTTATCTTCATCATTGTTACTCCTCCCAAAATTTGATGACTTTTGGAGCACTTGTTTAATCTTCGATACTTCGCTACTATCACATATATCAAGGCTATACTTGCACACATACTAAAAATATGAGGGAAAGAATACTATCATGATGAAATGGAGAAGGACAATTTAGGTCATTCATGAAATGATGTAGATATTGGGTGAGATCATTCTGTGTTTATGTTTAATCTTTCCTTTGTACTTTGTTGTTTAGCTTTAGTTTACGATTCGAGTTTAATTACATTGTTATTGCTTTAATTCCACTTTTTTTTCTTGATGTTACATAAAGAACATGTATAAATACTTGACATACCTTAAAAATGGAGATTCAAATGGAGAAACTACCCAATTATGTGTAGTCTTTTTTTCTTCTTGCATCAAACTCCTCAACAATTTTAGCTTTTCACAAACTTGCTTCCTTTTCAATTATCAATTGTATATAACTCTAATAGAATTACAAAAAACTATACAATTAACCAATGGATAATGCTAAATTCCTACAATTCAATCACAATTAACATTGCAACATTACAAAAATTGAAACTTGAATTGATATATATTAAATTCGATGTGAAAACTCTACTATTTCCTCCTTCGTATGTTACAAAACCAAAAAAAGGTGGTGGATAGTTGATGAAAAGGTGATAGAATGTGTAAAAATTGCATTTTCACTTTCCAATAACATCAAAAAGAATTTTGTGGGCCTAGATCATGGGTGTCCTATCTATTTTACCATTTTTAGAGCAAGCCAAAATGTGCTCACATTATAACGTCGGTGCGTTTTAGCTTGCTCTACAAAATGACCATATTTCAACTTCTCCAAAATATGCTCATGTTATGGAAATTTTTATTTTGTAAAGGTTTCTAAATCCATGTGTCAATATGGGCTTTGGTTGGTGTACATCTATTAGACCTTTCTTTGACCAATTATGACATCTTCTAAGTGTTATCTATGTCTCATTTTGTGTGTGATATTCAGTTTCAATAAAATTCCCTATACACGCAAGCATGTACATTAACCCTCAACCCTATCCCTTAAACCTTGAGTACTTAAACCCTAATCCCTTAAATCCTCAACCTGTAAACCCTAATTTGGTGCAGGAGCACCCAAAGGTTATCATAGGTTGTCTAGGACAACTGGGCAATAAAACTTAGTTCATTTGGATGTAAGCCTTAATGGCATTATTGATTAGGTGTTGATCATTTGATGAAGGTCATGTTGACCATTGGATAGGCCTAAGGCTTTTGCACAAATAAGGTTTTGACCTTTTAGGACTTTTAGGAGTTGTTTTTTCAGTTTTTGCTAATAATGCTCAATTGGAGCTACAAGCGGCCAAGGAGAGACCATAACTATTTTGAGACCCTATTTAGGGGTGACCTCAACATGGGAGAAGGGTTGGAAGCCTTTGTTAAGTTTTGAAGTTTTATGAATTCAAGGAAATCAATTGTGTTTGAAAGTGCATTTTTCTGATTTTACATTGAAATTAGGTTTTAATGGCTTAAACATGGCACTGTAACTTATAGAGGAGGTAGTGTAGTAGTTATACAAGCATTGAGTGTCATTAATTAGTCTCTTTATTCAATTTCAATCATTGTTTGTAAATAGTTTTGTTTCCACACTGTTGTTGGTCTGAACCAGGCAGTTTTGAGAAAATGGAGTATTAGTTCACTTTCCCACCATACAAATTGTACGGTCCTTTGGGAATAGTGACTAGAATCCATGTATGTATATATGGTAGGTTTTAGGGTTTTTGAAAGCACAGGAACCACTGTGGAAGTCTTGCCCTAGGCGAGCCAACGGAAGTGCCCGGCTAGGAAGACTCAAGTGTAGAGCACATAATTTGCAGGGGTGACCAATTCTTGAAAATTTTCCTTTTTGAGAAGGCAGGAGTGAGTCTTTCCAAGAGCTAGTAATCACGAGGAAACTCCATCAATTCATCTGGTTAGAAAAGACTTGACAGTTTGAGAGAAACTAGAAAAGGGCTTAAAAACTCTAGTATAGCCCATTTTCAAGTTAAGGCTTTGTACAGACAGTTAAGACCCAAGACCCCAAAAATATTTGTGAGGTGTTTGTATGAACCAGGAACCTCAAAGAAAGATTGGGGGTTCTTTGGAAAGATTTGGAGAACTAACTTGTTTTCTCGGAGGAGGCCTAATTGGGGCTCCTAGGCTAGTAGCCTTTTTAAGACCTAAATGAGGGTTTGGTGAAAGCGACCAAGAAATGGAGTCAGGTGGACCTTCAAGAACCATAGTAGGATGGATTGAATTCTTTTGAAGCACCTCCAGACCTCTGCAAAATTAAATACAATAATTTGGAGGTTTTTAGCCTTTAGGGTGAATTAAGGGCTAAGGTTAGAGTTGCAAGATTGCACCAAGTCCTGACTTGGTAGCAAGATTTGTGTTGGTAGTTGGGGTTGGAAAAGTTAGACCAGGGGATCCTAAGGACTAGAAGATCCTATAGGTTGAAGTGGTGAAGTGAGACACCTTAGAGGTCTTCCAAACAAGACCTATAGCATGAATCAGTGATTGATTCATCCAACCTCCCTACCAGATTGGTATCAGAGCAGCAAAAGATTTGGGATAGAATAATATATGTCAAAGATTGAGTCTAGTGGTTCTACTGACATGGTGACAAATGCAGAATTGGCCAAGAAGGTCAAAGAACAGGAGGAAGACAATAGGTTATTGAGGGAAAGAATAGCCCAACTTGAGCAAGCAATGAGTAATGTGCAGTTGGAAGGAAGGGTACCAAAGAAAGAAGAGGTTGCAGAGGAAGACAAGATCCCTGAACCTGACCCTGTTTTGCAAGAAGAGCCTTTCTTGAAGGCATTGAAGGCTTTGAGTGGAAAAACACTTGAAGTCATACCACTGTTTAGTGGGAAAATTGAAGCTGATCTAGTCATGGATTGGATAGAGGGAATGGAAAACCATTTTGAATGTGATGGAGTCACTAAAGCACAGAAGGTAAAGGTGGAAAAGTCAAGATTAAGAGGTTTTTCCTTGACATGGTGGAAGTTCATTCAGACAGAGAGAGAAAATGAAGACAAGAAGCCTATCTCTACTTGGAAGGGAATGATTGCCAAAGTGAGAGAAGCATACATGCCAAATGATTATGAAATTCAGTTACATAAGAAAAGACAGAGCTTGAGACAAAGAGACCAAGATGTAAATTCCTATACAGAGGAGTTCCAAAAACTTTGCATGAGGTCTAATGTAACTGAGGATGAAATTCTTAAGGTGGCTAGGTATCTCAACGGCTTGAAGTGGAACATTCAAGAGGAGATGACTCTTCTAAGTCCCAAAACAGTGCACCAATGCTATCAATTGGCTATAAAGATTGAAGAGAGGAGTAAGAGGAAACAAGACTAGGATTCTAAGAATAGAGGTAAAGGCAGAGATCAAAGAGGACATAGAGGTGGATACCAAGGTAGAGGGACTAAACAAAGAAGTCAGGGAGAGTCCAAAATCACAGAGCATGGAAGTGAAACAACATCTAGAGGAGGCTATGGAAGAGGTAGAGGACCTCAAGGAGGTTCTAACAGAGGAAGAGGAGTAGGCAAAAGTAACTCATACTTTGCTAGTATGAAGTGTTACAACTGTGGTCAAGTAGGTCATCCAGCTTATAGGTTCCCAGAGAAAGAATCTTCTTCAAATTCAGAAAAGAGAGTAGCATATGCTCAAGAAGACACTATGAGTGTCAAGTCACCAGAGGTTAGTCACATTGAATCAGAAATGGGGGAGAACTTGATGTTTAGCAGGGTTCTAATCAGACAACTAGTCAAAGAAGAGCCAAAGCAAAGGAGAGCCTTATTCAGGGCAAGATGCAAAATACTTGGAAAGGTGTGCAAGGTTATAGTGGATTCAGGGTCTACTGATAACATAATCTCTGAGGAAGCAGTGAGGAAATTGAAGTTGGAGAAAGTACCCCACACTAATCCTTACAAGGTGACATGGTTGAACAAAGGGCAGAGTGTTCTTGTAAATGAGCAGACAACGGTGGAGTTCTCCATTGGAGGGTACAAGGATAAGTTGATTTTTGATGTGTTTCCCATGGATGCATGCCATCTTCTATTGGGAAGACCATGGCAGTATGACAGAGGAGCCATCTATGATGGAAAGGAGAACACTATCTCATTCAAGAAGGATGGAAAGACATTCAAACTGCAGTCACTGTCAGATGAGGAAGAAGGACAGTCAAAGACCCCTAGTGTCTTGTTAAGTAGTGGTAAGGAGTTTATCAACACTCTACAACAAGGAGGAGAAGGATATGTGGTCATGGTGCATCCCAAGGAGGAAGATAAGACTAAGAAAACAGTCATACCAGAAGCAGTCCAAAAGTTGCTTGAGAAGTACAAGGACATAGTCAGTGTTGGAACACCAGCAACCTTACCTCCAAAGAGAGCCATTAGTCATTAGATAGACTTCATACCAGGGGCTTCATTACCAAACAAAGCAGATTACAAGCTTACACCAGATCAGAACCTAGTAGTAGCTAGACAAGTGCAGGAGTTGTTAGACCAAGGACTAATTAGGAAGAGAATCAGTCCGTGTGCAGTACCAATGGTCTTAGCAACCAAGAAAGGTGGTAAGTGGAGGTTATGCACTGATTCTAGGGCTATAAATAGAATTACAATTAGATATAGGTTCCCTATTCCTAGGATTGAGGATTTGATGGATTGTCTTGGAGGAGCTTAGTATTTCACCAAGTTGGATCTCAAGAGTGGATACCATCATATCAGAAGCAAAGATGGGGATGAGTGGAAGACAGCCTTTAAGACAACTGATGGGTTATATGAGTGGAGAGTTATGCCATTTGGCCTCTCAAATGCCCCTAGCACATTCATGAGGCCCATGAATGAAGTGCTTAAGGACTTCACAGGGTTATTTGTGGTGGTATATCTAGATGATATACTCATCTTTAGCAAGACAGTAGAAGAACATCTAAAGCATGTGGAGTTGGTTTTTTAAAGATTGCAAGAGGATAGGTTAGCCATCAACCTAAAAAAGTGTGAGTTCTTCAAACAAGAGCTTGTGTATTTAGGGTTTGTAGTATCCCAAGGATCATTGAAAATTGACCCAAGCAAGGTGGAAGCTATCCTAAATTGGCCTACACCAACCACTGAGATAGAGGTAAGGAGTTTTCATGGGTTAGCTCAGTTTTATAGGAAGTTTAAAAGGAACTTTAGTGGCATATGTGCACCAGTACTTGATACAATCAAAGGTGGCCTAAAAACTAAGTTCAAATGGACTCTTGAAGCTGAGAAGGGTTTTGAGAAACTGAAACAAGAAGTGGAAACTCAACCCATCCTTTTGTTACCTAGTTTTGATAAGTTATTCATTATGGAATGTGATGCCAGTGGAATTGCAGTAGGAGGAGTGCTAAGCCAAGAAGGAAGGCCTATAGCTTTCTTTAGTGAAAAGCTCAATGAAGCTAAAAAAAATTATTCTACTTATGACTTGGAACTATATGCTTTAGTACAGTCACTTAGAAAGTGGAGGCATTATCTCCTACCTAAATATTTTGTAGTGTTTACTGATAATCAGGCACTTATCTACATCAACACATAAGAGAAGTTGAGCAATATACATTTGAAATGGATGGAATACCTCCAAGCCTTCACATTTACCTTTAAGCACAAGAAGGGATAGTTTAACGAGGTGGCAGATGCATTAAGTAGGAGGTTGCTGACAGTGCAAGAGATACAAATAAAGAGCATTGGGATAGAAAGTTTCAAGGATCTCTATGGAGAAGATGAAGACTTCTCGAAGGAATATAAGGTATGTTCTAATTTTGAGAATCACTTTCATAGTCAATTCTCAGTGTATACATTGCAAAGTGGACTTTTGTTCAAAGGGAATCAGTTATGTGTTCCAAAAGGTTCAATGAGAGAGAATCTTATCCAGGAGAAGCACAATGGTAGTCTTAGTGGTCATTTTGGTATCAACAAGACAATGGAACTAGTACAGAGGTTCTATTATTGGCCCAAGTTGCCAAGGGATGTCAGAAGGTATGTGGAGCAGTGTGTAGTTTGTATGAAAGCCAAGGGGGGAGCTAGTAATGTAGGCTTGTATCAACCTCTACCCATTCCCAATAGACCATGGGAATGTGTTAGTATGGACTTTGTGGTAGGACTCCCTAAGACTAAGATAGGGTTTGATAGTGTCTATGTGGTAGTAGATAGGTTTAGTAAAATGAGTCATTTTATTCCTTGCAAGACCACTCATGATGCTAGCTACATTGCTCATCTCTTCTTCAAAGATATTGTGAGGATCCATGGGTTTCCATTGAGCATCGTCTCATACAAGGATGTGAAGTTCATGAGTCATTTTTAGAAGACTCTATGGAGCAGATTAGGTACTAACTTGTCTTTTGGATCAGCCTACCATCCTCAGACCAATGGAAAAACTGAGGTGATTAATAGAGTGTTAGGTAACCTTCTAAGATGCCTAACCAAGGAGTATGGACGGACATGGGACTTGGTCATATCACAAGTTGAATATGCCTACAATGACAGTGTGAATCTGATCACAGGCAGAAGTCCTTTTGAAATAGTGTATGGAATGTACCCAAGATGTGTGTGTGAACTTAGAGACCTAGGAACTATGGAGCATAGGAGTGGCCATGCTGAAGATTTCTCTCAGACCATGAAGGAGATTCAGGAGCAAGTGAAGAAGACAATTACAAAGGCTACTCACAAGCTGAAAGCTAAGGTGGATATGTCTAGGAAAGATCTACAATTTGCAGTAGGGGACTATGTCATGCTCCATCTCAACAAATCTAGGTTGCAAAAAGGAACATCAACCAAGTTGCAGATGAAGAGAGTGGGACCATGTAAGGTATTAGCCAAGTATGTAAAGAATGCTTACAAGGTGGAGCTACCTATAGACCTAGGCATTTCACCAGTGTTTAATGTGGCTGATTTGATCAGATATAAAGGACCAATCATTGATTTGGATTAGAAAAGTGTGGATGTCTTGAAGGATGTGAGTAACATAGCCTTGCCTCCTAAAGACAACCTGCAAGCAAAGAGAATCTTAGAATCAAGGGTGAAGAAGTCTACCCGGCATAAGGAATACATGGAACATCTCATCAAATGGAAAGACAAGCCAAAATCTAAGGCTACATGGGTGGATGAAGCTCAGTTCAAGAAGTAGGGTATTGATTTATCTCTGATCTCTCCCCACATTCCTTAGTGTTTGTGCAGAGGGGGGAGAATGGTGCAGGAGCACCCAAAGGTTATCATAGGTTGTCTAGGATAGTCTTGTCTAGGACAATTGGGCAGTAAAACTTAGTTCATTTGGATGTAAGCCTTAATGGAATTATTGATTAGGTGTTGATCATTTGATGAAGGTCATGTTGACCATTGGATAGGCCTAAGGCTTTTGCACAAATAAGGTTTTGACCTTTTAGGACTTTTAGGAGTTTCTTTTCAATTTTTGCTAATAATGCTCAATTGGAGCTACAAGCGGCCAAGGAGAGCCCATAACTATTTTGAGACCCTATTTAGGGGTGACCTCAACATGGGAGAAGGGTTGGAAGCCTTTGTTAAGTTTTGAAGTTTTATGAATTCAAGGAAAGCAATTGTGTTTGAAAGTGCATTTTTTTGATTTTACATTGAAGTTAGGTTTTAATGGCTTAAACATGGCACTGTAACTTGTAGAGGTGGTAGTGTAGTAGTTCTACAAGCATTGAGTGCCATTAATTAGTCTCTTTATTCAATTTCAATCACTGTTTGTAAATAGTTTTGTTTCCACACTGTTGCTGGTCTGAACCAGGCAGTTTTGAGAAAATGGAGTATTAGTTCACTTTCCCACCATACAAATTGTACGGTCCTTTGGGAATAGTGACTAGACTCCATGTATGTATATATGGTAGGTTTTAGGGTTTGTGAAAGCACAGGAACCACTGTGGAAGTCTTTCCCTAGGCGAGCCAAGGGAAGTGCCCGGCTAGGGAGACTCAAGTGCAGAGCACATAATTTGCAGGGGTGACCAATTCTTGACAAATTTCCTTTTTGAGAAGGTAGGAGTGAGTCTTTCCAAGACCTGGTAATTAGGAGGAAACTCCATCAATTCATCTAGTCAGGAAAAGACTTGACAATTTGAGAGAAACCAGAAAAGGGCTTAAAAACCCTAGTATAGCCCATTTTCAAGTTAAGGCTTTGTAAGGACAGTTAAGACCCAAGACCCCAAAAATATTTGTTAGGTGTTCGTATGAACCAGGAACCTCAAAGAAATATTGGGGGTTCTTTGGAAAGATTTGGAGAACTAACCTGTTTTCTCGGAGAAGGAGGCCTAATTGGGGCTCCTAGGCTAGTAGCCTTTTTAAGACCTAAATGAGGGTTTGGTGAAAGCGACCAAGAAATGGAGTCAAGTGGACCTTCAAGAACCATATTAGGATGGATTGAAGTCTTTTGAAGCACCTCCACACCCCAGCAAAGTTAAATACAATAATTTGGAGGTTTTTAGCCTTTAGGGTGAATTAAGGGCTAAGGTTAGAGTTGCAAGATTGCACCAAGTCTTGACTTGGTAGCAAGATTTGTGTTGGTAGTTGGGGTTGGAAAAGTTATACCAGGGGATCCTAAGGACTAGAAGATCCTATAGGTTGAAGTGGTGAAGTGAGACACCTTAGAGGTCTTCCAAACAAGACCTAGAGCATGAATCAGTGATTGATTCATCCAACCTCCCTACCATAATCCCTTAGACCCTCAACCCTTAAACCTCAAATCCTAAACCCTATCCCTAAACCTTCAACCCTCAACACTATACCTTAAACTCTAATCCCTTAACCCTAAACCCTATCCATCAAGCCTGAAACCTCAACCCTTAAACCTTAAATCCTAAACCCTCAATCCTCAACACTATACCTGAAACCCTAATCCATCAACCCTCAACTCCAATCCCTCAACCCTTAAACCCTAGACCTTGACCCTTAAACCCAAAAGTCTTAAACCCTCAACCCTTATTCACCCCTCTCCTCCCCTATCTCCCTCACCCCCATCTCTCCCATATCTCTCTCACCCCTCTCTCCCTAGGCTATAAGTCTCTCACTTATATATCTCTTAGGGCTCTTTAGATATTTCCCTCCTTCTCCACCTCTCTCCCTCCTCCTTACCCCTCTTTCCCTCAAGTTGTGAACTTTTCTCTCCCATTTTTTCTATCTCTCCCTTCACCTATCTATCTCTCAACTCTCCCCCCTCACCTCTCTACCTCTCCCCTCTTTAGGTCTCTCTCCTCTATATCTCTCAGGGATATTTAGTTATTTCCCTCCCTCTACACCTCTCTCCATCCTCCTCACCCCTCTTTCTCTAAAGTTATGAACTTATCTCTCCCATTTTCTTCTATCTCTCCCCTCACCTCTCTAGGTCTCTCATTCACTCCTTTTATACCTCTCTATCCATCCTTAGCCATCTCATTTTCTTTTATCTCTCCCTTCACCTCTTTACCATCAACCTTTAAACCTTTAAACCTCAACCCTCAACCCCCTACCCTCTACCCTACACATTAAACCCACAACCCCAATACCCCAACCCTATACCTTAAACCCTTAATCCCTTAAACCCTCTACCCTCTACCTTGTACATTAAACCATCAACCCTAATCCATCGACCCTATACCTTAAACCCTTAATCCCTCAACCCTCAACCCTCAACTTTAAACCCTCTACCCTCTACATTATACACTCAACCCTAAACCATCAACCATATATGCTAAACCCTCAACCCTCAACCATCAACCCTAATCCTTCAACCCTCAACCCTTAAACTCTCAACCCTTAAACCCTCAACCCTTAAAAACTCTACCCTCAAACCCTCTACCCTATGCATTAAACCCTTAACCCTAATACATCAACCCTATACCTTAAACCCTAATCTCTTAACACTCAACCCTTAAACCCTAATCCCTTAATCCCTCAACCCTTAAACCCTCAACCCTTGACCCTTTAACCTTAAATCCTTAAATCCTCAACCCTTAAACCCTAATCCCTTAACCCTCAACCATAAACCCTATCCCTAAAGCCTCAACCCTCAACACTTAAACCTTAAACCCTAAAACCTATCCTTAAACCCTAATCCTTCAACCCTTAATCCCTCAACCTTTAAACCATTAATCCCTCAAACCTTAAACCATTAAACCCTAAACTCTCAACCCGTAGATACCCTTAAACCCTATACCCTATACACTTAACCTTGGACACTCAACCTTCAAGCCTCTACCCTATACCCTATACCCTATACCCTCAACCCTATACTTATTCCCTAAACCCTCAACCGTCATCCATATGCCTTATACCCTCAGCCTTAAACCATTAACCTTGTATCTTGGACACTCAACCTTGAACATTATCCCTCAACTATAAATTCTCAACCCTCTACCCTAATCCCTCAACCTTGAACTGTTATAATATTTTTTACATGTTGGAGGAGGAAGAGTAATCAAGTGGTATTCAAGAAGCCTCAACAAAATATGATCTTAATCTAACAGAGGATACAAATTAGAAGATAATTTTTTCTCTTGTGAAGAAAATATTTCTCACTTACCACATGATGTTCTAAATATAGTAGATGATGACAAATGAGATGTAGATGGAGTAGATTGGAAACCTAAAACCCTTTTAGAAAGGAATGATGTAGACTTCACATGATCCCTAACTCCTCGTTTCATGTTTTCATTAAATCCACTTTTAGAAAGAATTTTAAATCCAGGCCCATAACACTTTTCCAACTTAGGTGTAGAAGTCTTGTCTAAATTTTTATGAGAATAATTAGGTGATCCCACAATACTGGTTTACAATTTTTGGCCAAATTGGACACCGGACTATTTTTTTCTAACTAAATTTTCACTTTCGGGCACCTATAGTGGGACCCAACATTAAATAGGTTCACTCCAAGGGGGGTTCGAGCGAACCCCCTTTTGGTTTGCTCAAACCAAAAGTTCATTTGAACACCCAAAAACCAAAATTTTCTCCATGGGGGCATTTTTTGGAATTTTCCTTCCTTACTGGAATTGTAAACCAGTTTTGTGGGTTTATCCAATTAATTATTTTGAAAGAATTCAAATCCTTTTTTAGGTGTTAAAATGTTAAGGTTCGGCTTCACCAACACATGAGGGATGAAAGCTAAAGATCCCACATCACCATCATGGAATGATGTTTTTGGATTTGTTGATGTAGAAAAAGATTGAGTGAATGAACACAAGAATCCTTAGGTTGAGATTATGAGATTTTGTGCTCTCCCACAAAGAAGGGTGTAAAATATAATGAACACCAATTGTCACCAAAACATACATACTTGAATATGAAGCATTATTTTGATCATTATTTTCAATAGATGCTATAACATTTTACTCTTTGAGCTTTGATGGTGAGATTTTAGACTCCCTAATGAAATGAGGTGTAAAATATAATGACCCTTAATCATCACCCAAGATTTGATTCATAGTATCATTATTATTGAAAGGTAAAGGTTCCCTTTTTAAAGATTGAATCAAAGTATTAAGAGAGTTGGAAGTTTTATGCTTAGATTCAAAGTGTAAATTATAAATTTTTGCATCTAATTTTATTGTATATATCTCATTATTATATTCATAGTTCATCTCATGGTGAAGAGTAGAGGAGACTCCCTTCATGGCATGAATCCATGGTCTACCAAGAAGAATATTGTATAAGAGAGTATTGATAATGAAAAGGATAAGAGTAGGTAAAATCATGGGCCCTATCTTAATAGGTAATTTTATTGTTCTCAATGGTTTCCTACCAACATTATTAAATCAAATAATAGAAATATTATTCAATTGTATGAGATTCTTATCCATACCAAGCTTATCTAGGAGACCAATGCCACAAACATTAAGATATGATTTATTTCCAATAAGAGTATGTATAACCCCAATTTTTATCGATGATAATAATTATCATTAGAGCCTCATGTTGGTTCTGGACCTCAAGCAGAGGTAACTCATGTTGAGTGAATGTAATATCTAAATTTATTAATTGTATACTTTCATTCAAGGCTGCTACGTCATTCGGTTTGACATAAGGTGAGATATCAATCTCTTAAAAACTCTCTTAGAGAATCCCATGGTATCTAGGTAAAGTTTGAATTAAGTTTTAAAGGGAGATCTTGGCTAGAGTATTGCAAATTTTCTCAACAAGATCATATTATTTACTACTATATTGATGAAGGCTAGGGTGGGGTGGAAGATATGGTTGAGGAAATGGAATGTACATTAGAATTTATTTTTATTGATTATTATTTATATTGTTATATATGTGAGCCACTACGTGATAACTTGGGTTCTTATGATTACTTTGAGTGAGTTGTTTTGCAAAGTTTAGGATATGGCCATGAGGTTTTGGAGGTCTTGTAATGAGAGGAGGCTTAAAGGGAGGTTCAATAATGATATGGGGTCCAATAATCAATTGTGGTTTTATAACTTTAATTGAGTTAACTACTTGTTGACGATCTATTAATAGAGGACCTAATGTCAATTTTGAACCTTCACTTATGAAAGCCACTCTACTATCATTTGAAGGAGAAAATAGTTTTTGAAGGATATGGTAAAAGAAATCCAATTTGATTTCAAAAAAAATTATATATATATATATATTTAGAATCTATAAATAAAATGTCACAAATCACTAGTTTGTGTTATCTTCAAATTCCTCGTGGTTTAGCAACTATACTTACTTGAAAGTGAAGATTTAGTGAAAAAAAAATTAGTTCAATGTCAAGTTTGGCCAAAAAGTATAAACCACTATTGTGGGATCACCCCATGTATCAATGATTTCATCCTCTTTTGCCAAAATATCTTCCCAATTATGAAAGGTATTGGGAGAGGAAAAAACATGATTCTCATGGTTCTCAATGATTGGATCCTCTTACACCAAATACCTTCACAAGTGGGAGAAGAAAACACATGATTCTCATGATCTTAAATGATTGCACCCTCCTATACCATGATATCTTCCCAAGTATCAGAGGTATTGGGAAAGAAAAAAGCATGATTCTCATGATTCTGAATGATTGGATCATCTTCCACCAAGATACTCTCACAAGTAGGAAATATATTGGGAGATGGATTAAATAAAAATAACAAAAGAGGAGAGAGAAACTCATTTTCACATGCATGTAACAAAAATTATTTAAATTGCTTTACAAAATTTGACAGTAAAATTATAATTATGATAACACAATATTTTTGCAAGGAAAAAATTGTGCTATATTCCTTAGATAAAACTGATAATGCACAAAAAAATTAGACAATTGTAGGACTGGTTTTTAGAAACTAAAACTGAAATTGAGTATGATCATTAGCAAGGTTCTACACATAAATATTTAGCTCACATTGAGTGGATAGGAGAGTTGAGCAGCCTAGTCCAGAGAGTTGAATTTTCATTCTTAAAAAATTTGAACTTAAATAACAATGTTCAAAAACCTATAGGTGTAGAGGCTTAGATTTGGATGACACATATTTCTAAAAATACACGAAAACCTAATTTCTCTATGTGAAAAACACATATGCATAAAATTTTGAATTTTTAGAGCAATGGAATATGTTCCTTTGATGATTTTAAAAATTCTAAATGTTTTAATCAACTGAAATTTTCTCAAAAAATACAAAAAAGCAATACTTTTTTATGTTTTGAAATGAAAAATGATATGTAATTCTTCACTTTTTAAACATTTTTTTAATAAAATATGCATATAATTTTGACAAATTCCAACAAAATAATATTTTATTTTGATTTCCAATTGATGTAACTCAGATCTAATACCTAAACAAGGAAAAATTAGATCTAAAATTATGCAATTTAATTCAAAACATTTGCAATTATTGGACTTTAATGTATAATGATGGAAGAATGCAAAAGGATAGTTTTGATAAATGAAATAAATTCAAAATAATAACAAGATCTATAAAGCATCTATATTTTTGCATTAATTTTTAAAATTTATGCTAATGAAAATTAAAAAATTGCAAGTAGAAGACATGTCGGGTTCACCAAAATATGAAGTAGGAAAAGTGATCCTAGATCCAACTAGGATTAAATTATTTTCACTTGACACCACATTTGGCCACAACATTAACTAGGGTTGATGATTAGCTTCCTACCAAAAGGGAGAGACCATCTCCTAGGTTTTTTTTCCTTTTGAGTTGTGAGGATGATAGATTTGATGTGTGATTTAACAATCCTATTTGGCATATAATCCTAGATTTGAGAAATGTATTTTATCACACAAAAAAAATTTGAAAAGTAAAAAAGAATCTTCATATCTGAGAATGAGATACAAAGAGGAAATTATGACTAAGATATGAGCCTAAATTACAAGGACAAAGGCACTAGGAACTCTAGAGTGGGATTCTTCTTTCTAGGATCTAAAAATTATAAATTGTAGGTTATAGTTTGCTATGTGTCATTTGTAGTTGTCTCTAGTTGAAATTTTTGAATCTAACCTACACATATGAAAAGAGGGGGAAATGTTGTGTTGTATAGGGGCTTTCCTAATTCAAATACCATTTTCGTATTTCTCCCTCAACATACAACAAATGATGATGATCAATAGGGCATACCCTAGGATGGGAAGAAGCCAAAATAACAATAATTAACTGAAATAATAAATGACAATGTTACCTTGATGTGAAATCCTTGATGAAGTTATTCCACACCACAAGTCACCACAAATTTTGACTATGTAAGGAAGAAAAGTTTCGTCACTAGGGTTTAGTACACAGAACAACAAGTTTTCTATACTCCATATTTAAGGAAATTGTAGATCTCAATCCAAAGATGAAGTAGGGGAGAGAGATATTGCAATAGGGTGTCCTAGGGTTTGATTTATGATTACAAGAGGGATTCACCACCAAGCTAGGGCTTGGAAAGACTAATGAAATGCAAGACCTAATTATGAAACTTAATGATATGCAAGACTTAATTGAATGACCTAGAAATGCATATAAATCATAATAAAAAGATGTAAAATTAGAAGTGTGCACATGAAAAATTGTAGAGGCTTGAATGAGGATTGGAAATTCTAGAAATGTTGATTTTAATGTTGAGTGGAGCTCATACACCATTCTAGGTGATTTAGTCCCAAATTGGGTTTCCTGCACCAAAACTGGAATCTAACAATGTTGATTTTGAATCTCCTAAAACCCTTAAATTTGGTTGTACTAGGACTTATATGCCCAAGTTGGAATATCAATCCTAGTGTGATTTTTCAGAAAGTTAAGGTATAATTCTACTCTCCAAACTCTTCTCTTTCTGCCACACTTTGTTTTTGGATTTGAAACCCTGATTTAAGACCTCTAGAAGTCTTTATATGACCTTGAAAGTGAGGAGACAACTCCAACAACTTCCTTCAAGCTTGTAACCTAATCTTCAAAGATCCTTCAAGCTCCAAGACACATATATCTATAATTACACATGTAGAGAGAGAAAGACTTGTTGATTATTAGGGAATGGGGGTTTGCCTTGGTCAAACCCCTTTGAGGTAATTAAACCAAATGATGAGATAATGAAAATAAGGACATGAAACATGAAACATGGAACATTGAATAATGTCTTATAAATATGCAATCTAGCATGAAGTGGCCATGAAGAATGTATATCTAGATCTTGAGAATAAGTGTACAACAATGCTTGATCTTGGATCTCCAATGCTACATCACAGCACTAGCTCAACAACATGTTTGATGCCTTATAATCTTGACATGATGATGGATCTTGAATTGCTGCAACAATTGTTGAAGAAATCTACTCTTGAATGAGTTAGAAATGATCTTGTAAACTCTCTTGATGCTCTTATGAAGTCTTGAAATGCTTAACTCTTGAGTGTTTGACTTGATATCATGTATGCTTAATGAAATAATGATTTGAGACCTTTTTTATATAGGAAATCCATCCAAGTTACCGTTTATTAGATCCTAGAGACCGACATTCATAAAATTTGAATTTAAAACCTTGCTTTCTTGCTCAAAACCCTAAAAATGGGCCAAATGGGACTCATATGCCACCCTTGGCATATGGGTCTCACCTAGGTGGGACTCATATGTTCAAGGTGGTGTATGGGTCCCATAGGGCCTTTTTAGAGAGAGAAAGTGTCAAGGAGTTAAGAAATTAAGTCTATTTGTTGATCTTGTCAGGATTTTGGTTGAAATAAGCCTCAAGATGCATAATATAGGGTATTATGGGCCTATTAATGATTATATAAAGGTCATAAAAGCAAGAGGGCCCAAAAATCAAGGTGAAAGTGTAAATAAATATACTTTACAACATCAAATTAAGGAAAAATTAGGTCTATTTAGCTTAAATAGGCCCTAAATCCAATGTGAATGTGTACAACACATTACAACACTAGATTAAGGTATCATTAGGTTCAAGATCCCTAAATTTAATGTGAAGGTGTAAATGAATACAATTTACTATACTAAATTAAGGTAAAGTTTGGTTTATTTAGCTTAAATGGACCCTAAATCCAATGTGGATGTGGAAAAAATATTACAACATTAGATCAAGGTAACATTAGGTATATTTTAACATCAATTATTCCCAAATTGATTGAGGAATTGTACTATTTCCAAGAGCGTACATTTTTTGTCATTACATGTAGCCCCCACTTTAGCGAGAGGAGGAACTTGCTTCAAACTCGCACTAAAGTAGACATTCAAGAGAGTTCCAAGTGCATCGATGTGGATGGTCTAGGATAAAAAAGATCAAGGGAGTGGTCAAGCCCCTAGGATCCAAGATCCTACTTCAAACCAACATAATCACAAAAGGGCATTCACAAGGTGTATGATATGCAGCATCAAGATACGTGACCATGCAATTTCAATAACTAAAAGAAAGAAAAACAAGTGAAAATAAAGGTAAGTGGATCAAACCTTGACCATTTTTCCAGCACGGTGTGGATCAGATCTAATTTTTTTATCCAAAGATGCACGCTCACTCTGAGGCAATAAAATTTTAGGTTGTACACTGGGTGAGTAATCCAAGAGAGTGAGACACATACACATGTGGTCGGTATGTGCTCACAACACACACGAGTGGCTAAGGGAAAGTCATGCCTCAGATCGGATTCCCATCCAACCATACCAAAGCTATACCTCCTGATAACTTTGATAAGGTGCCACGCAACAATGAACTTAGAGCTTCATGAGGCAAGCAAAGCTCCATATGCTTGAAACTCATGAAAAAACAAGATGGCACCACAAGAAAGTAAAGTGTGTTATGCAAGGTGGCCATATAACTGAAATTGTAGATGTGAAATAAATATGTTCAAAGGGATTTTTTTTAGTTCATGTACGGTCTCTTCTTAGGGAACATTGTGCCTAATGTCTCCAAGAGAGGACAAGTCCTAGAAATATCATGCTCTCAAAGAAAATCAAACACAATGACACAACCAAGAAGAGGACGCATCACAAGAAGAAACAAAATTGCACGATGAAACATGAGTTTTGGTGTATGCCCCCAGTTTAAAGCAGTTGTTAACACCATTGTTGTGATCAATTTCTTTAAAGTAGAAGAAGATATGAAATTTTATTTGAAAATCCCTATGCCAAGTCATATATTTCCGAATCGAACTACATCATGAATAATTATGTCACATGCGATCCAACTTAAGGCATGCCATCCACATCCCAAGCCTACTCTTATATGTACATGAAAGGAGGTCAACTAGCCAAAAGAGACAATGACAAGTGGCATACAAGGACAAGGCTACCTACCCCTTGCCCCCCACTTACTGCAAGACAAGGATGAACCAAATAGGATGAAAATAAGTTTCAATTAGAGGAACTAGGTGCTTCAACAGAAGGAAGAGCACCACATTCCCTAAGATGTTGAATTTTGTTACTCAAGTCTTACACTCATTAGTTGAATGACCATGAACTATACGATATGCATAGAAAGAAATCTTGTAGTAAAATTTCTTTCATGTTTTTGGAGGGAGAGATATTAGACGATCTTGGAGGAGTCTCGTCAAGATACTCTCTTGATCAAAAGTAGAGGCTATTTCATTATTTTGTGACAAAGATATCTCTTGCTTAGTATAAGGTGTCATACCTACACAAGACTCTTTAGATTGCAAGATTTTTTTCTCTCCTTGAAAGGTGGATGTAAAATCTAATGAACTTGAATCATTAGTATTTTGCATGATGACATTATTGTTAAGCGAGGAGTTCTTTGTTTCTTTCATTTCTTAAAAAGGATAATAATCAAGACCACTAGTGTCTATTAGTTCAGGATGCACTAATGTTAAAGTTTCCTTAGAAGTGATGCAGAGCTAGGAGGATTCAACAACACATCTCACAAACCTTCAATAATAATCCAAAACAATCTTTGTATAACACATGCTATTAGGCATTGCATATCACATTGGAAACATAGCCATGACAGCCCACAATTTAATGCAATGAACAGTCATCAATAACTTCCACAAAAAAAAAAAAATTAATCCAATCTCTTTGGTGAGATTGAAGAAAACATAGTTATAGACTTTTCCTCCAATTTTTATGAAGATCCAACAGTGGAAATGAAATTTATTTCATTTTTCCCAAAACTACAAACCCTAGGTAGGGTTTAGACCATCACATTTTTCAGACTATAAATTCTGCACAATATTGTTAGAATAGGCAGCCTCACCAAAATAGTCATATCTGTCCACAAAACTCAATAAAATTCAATGAGACAAAAATAAATGGAAACTATAAATAGAGATATTTCCATACATATATGATAATCCATTATTTGATTCTATACTAGGCCATACAAATCACAACTTTAGCCTGGAAACAATGCAAAAATAAAAAAATGCACACAAAACTTGGGGTTGCCATTCATCAAACTTCAAAAATAATGTCTGCAACCCCCAATTCGAGTTTTTTAGGGTGTATTTATACATTTCCAACCAAAACCAACCATTTTCAACTACCTTTTGATTAGTTTGTTGACAAAACACCTTAATGACATTTTTTGACAAGTTGCTTGACAACTTTCTTGAGCAACTTTTACGATTTTTACAATATGGAACAACTTTAAACATTATTTGACAAATGACTTAAAATATGACTTCCTAAGACTCAAACACCTCTAAAATGGTTTGATAAACCTTATAATAAGACCCAATACACAAAATAGAGTAACTATTTACAAATGGCCTCATGGAGGCAAGAAATCAAACATGTGCTCCTATACCAAACTCCTGGGGGAAAATGAATTAAAGCCCTTTTGAATTGTCTTCTTCCTGATCTTCCAGTTCCTTTGCACTTTTTCCTTCATCTTTGAAAGTATCCCTGGGTCCTTCTTCCTCTTCTTCTTATTGTAATACCCCTCCGTGTCGGTTGTTCTGAACTTGTTGGTGAGTATTTGTGTGTGCTTCAATGATCAATGTGTTATTTGATGTGTGGAAAATATAATATGTTTGTAGTCATGTTTAAATAATTAATTAAATCATAAGTGATTGTAAAGTTATTTAAAATATGATTAGAAATTAAAATAATAATCAATTAAATTAAATCAAATGATTTAGAACAAATGATCAAATCAAACTAATTCGTTAAAAGTAAAAGTGATATTATTAGATAAATTGATTTAAATTATTGTGTTAAATTGAAGTTAATAATAATTATGAACAAATAATCTTGAAAAGATAATTATTTTGGATACTTATTTAGAATCTTGCAAATGGTTGATTTTAATTATTTTAATGTGGAAGTAAGTAATTAATAATGTATTGTGAAGATAATAATTATATATTCAAATAAAAGTTCAATTTTGAGGATTGAAATTTATTTAGTTTAATCTAAATGCATGATAAAAGAAAATGAAATATAAATACATGAAAAGGCAACAAAAGGAATTAAGGATAAATATTATTTTGATTTATTTCTTGAAATGTGACCTCTGGTATTCTTGGGAAGAGGAAATTGAAAGGATTCCTGGGCATGGATTTTAAGAAGGGGTTTCTTTGTTTGAGGGGATGGTTCGAATGCTGGGAAAATTTACTTTCAATTATTTTTTTGTCCTTGGTTTCTTTTTCTGTGTTCTGGAGAAATTGGTGAAGAGAGAGAAAGATTGGGATTTGTGCTGGAAGATCGGCAGCAAGGAATTGGTGCAGCAAGAGGATCAAAGCTTCTACAAGTTTTCTGCAAGCGTAGGACGCCAGGTTCTCCTCTTTCTATTATTTATTCTCTGTTAAATAGGAATTGTTCTCTGTGAATGAAATTTTGATCTAGGGTTGAAAATAAAATAATTATAGGAAGAAAAATCTATTGGGGTTATTATTTAAGCACTGAAAATAAACCAGGGATTGTGATTATGATTTGTCCAAATAGAATTTATGTGGGTTCTGGGCTGTTCATTTAAAAGGGGGTTTTTATTTGAAATCTGGAAATGAGCAATTTTTCTTTCAGTTAATTTCTGGGAGTATGATAATTTCCATATGCCTGTATGTTGCAAAATAATTCTTTTGTTCAAAGAACAGTGATTATTCTTCCCCTGCTTTTGAAATGTTCAGATCACTGTATATATGAATATATATATATAAATATATATATATATACACATATATTTATTTATATGTTAAATTTTTTGAATGAATCATTAAAATTTATTGAAATCCGTCAGCACTGTACATCAAATTTTGTGTTGATTTTATATGTATTTTATTGGCTGTGTGTGGGGGGGGGGGCTCGGCCTTGGCCGGACCCACTACCCTGCCACCGAACGTGTGACAGTTTGCGGACTGTCCACAGCAGTCCGTAGACTGCCCATGGCCGAGCGGCATCTATTGCCGTGCCGTGTGTTGGGGTTATAACTCCCCATTTAAATTTTTACGTATTTAAAATTTTTGCTTAATAAAAACGCGGAATTTATATCTTTTGCTGTGCGGATTTTATTTTATAAATATATATATATATATATATATATATATGTGTGTGTGTGTGTGTGTGTGTGTGTGTGTGTGTGTATGTATATATATATATATGTGTATATGTATATTTATAAATATAGATATATAATTATATTTATATATATATTTATTAATTTTATTTATTCTGATTTCTCTGTTCACTGTTGCAGTATTATTTATTTTTTTAAAAATATATAAATATAAATATTCCGTTTCTTTTCTGATTAAATTATAATTTCTGTTAATTTATCGATTATTTAGAAAATATATATATATATAGATTCTGTTTCTTTTCTGATTAAAAATAAAGCAGAATTGGTTATAATGAAAATAATAGTAAAATAGAAAGAAATCTTTTGCTTATCATTATTATTGACTTGTTAAATTACAAAACTTTGAGAGGAAAATTTTAGTAAAAAAAAAAATCCATTTATGAATATATGACAGCATTGTTTATTTAATTCTTGTTTTAGTGTAAATATTTTGGGAATGAAATTTATTATGGAATTTATTTTGGAATTAAATAAGTTATCATTTTGCGAGGTTAAGTCTTGTAGACTTGTTTGGTTTTTAGAGCAGATCTTTTCTCTTTTTACATTCCCTCCTCGAAAAGAATTAAAATATATAGATATGTAGTGGTTTTAAAAGGTATTTATGTGTGTAGATTTATTTAGATAGATCTAAGATTTTAAGGTAGTAGGTTTTAATATGTGGTTTAAGAATTTAGAATATTGTTATTATGGTCATTTTAAAGTATAGACAAATGGTCTTAAATGGTTTTCACAATTAATTTAAATATTGGAAGTGAATGTTAAGTTAGTATGGTGAAGGAGGAAATTTAAATGTATGGGTATGATTAGTGTTTGATTAGGGTATTCTTGTTTTGGGTAGTTTATTGATGAAATGGGATTGTAATCTTTTGAAAATTGATTTCCTTTATATTCATTTAATGGTTGATTTGTAAGTTCTCTTTATGGATAAGTCTTTTAGAATTCTTGTGATGGTTATCATGAATTGTTTTAGTATGGGTAAGTTGTAAAGTTATTTAGTTCTGGTCGTTAATTGATTGGTTAATAAATATTGTTCTCATTTGAATTTTTGGTTGTTGTTTATTATGTAAGTGTTTTTGTGGAGTTGTGAGTGGTTGAGTATTTAAGGTGTTCTTAAATTTGGTGCCTTGGATGCCTGGTTGAATGCTTTTACCTTTGATTGTTGAAGGATTGATCCATGTTGGTGTGAATGCCTTTGGAGGTTAGTTTTGATTCAAGGAATCCTTTGTCATATAATTTGTGTTGCAATGTAATTGGGAACTTGTATTTTGTTGATGAGTTGCGGGAAGTTGATCTTCTTGGATTTCTGATTTATTTTTGTATCAAAGTTGTTTATGTAGTTTTGATGGGGTGGTTGATCTTATTTTAATGTATTCACTCATTATATTTGAATTGAAAATAGTTCTTATGGCCTTGCAATTATTGTTGTCTTTGCTATGTTGTTGTTTTTATGAAGGTGATTTGAGTACCATTATAAGGGGGTTCTTGTGAGGAGAAAATTGAGGTCTCCCATGGAATACCTAGTTGGTGGCTTTTGGTTTTATTAAGTGATTTTGTTTAAAGGTTGATTTTCTTTTGCGTTCCCTATTTGAGGTGACACCATTGTTGATCTGTGGATGGGTCTTGATGAATCTTCCCTTTTTATGGCTTTTTTGAGTTACTCTCATTTGAGGGAATTTTACCCTTGTGTTGGAATTATTGGAGAAATACTCATGTTGCTTCACTTTACCTTTGTTTGTGGGTTTTCATTCTTTTGGCTTCCAGAGGCTTGAGATGATTGATAATTGATGTTCTCTCTCTTTATGTGCCCTTGATGTGGCAAGTGTTTTGGTTTCATGATTTTAAAAGGGTTGTACGGGAATTGTTGAGACTTTGATTATGTATTATAGCGAGATGGGAAATGCCTCCCATGCTTCTCAGTTATGATCTAATATTCTTGTTATGTTGTACAATCCTTGGTTTCTTGGTTTTATGTGGTTGGGTCTCTAGGGAGAGTGGCTCCTCGTGGGGGTCGGCGCCCCATTTAAGGGGAAGGGCTCAGGATAACCCACGAGTGAGTTAGTAAACAAGTGATAACCTAATAATTAACTTAGGAGGGTTGGGTAGTAATATCATTACAAGATTTAAAATATGGATGCCTCGTCTTCATTAGTGCTTCCGCAGACTAATGGAAGGCTGAGAAGGCCGTGGTTGGCAAGGTCGTAACCTTGTCCTCACGAGAGGTTATCGGCTCCACATGAGCTACCCTATGGTGCCGGCGCCTCAAGTAGGAGGAAGGGCCAGGAGATCCATAGATGGGGGCTGGCGCCTCAGTTTGGAGGAAGGGCCAGGATAACCCATGTAGGCTATGCAATGACACTCTTCCCTAGTTGCCCATTTATTTTACTTTATTGTGTTCCTCTGGAAGTAGGTTATGGGAGTTGGTTTAGATTGTTGTTTGAATTGATTTAAATTGATTTATGATGATTGTTTTAATACATCTTTAGTATGTTTTGCGGTCTTGTATGATCTCATTTATAATTGATTTACAATCTTGTATCTTATGATACTGTGATATGATGTTATTATATTATTTGATTGAAATTTGGAATTGTATTATGTTTATTAATTCAGTTTAATTTGGAAGTATTTCATGATCATCCTTTGGTTACTTGTTACTGGTCATTGCTTTGATTTATGTGATGAGATTTATGATTTTAAGTTATTTTAATGACTCCTGGATGTTGTTGATTATGTCTTTGTAATTCTTGAATTTTATGATACTTTTGAATGGCGTCGAGTCTTGTGGTTCCCTTTTTGGATGTTCTTGGTTGTGGTCTCTTCCTTGTTTAGCTCCTCAGCATGGGGGGTGGGTCTTCAGACTCACATGGTCGGATGGAATGTGCTAAGCACCCCATTGGGTCCCCAGTCGAGGATCGAGAGGTGCGGATTGGTGCTGTTGCAGCGACTCCAGAGTTGTATCCGTCATGGAGCCAGTTTTCATCTATTCATTTGTATCATGATTCTTGTTGTATGGTTTCCGTGCATATTGGAAACTCTTTTGTATCATCGTACTTCTTGAATATTGTATTGTAATGTAACATTAAACCTTTTGTGGCTATTTGCAGTTGATATTCAATGTGTTAAATTAATCATGTATATGTTGTATTTATGTACCCTGATGGTTTCTTATCAATGATTATCATGTATACATTTGTTAATGTTTACTTTGTTATGAATTATATATTTGGTTTTATTCTTTATTGTCGTTGTGTGGATCTCAGTCTCGTAATGACTCTTCGTGTACCCCAAGGGATGTATGTGCTAATGAATCTTCTTAAATGAAATTCGTGTTATGATTTAATGTGTATTACATGTATGTTATGTTTACCTTAAAAAAAAAAATTTGTGTATAAATTATTGTTTAATTGTCCTTTGGGGTTCGCACGACAGAGCGTTACACTTATACCATCTCTTCTCCATCATCTTCTCAACTTCTAGGCTCCAAAACTCCATTTATTGTGTATAAACCTCAGTAGCATCATCCATATCTTCATTCTCATCATTAGAGTACCATATAGAAACATGTTTACCATAACCATAACCTGCATCATACTCTTGCAAACCTTCATATACCTCATTAGCAAACAAATCTGCAACATCTTTATTAACAACCTTATTATCAACAACAACTTGATCAGGAATATCAACATCAATGTTATCAAAAACTTTATCATCATCAACTTGAGTATTAATACCAAGGTTATCAATAACATCAACAACCTTCTCAACTTGTTCATCAACAACAATTTCATCAACTACTTGAGTACCAACAACAACCATATCATTAATCTCAACATCAACATGTTCATTAACCAACAAAGAAGTTTGTTCATCTTCAAACACAATCGGAATATCATGCATCTGAACTTGTAACTTACCTTGCTCAACTTGAACAGTAGATTCAAAATTTACCTATGCCTCATTTGTTGTCTTCTTCTATTTTCTTTGCTTCTTCATAATATTCTTTAGAGGCCATCTTAACCTCTTTGACATTGGTATATGCCAACTCCTTAGTGATTCCTTAAGAAGTTGATTTTCCTTGGCTAATCTTTCCACCCTTTTTCTCATCTCTTCCAAGGCTTTCTCAAACTCTATTTGTCGTGCCTTATTTCTCTCCATCTTTCTCAACTCTTTTTCCTCTCTTTCCTTCTTCCTTCGTGAATCCTCAGCCTACAAACATCTTTCCAATCTTCTCAACAAATCCATCTTCACAAGCAATTCTCTCCTTGCTTCCACTTCACCTTGCCTCACCTAGGCAATCAGGTTCCTTCCTCAATCTGCACAACACAACACAGTAACCACAACCACAACCACAAAAATAAACTCTTCCTCTACCTAGACCTTACTGGGCTCTAATACCAATTTAATGCAGAGCTAGGAGGATTCAACAACATATCTCACAAACCTTCAATAATAATCCAAAATAATCTTTGTATAACACATGCTATTAGGCATTGTATATCACATTGGAAACATAGCCATGACAACCCACAATTTAATGCAATGAACAGTCATTAATAACTTCCACAAAAAACATAATGAATCCAATCTCTCCAGTGAGATTGAAGAAAACATAGTTATAGACTTTTCCTCCAATTTTTATGAATATCCAATGGTGGAAATGAAATTTATTTCATTTTTCCCAAAACTACAAACCCTGGGTAGGGTTTAGACCATCACATTTTTTAGACTGTAAATTCTACACAATATTGTTAGAATAGGCAGCCTCACCAAAATAGTCATATCTTCCACAAAACTCAATAAAATTCAATGAGACAAAAATAATTGGAAACTATAAATAGAGATATTTCTATCCATATATGATAATCCATTATTTGAGTCTATACTAGGCCATAAAAATCACAACTTCATCCTGGAAACAATGCAAAAATCAAAAAATGCACACAAAACTTAAGGTTGCCATTCATCAAACTTCAAAAATAGTGTATCCAACCCCCAATTCGAGTTTTTTAGGGTTTATTTATACATTTCCAACCAAAAACAACCATTTTCAACTACCTTTTGATTAGTTTGTTGACAAAACACCTTTATTACATTTTTTGACAAGTTGTTTGACAACTTTCTTGAGCAACTTTTACGATTTTTACAATATGGAACAACTTTAAACATTATTTGAAAAATGACTTAAAATATGACTTCTTAAGACTCAAACACCTCTAAAATGGTTTGATAAACCTTATTATAATACCCAATACACAAAATAGAGTAACTATTTACAAATGGCCTCATGGAGGCAAGAAATCAAACAGGTTCTCCTGCACCAAGAAGGATGTTTTGTAATAGTGTTGATATTAAGTGAAGGATTGCTTGTTTCTTTTGAGGGACAATAACCAAGACCACTAGTATTTTCTTGTGTGTGAGGATCTATAGGGACATAGATACCTTGTTCTCTAGCACCACATCATTTTCCACTATAACCAAGTTGTGTCATCATTTCATATCATTTTCCATAAATACTTTTCATCTCTTTTGGATTCGGTGGTCATTGATAGTATATCTCATCAAAATTTGTTGTTTAATTTTCTTTTACTTCTAAAGAGGTTAAGGTGGATTCTTTCAAAGGGTCTTCCAAATTTTGTGTTGACATTACCACTTTTTCTTTTCCCTTTTCAGAGTCTTTGTTTATGATCTTGTATTCTCCCATGAATGTTGGTGTGAAATCTAAGGAATCCCAATCATCTTCTAAGAGCTTTGTGACTTCCTTAGTGTGTTTTTCTTTGTCTTTTTTTTGCACGAGTACTACTTGTGTAGTTGGTGTTAATTTTTTCAAAGGGTTTTCCTTAGCTTTGCCAATGTTCAAACAACTATTTGGTTCAAGGTCGACTTTGATTGTACATACTTTGTTGTTGTAGACATACTTCATTACACAATGAAGAGTAGAAGGCACCCCTTTCATTGCATGAATCCATGGTCTGCCTAAAAGAAGATTATATGAAAGGTCATGAGGCATAACATGGATCGGTGTTTCTAAAGTGGCCTTTCCAACTTTTATAGGTAAAGTGATCACACCCACTGGTTGTTTTCCTACATTGTCAAATCCACGAATAGATAAAGAATTAGGTTGAATTTTTGGTTTATCCAAACCAAGCCTATCCAAAAGGTTTACACTACACACATTAAGGGTGGAGCCATTGTCGAAAAGGGTTCACTTTATTCCTGTTCTATTATATTGAGTTATTATCATGAAAGCATCACATTGTTTTTACACTTCCAAAGGAGGGAGCTCACTTTTGTGGAAAACAATGTCAACATTTATTCCTTGAATCATGGCTAATATGTCATTTGGTTACACATTAGAAGGGATAGAAACTTGATGTAAATCACTTTGAATCATGTTGTGATAATAGTGGGAGGACTGAATAAGGTCCCATAAGGATATCTTAGCAGGAGTATTCTTTAGTTGTTCAACAATATTATACTCATTTCCACTTTGTGGAGGAAAACAAGGAGGACTTGGTAAGATAGGATTGGGAAATGGGAGGGTTGTTCAAGTTGTTTTTCTTGGTTGTGGATTGTTTCTAGTGTTATATGTATGAGAAATGGTATTATGACTCGATTGTTGCGACACATTATTCTTAGGTGGGTAGAGGATAAGTTCAGGTTTATTTTGAGTTTGAGGTTTGTGTGAAGGTGGGTAAAGAATGAGTTGAGGTTGAATAATAGTAACATCCATTAGTGAAGGAGAGTCTAATTTTACTTCATCATCTTCATCTAAGGACACTATATCATTATTTTCAATGTTATATGTTTCTTGCACCATGATACCCTCCCTAGGAGGAGAGTTTTTAGGATAACTATAAACTAGAATTTCATAACATTCAAAGGTTGGTTCTTCTAAAATGACTTCAGTACATGTAAGGGAGGCCAAAATATCTTCTTTATCAATAGTGGGGACATTAAGAGAAGGCTCAATTTGATTGTCCTTTTTCTCTAAGGTCTCATTCTCTTGTGCCATACTATCTACCTTAGTAGGAGAGATTGTAAGATATTCATCACATTCCATGGTTAGATTTTGTAAAGTAGCTTCATCACCAGTAGGGGAGGCATCAAGAGAAGGAAAAATATGATTTTCATGCTTACCAAATAGATTTTTCTAGATGGTAGGAGTATTAGGGAAGGGAGGAACAAGATTCTGATGATTCTCAATAGGTGCATCTTCTAACACCAACCTATCCTCTTTGCATCGAGGATGGATATTAGAGGAAGGAAAAATTTGATTGTCATGGCTCTCTATGATATCATCCTCTTTCACTAAAATATTCTCACAAGCAAGGGATGAGTGTAGACTAGGTAAGGTGATGTTTAGAAATGTGTCTATGATCTCATCTTCTTGTGTCATAATATCCTCCCAAGAGGGAGGAGGAGAGATACAATCAAGATTCTCATGATTCTCATTGATTGTATCTTCTTTGACCAAGATACCTCTGTCACTAGTAGGAGATGTATCAGGAGAAGAACAATTATGGATTTAATGATTGTCTATGCTTGTATCTTCTTGTATCATTCCATCCTCACCAATAGGCAATGTAATATTAAGGATTGTGTCAATGGTTTGATCCACGTTCTCTAAGATGTTCTCATAATTATGAAAGATGGTAGAAGGATGACTAACATGTTTCTTAATGACCTCATATTTGTACTCTAAATTGAACTCATAAGAGGGGATGTTGTACTTATGCAATTCATTATTAAGCATATCAAAACCACATCTCTTAAAAGGAAACATGCTACTATGAAAAAGTAATCTATCTACTTTATGAAATTCTTCAAAAATATAAATAAATTTCCCACATATATCTAAATATTTTTACTACTAAAATGAATTTTTGAAATGCTTTTTAATAAAATATGACTACACTACATGGATGATTTTACCTAGATACATAAAATAGAAGTTACTGAAACTTTCTAGATTGATAATTTATGTTACCAACAAGCTTAGGAAACACAAAAATGAGGTTTTTAATGTTGTAAAAGGTAGTTTAAAATCTAGACTGGGAATAAATCACCCAAAGGGGTGTATGAGTCCCAGTTAGGGTTTTTCTCACAATTTTTAGGAAATTTTAAGTTTTTTCTATGCTTTCTGGTTTGGATGATGTTTGAACTAAATACAAATGTAGATTTCAAATGAGTTTTAGTTATGCAAGATGCAAAAATGTAGCCTATATGCACTTTCACTAATGCAAGATTTTGAAACCCTAGATGCAAATTAACTAGTACAAAACCTAATGCAAAGTTAATGCAAGCTAGATCTAGGATGATAGTGCTCTCCAAATCAGAAACGATGTGTTCTAAATGTAGGTTCACAAAAATGTAAGGAAGAAAATTGTCATCACTAAGGTTTAGTACATATAATAACAAGGTTTCTACACTCCACATTCAAGGAAATCATAGAGATCTCTATCCAAAGATGAAGTAGGGGAGAGAGATCTTGCAATAGGGTGTCCTAGGGTCTAATTTATGATTACAAGAGTGGTTCACCACCAAGATAGGGCTTGGAAAGACTAATGAAATGCAAGACCTAATTATGAAACTTAATGATATGCAAGACTTAATTGAATGATGTAGAAATGCATATAAATCAGAACAAAAAGATGTAAAATCAGAAGTGTGCACCTGGAAACCTATAGAGGCTTGAATGGGGACTAGAAATGCTATAAATGTTAATTTTAATGCTAAGTGGGACTCATGCTAGTTTGGATGATTTAGTCCCAAACTGGGTTTCCTGCACCAAAATTAGAATCCGACAGTGATGATTCTGAATATCCTAAATGCCCTAAAAATTGGTTGTATTGGGAATCATATGCCCTAGGTGGTGTATCAATCCTAGTGTGCTTTTTCGGGAGGCCAAGGTCTGGTTGTACTTTCCAATCTCTTCTCTTTCTACAACACTTTCATTTTTTTTGGGATCTAAAACGGTGATTTCATACCTGTAGAAGTATTTATGTGACCTTGCAAGTGAGGAGATGACTCCAAAAACTTTCTTCAAGCTTTTAACCTAATCTTCAAAGATCCTTCAAGCTCCAAGACACCTAGATACACAATTACACATGTAGAGAGAGAGAAACTTGTTTATTGTTAAGGATTGGGGGTTTTCCTTGGTCAAACCCCTTTGAGGTAATTAAACCAAATGATGAGATAATGAAATAAGGACATGAAACATGAAACATGAGCAATGATACCTTGAATAATGTCTTGTAAATTTGCAATCTAGCATGAAGTTGTCATGAAGAATGTAGATCTAGATCTTGAAAATAAGTATAGAAAAATGCTTGATCTTGGATCTTCAATGCTACATCACAACACTAGCTCAACAACATGCTTGATGCCTTATAATCTTGACATGATGATGGATCTTTAATGGCTGCAACAATTGATGAAGAAATATATTCTTGAATGCCTTAGAAATGATCTTGTAAACTCTCTTGATGCTCTTTTCAAGTCTTGGAATGATTAAATCTTGAGTGCTTGACTTGATATCATGTTCAAACAAAGGATTTTAGTACCCAAAATCCTTCCTTTCTCTTTTAGGGTTTTTCACCTAAAAGGGGAAAGATGGACCAAAATGCACAATTTTTTAATCAAGATTAATGTAAGGATGGATGGGATATTGATGTGAAGTGTGTGTGGATGTGTTTGAATGATTACAAATACAAATAAGTGAATGTAAACTATTCTAATGCAAGATGTTGGAAAACACTATTGATTGTAAATATGAACTAGAAACCTAGACAAATGAAAATAGAAGTTGATGAAAATAAATAGAGTGCACCTAGAGGTAGATTACTATTGCTATAAGGTTCTAGAATGTTCCAAAAATCAATGTTAATGGCCACTGGGACTGATTCACCATGCATGGAAAATCAATCCTACTTCGGATGAAATGTCCAGGAAACAGGTTTCTAACTGTTGGGAGCTAAATTCTAACAAAACCACTTTTCAGGCCTACAAATGGGACTCATTCATCATGGGTGGTGAATTATTCCACCTATAGGAATCATCAAATTCAGGAATTGATTCTATGGAGCTAGATTTGCACTTCTGCTTCCTACAGGTGTTCACTTCTAAAGTTGTTGGATTTAGGTCTAAAAGTGACTTTTTGTTGAATCTTTGACTGTTTGAATGAAGAGAGGGCTTTAACAACCTTCCAATTTGAACTTTAATGATTTCAAAGCTTCGAAAGGACCTAAATATACAAACACGAGAGAAGAGAAGAATAAATGTTGATTGTTAAGGCATGGGGGTTTTCCTTGGTCAAACCCCATTAGGTAATTAAACCAAAATGATGAAAGAAAGGAATAAAACATTCAACAATGGAATAGATTACCTTTCCTTAATGATTGATCTTGAAAGTCTACAACATAACATGTAGAATCTGCCCTTGGATGTCTTAGGAAGCTCAATTGATTTCTTGCAATGTGAAAGCCATAACTTGCTTAACTTGAGATGGAAGATAGATGATTAAGAGATGAGATTATGAAAGATAAGAGATCTATAAAAATGAGGTGTAAATCACATATTTATACACGCTTGTGCCTTAGTTACCCATTCATACCTCATCATAGGGCGACATCAAGTGTTTTTCAATAAAATCCCAAAAGGAAATTTAAAAATTTGGAATTTGGGGCCAAGGGGAACTCATTCGCCACCCATGGCAAATGGGTCCCACCTAGGACCTAAAAATGTGTGTTAGGAAATATATTGTATTTAATGTTGTTTGTCAGGATAATACTCAAAAATATAATTAATTAAGCATATGAGAGCATAAAGGGGCCAAATAAAGCATGAAAAAGAGATAAATAGTGAAAATATGCCTAGAAAAGCATGAAAGCTTGTTACAGGACTTTACAACACTTCAAAATAGGACTTATTGATGAGTAAAAAGGTGATTTTTAGGAAAATTGTAATTAATAGAGTCTAGAAGAATGTAGAAATGTCTTACAACACTTCACAACACCTTTACAAGATGTCATTAAAATAATTTTATTTAGTTTGCAATTGACCAAGACCTATTTTGGATGCATAAAATTCCTCACAATACCTAAATCAAGGCCACATTAAGTCTAATTAATCTCATGTCAAGCAAAAGGGAACTTTTTTCTATAGCACATTTAGCCCCCACTTTAGTGAGAGGATGAACTTGCTTCAAACTCACACTAAAGTAGACATTCAAGAGAGATTCACATGTAGGTCAATCCCCCAAGATACAAAATCATGCAAAGGAAAGATGGAAAGAAAGACAAGGTGAAAAAGATGTACTCACTCTAGGGCCACAGAACTCCAGGTCGTTTGCAGGGTGAGAAGGCCACAACATACTCACTTTGGGGCCAGAAAACTAGTTTTCCATGAGGTGAGAAATCCCAAAAGGTGAAATACATAAGCTAGTTGGTATGCATTCAAAAACACAAAGGTGGCTATGGGGAAAAGTCATGCCACTAGGTGGGCTTCCTACTCAACCATATCAAAGTTATACCTCCTAATAACTTTAACAAGGCACCACAAAGAAAAATGATTTTGATACTTATAGACATTGTTAATGAAAAATATTGTTAAGGATTGTTTAAAGGGATTTTGCTTAATTCATGCAATGTCTCATCTTAGGCAACATCATGCTCAATGTCTCCAAGAGAGGATAAATGCAAATGATCTAATCCTGGGAAACATTGTACCTAATGCTTCCAAGAGAGGGAATCACAAGAAAAATAAAATCACACAATGAAATGCGAGTGGTGATGTATACCCCCACTTTAAAGTAGTTGCGAGCACCCGTAATGAGAGAAATTACTTTAAAGTAGAAGAAGAGAAAAGAAGATAGGAGAGCTTAGTCAAAAAGCCCTATGCAAAGTCATATGTTTTCGATAAGCTACATCATGAAGAATATAAGTATTTCATATGCAAGCCAACTTAAGGCATGTCGTCCACATCCCAAGCTTGCTCTTATGTATTCATGAAAGGTTATCGACTAGCCAAAGAAGGCAACCACGAGTGACATACGAGGACAAGGCTATCAAAGCCCTTGCCCCCACTTAGTGCAGAACAAAGGTGAGCCAAAATGATTAATGAAATGCATGCTAGAGTGAGAATCAATAGAAATTAGAGGAATGAGATGCACCCACATAGGGAAGCATACCAAACTCCTTAAAATGTTGAATTTTACGACTCAAATCCTGACATTCATTAGTGGTGTGACCATGAACTCTATGATATGCGCAGAATGAAGTCTTGTCATAAAATTTCTTTCGAGTTCTAGAAGGGAGGGTGATCAAGTTATAATGGAGAAGTCTTGGCAAGATACCTTCTTGATCAAGAGGAAAAGGTGGTTGTGTGATTGGGGTTAAAGATATATCTTGCTTAGTTGTCATGCCTACACAAGACTCTTTTGATTGTGAGATTTTTTCTTCTTCATCATAGGAGGATACAAAATCTATTGAATTCCAATCATGAGCATATTGAGAGATGATAGGTTGAATATTTTGGGAAGGTTGATGTTCAAGGTCATTAATTGTGAAGGAGGAGTGAGGGGTGTGTTGTGTGAGATTGAATGAAGGTGGGTAAAGGATGAGAGGATTATGAAGATGTCCCATGGGATATGTATGTGGTTTATTGATCAAAGGGGATCGAATGAACACTTGTGCATTCATATCCTCAACAAGTTTTTTTTGATGTATCTCTAAGTAACAAAAATCAAGAACCACTTGTTTTCCATAGTTCAATGCCATGAGGTTCTCCCTAGGAGGAGAGGTTTTAGGAGAACTAGAAGCACATGTTCTTGAAAAATAGGCATAGGTTATACCAAAATGACTTCATTGCCAATAGGGGAATGATCAATGATGGAAGTATGAGGAAGGGAATGATGAATATCCATAGGCTCATTCTCGTGTTCCATGTTATCTACCCTACAAGGAGAGCTTGTAATATGTTCATCCAAGTTTGAGGTTTGTAAAGTAGCTTCATCACAAGTGGAGGAGGTATCAAGAGAAGAACCACTATGGTTGTCCAATAGATCTTCCCATAGGATAGGGACATTAGGGAAGGGAGGATCAAGGGGGTCATGATTCTTAATAGAGGTATCTTCTAACACCAACCTATCCTTGTTATATCGAGGAGCGATATTAGGAGATGGACAAGATTGATTGTCATGACCATGGAGATTGGGTAAGGTGATGTTTAGGAATGTGTATATGATCTAATGCTCTTGTTGTGAAAGGTCATCCAAAGAGGAATAAGGAGATGGAAAATCAAGACTTTCAAGGCTTGTGACTTCTTGCACCAAAATACCTTCATCACTAATAGGAAAGGTATTGAAAGAAGAACAAGTATGTGTGTTATGATTTTCTACATTTCCATTCTCACCAATAGGTAATGTAAGATTGAGGGTTGGATTAATAGATTGTTTATAAAAGTCCCTATTATGGTAGTCATAAGATAACTCATAAAAGGGGATATTATGCTTATAAAATCCATTTTCAATCAAATCAAGAGAATATCTTTTGAAAGAAAACATATTGCAATGCAATTTTCAGCTTGTAGATTTTTGTCTATAAAATGCAACAATTTGAGAATAAAATGTATGATTGGAGAAGGTGAAATGAAACAACGCATGAAAGGAGTTATTTGAAGTGAAATTTAACAAAATGCATGCTACAAAAATGCAACTAACTGATATATACAAGTTAAGGGACCAAAAAAAAGCCTAATTTTTTTTTTTTGAGTTTGGTAAAATGTTGTTTTAGGGGTCAGAAGGGACTGATTCGCCCAAGGTGGCGAATGAGTCCCAGTATGGACTTTTTTCATATTTTTAAGAAATTTTTGAGGGGTTTTTATGGTTTCTGAGTGTTATGATGTAGACCTAAATGAAAAATGCAAAATTTAAGAAAATTTACATGAAATTAGATGCCAAAAATGCAACCTAAATGCACTTTTATGAATTCAAAATTTGAAACCTAGCATGCAAATTAATGAATGCAAACCCTAATGCAAAGTAAATGCAAGGCTAGATCTATGATGAAGGACTCCACATAAAAAAAGAGAAGTATTCAAAATGAAAGTTCACCAAAATGAAACAAAGGATTTTGGTACCCAAAATCCTTCCTTGCTCTTTTAGGGTTTTTCACCTAAAAGGGGAAAGATGGGCCAAAATGCATAATGTTTCAATCAAGATTAATGCAAGGATGGATGGGATATTGATGTGAAGTGTGAGTGGATGTGTTTGAATGCTTACAAATGCAAATAAGTGAATGTAAACTAATCTAATGCAAGATGTTGGAAAACACAATGTTGAGTGTAATTATGAACTACAAACCTAGACAAATGAAAAAAAAAGTTGATGAAACTGAACAGAGTGCACTTGGAGGCAGATTACTATTGCTGGAAGGTTCTGGAATGTTCCAGAAATCACTGTTAATGGCCACTGGGACTGATTCACCATGCATGGTGAATCAATCCTACTTCTGATGAAATGTCCAGGAAATAGGTTTTTGACTATTGGGAGCTAAATTCTAACAAAACCACTTTTTAGGCCTATAGATGGGACTCATTCACCATGGGTGGAAAATTAGTCCACCTACAGGAATCAAAAAATTTAGGAGTTGATTTTTTGGAGCTAGATCTACACTTCTACTTCCTACAGGTGTCATATTTAGGTCTGAAAGTGACTTTTTGTTGACTCTTTGACTTGTTGAATGAAGAGAGGGATTTAACAACCTTCCAATTTGATCTTCAATGATTTCAAAGCTTGCAAAGGACCTAAATCTACAAACACATGACAAGAGAAGAAATGTTGATTGTTAAGGCATGGGGGTTTTCCTTGGTTAGACCTTGTTTAGGTAATTAAACCAAAATGATGAAAGAAAGGAATGAAACATGCAACAATGAAATATATTACCTTGCCTTGATGATTGATCTTGAAAGTTTGCAACATAACATGTAGAATCTTCCCTTGGATGTCTTAGGAAGCTAAATTTATGTCTTGTAATGTGAAATCCCTAACTTACTTAACTTGAGATGGAAGATAGATGATTGAGAGATGAGGAGATTATGAAAGATAAGAGATCTATAAAAATGAGGTGTAAATCACATATTTATACACACTTGTGCCTTAGTTACCCGTTCATACCTCATCACAGGCCGACATCAAGTGTTTTTTAATAAAATCCCAAAAGGAAATTTAAAAATTTGGAATTTGGGGCCAAGGGGGACTCATTTTCCACCCATGGCGAATGGGTCCCACCTAGGAACTGAAATTGTGTGTTGGGAAATATGTTATATTTAATGTTGTTTGTCAGGATATCACTCAAAAATACACTTAATTAAGCATATGAGAGCATAAAGGGGCCAAATAAAGCATGAAAAAGAGATAAATAGTGAAAATATGCCTAGAAAAGCATGAAATCTTGTTACAAGACTTTACAACACTTCAAAATAGGACTTATTGATGAGTAAAAAGGTGATTTTTAGGTAAATTGTAATTAATAAAGTCTAGAAGAATGTAGAAATTTCTTACAACACTTCACAACACCTTCACAAGACATCATTAAAAGCATTTTATTTAGTTTGTAATGGTCCAAGACCTAGTGTGGACGCATAAAATGCCTCACAACAACTAAATCAAGGCCTCAATAAGTCCAATTAATCTTATGTCAAGGAAAAGGGAACTTTTTTCTATGGAACGCATGTAGGCTTAATTAAATAATGATTTGAGACCTTGTTTATATAGAAAATCCATCCAAGTTATCGTTTATTAGATCCCAAAGGCCAACATTCATAAAATTTGAATTTAAAACCCTAATTTCCTACTCAAACCCCTAAAAAGGGCCAAATGGGACTTATATGCCACCCTTGGTGTATGGGCCCCACCTGGGTGGGACTCATACAACCAAGGTGGTGTATGGGTCCCATAGGGCCTTTTTAGAAAGATAAAGTGTCAAAGAGTTAAGAAATTAATTTTATTCATTGATCTTGTCAGGATTTTGGTTTAAATAAGCCTTGAGATTTATAATATAGGGTCTTAGAGGCCTATTAATGATGATATAAAGGTTATAATTGCAAGAGGTCCCAAAACTCAATGTGAAAGTGTAAATAAATATACTCTACAACATCAAATTAAGAAAAAAAATAGGTCTATTTAGCTTAAATGGACCCTAAATCCAATGTGAATGTGTACAAAACATTACAACACTATATTGAGGTAACATTAGGTCCAAGGTCCCTAAATTTAATGTGAAGGTGTAAATGAATACACTTTACAACACTAAATTTAAAAGGAAAAGTTTGGTTTATTTAGCTTAAACGAGCCCTGAATCCAATGTGAATGTAGAAAACACATTACAACATTAGATCAAGGCAACATTATGTACATTTTAACATTAATTATTCCCAAATTAGTCAAGGAATTGTACCATTTCTAAGAGCGTATAATTTTCATCATTACAGATTGATGGATGCCTTGATTTCTTGATAGATCTACAAAAGGTTAGTTCCCAAAGCATAATAGATCAATGTAACTAGCATGTAGAGGATAACTCAATACATCTCCATAATTTGGCATGATTGATCATAATAGCTTCTTGACATAATTTTCTTCATTTTTCATGATGTCTTACAATCTTGATCTTGATTGATAAAAGCATTGTAATAATGTTGCTAAATCTTCTCTTGAATTGTCTTAATTGATTTTTAAGATCTTCAATTTTGTCTCCAAAATTGCTAGGTATTGTTAGAATTAAAATGATAAAATGACTTGTATTTATATGCAATTTTTTAATTTCTCACTAATCAATTGCTTATAGTCAACAAATAAAATTTAATACTGACATTGGCATGTTTAAAATTGAGCCAAAATAGGTCGAATAGGGGTGTTGGGTGCCCTTGTTTGGAAAAATGCGTTGGGCACCCTAGTCCATCTCTCTTGTGGGCATTTCTACATTTTTAAATAAACAATAAATATTAATATCCAATTTCAATTTCAATTTCCCAAAAATAATAATAAATGGGAAAATTATAAGCACAATTAGGTCCTAACACATAGGAGGAGCTAAACCTAATGTTCAATTATCAAGGGTGACAATTTTCAATGCTACACATTGGAATTTTATGTGATGTCATATAATCTCCACATTTTTATTTACTAGATATGTATATGATGTGTTACAAATGTGACACTATGTTACTATCTATTATAATTTTCTATATTGTTTATTATATATATGTATTTGCTATCCCAAGGATGTAGACTTATGATACACTATACAACATGTATTTACTACTAGAATGACACACATGTTTGTAACTATATATCTACACCATATTTTAATTCACCATCTTAAATATATACACCCATCTTTCAATACAAGGAGTTAGGTTGCACACTTTGTTGTCAATTTATGTGTTGTATTTATCTCTTTAATGAAATATTTCATGTGCCATGTTGACATATCAAATAAATTTTGCACCCTCTTTTTAATTTTTTTTAAAATTTATTTTATTACTTACAAATTGGTATTCTATAATAGAATCATTTGATTTAATCATAAAATTATTTAAATGACTAGTTATGATTCTAAGTGAACTTAAAAATAACCTTAATTCTCATGGAGCCAACTTGCCACATGAGATGTAACAACTAATGAAACATCCTTGCTCTAACAAAATTTAAACCTTTTTCTTCAAAATATGTCAAGCATGGGATGAAGTTAAGATATAAGATAGTCATTTATTTTATTTTGATTGTGCATGATACACTTTGTATTAGTACCCATGCTCCATCTATTCTATTCTATTCTAAAACATAATCTACTTTGACAATAAAATGGTTAATTTTAGCCAATTTTTACTACATTCTCTTGTTGGGATTCTCCCAAATTTATGACATTAGATTTTTCTAAAAAAGGGAGTAAAACTAAATTTGATTTGTATCAAGGAACAACCATATGCATTTGACTAGATAAAGTGGCATATCTACTTGGTGTAAATTTTTATATTTACAAATCTATAATATTTGTTTATACTTAATAGGAAAATGATTGATATTATGTTCAACTAGAGTAGGTGTTACCTAGAATTATTTTATGGTGACCTATTATAGCAAGATGTCAATAAACATGGTCCAAAAATAATCAATATTTAAATTGAGATCCCCAATTTATTATCCAAAAAAGTATACAATGAAGGCTCTACAACTTAGAGAAAGAGCGAATCTTCCACATAAATCATAAGCCTCTTTGATTCATGTGAAACAAAGGCCCGTTAAATTTCTTACCAATAATAGTTCCATTTGAATATCATGTATTCAAAAGGAATTTCTAATCATATTGCAAACAACATTAACTATATTTAATTCATAAAGATATGAGGTTTCTTAGCAAGCCCCAACAATATGGATGCTAACCTAATTTTGATAACATATATATATATATATATATATATATATATATATATATATATATATATATATATATATATATATATATATATATATATATATATATATATATATTAGACAAGAATCGGGTAGCACCACCCCATATAAACTCTGGCACTGTAAACTTTTAACATGACCGGCGGCGCTGGCGCGACACACCCTCCGGTACCACGGGGGTGGGGGAGACTAGACCTCGTGACCAACCTCCTGCAACAGGAAAGATTTAGCCAACCGAGCTAGGGCCCCAACCCCACCTAATTTTGATAACATATTAGACAAATAAATATTTAATATTTTTTTTATGAGTTAATCAAAATGTGATGGCCCATAACAATTAATTTTACTTAATCACTTTAGGGAATGTAACAATGTGATTATTTTTCAAGTCAAAAAAATTAAAGAAGACTCATATTGAGAAATAAGTTTTGACTTTATCTCAATATAATTTTCATGCAATGATAATATCCACAAATTTTTGAGATAAGTTGAATGAAATATATTTTCCTTGACATCATTTTTTTTGTTACAAAAACATTCCTATACCAACCATCTACATGATTTTGGGAATTCCTGAAGGGAATCTTCCTCATGAAAATAACATTTATTTTCTTTATATTATATGCATGAAAAGGGATATAATTACATCATAAAATCCATTTCTTTAGTTTATAACCAAAATCATTAAAAAATGCCAACTATTTTATTTTTTACATAATAATCAAACTCATACTAGTGAGAAATTTATGGAAAAGAATAATTAGTATATGTGCATCACCTCCTTCAATTTCCCCTCTCTACATAATTATGTAATATTGAAATGAGTAGTGGATGATAATGACATTTTATGATTGTCACTAAACTAGTTAATTAAAGTCTAATATCAAAGTAATATAGAAACTCATTTTTTGAACATAAAAAAATACTTACTTTAATATGGATGACCTTGTGAGAGGGTGTTGGATTTTGTAACGCCCCGCCATGTGAACCCCAAAAGACAACAAAATATCACAATTTTTTTTTTTTGAAAGAATATTGCATAAGATGATCATAACATAAATTACATGATGAAACCTAACTAGTCCCATGGGGTTACATGGTTTCATTACACGTTTAAACGTTCCCAACCAAAACATCATTAAAGATAATGCCAAGTAGATCAAAATAGAAGCATACATTCACAAGATAACATAATGATAACATACAACTATCCATGATCAATAGCAATGAAAAAGATACATACATCATTTTATAACATTTCAATTCATAGTTCAATATTACAATTGTGGAGTATATTTCCACAAATACAACACATCATGGATACAATAATACATTACATAATGCTTCCCTTATATCAATGGGAAGAGTACATCAAGTACAAGAATAATACATCAATGAAGAATAAGGTACAAAGCTTAGAATAGTCTTCAACCAAGTGAAGCTTTGGAAACTCTGCATCTACTTCCGCATCATGAACACAACCTAAGAACCCATTGGGGTGCATAGCACATTCCACCCGACCACGTGGACCTGAAGGCCCACCCCCCATGCTGGGAGATGACAAGAAAGTACCCACATCCAAACAAAGGTCAAGCAAACAAGGCTAACACAACATCAAACAAATATAAACAACACTCCCAGAGGCAACCAAACAAGGGAAAATAAATGGGTACTATAGGAGAATGTCACTACATGGCCTTACATGGATTATCTAGAGAACCTATCTCAAGGTGCCACCTCCATCTATGGTTATCCTGACTACCTATCTCAAGGCACCACCCCATAGGGTGACTCATATGGAACCACTTACCTTTTGTGATGACAAGGCAGTGATCTTACCAACTAGGTCTTCTCATCCAATCCTTAGCCTGTGAAATCACTAACGGTATGGGTGAGGCACATAATTAATCTTGTTTAGTGTTTAACTACCCAAACCCACTAGTTCATTAATTACATTATCACTTGTTTAGGAAACTCTTCCATGGGTTATCCTAATAGCCCCTTTGTGCGCCGACCCCCATGAAGAGCCACTCTCCTTACGGGTACCCAAACCAAAACATGCAAGGGGTGTACCTCATCTCACATAAAAATCAAGGTGTACATAACACACAACATGCGAGGCAAAAACCATCTCGCAAACCCATTCCATATCACTGAAACAAGAACAAAGTAGGTACCACCCACCACATAAACTACATAAAACAACTGATGCACACTAAAACAATAGAGTACCCAAACGAACAAGTTTTCCCCTAGCCTCTAGAAGTTACTAAAAAATATCCACCCAAAAATGAGAATAAAAACTTGGGTTCCCATGACTCAAAGTCAGCACAAACATAAACCAACTCATAAACTAAACAACATTTAACCCTTCTTTTGAAAAAATATAGCATCAACGGAAAAATAAAATTCATCACCACGAGAAACGTTAAGTAGTGCAAAGCAATCGTAAAATATTTTCAAATAATACATTTCTAATTAACATTTATTCTAACTAAATAAAATATGTAAGGTTACAAAATATTCTTAACTTAATTAAAACAATAATCTAGCTATTAAAGTACCATTCTTCATTTGTAAAAATGAACGATCAAATTCAAATCCCATAAATCAACTAATTAAATATTAATAATTTCTTCTTACGAAATGTTAATAAAATAATCTATTACATTAAACTTTACCATTCTAAATATTAATAAAACAACTTGCAATGAAACATTTTATCTTGAATCTTATTTTAATTAATTCCATAATTTAATGAAATTTATTTACTCGTTTTATAAATTTATTGATTTAAATTTCACCCTTCTAAAAATTATATATATATATATATATATATATATATATATATATATATATATTTATTTATTTATATATATATATATATATATATATATATATATATATATATATATATATATATATATATATATATATTTATTTATTTATTTATTATATTGCACAAAACCTCCTCAATTAGAGAATATTACAAATGAAAATAGAACTTCAGGGAACCATTGAAAGTCAACTTTAATTCACTAAATCATACAAAGTAATAAATTTTAACGAGTATTTAAAAATAATCAATTACATTTAAACATTTACTCATCAGATTATAAAAAAAAAAAAAAAGACATATAACACATTCTTTACCAAATCATGCATTTTATTACAAACAAATTGCTTTGTATTTATAAATCATGAAGAATAAATATATTTACACATAATTTAAAAACATATATATATATATATATATATATATATATATATATATATATATATATATATAATGGAAAAAAAAAATGGTTCCTCTAAATGGAATTACCGTTATCATAATTAGTTACAAACATTTACATGGAATTACTATTACCATATTTAGCATTCATTGCTTTGGAAGTTTAAAAAGAAAGGTGAGCTTTTTTTTATATATTTATGTATTATTTGATAATACTTTTAGGCTTAAATTTATATTAATATTTACAACTATGCAAGTCAACAATTATTAATTTCACCCACGGAAGTCAATATAATATTATTATTGCTGCAAATAAAAGAAAATTAAAATTTAGAGAGGTAAATATTATTATTAATCATAGTCTGGAAAAGAATATAACTAACACAGTAATAAGTAAATGTTACTTTTAGAAATAATGTGGTAGGTTAATTTATAATATTATCATTGTTGCAAATAAGAGTTAAAATTAAAATTCATTATTATAGAAGAAGTAAATATTAATATTAATAATTAAAAGTATATATATAAAATCTAATGTCTCAACACAACCTAACAAAAATATAAAGGAACAACATATACAATTAAACATATATACCTATATACACACATATATATTTACACACATGTAACTATATATAGATAAATATATATAATTAGATTAAACTATATATAATCAAATTTACTTTGTCGTCGTTATACAAATGATACAATTTACAGCCTACAGTAAAAATATAATTTACATGTATATCTATTTGTTTATAAATATGCATATGTGTTTTAAACGTATACAAAAATTAAAACTAAATGAAACCCCAGTTAAGGGGTGCATCCATTACCCAAGCTACACACAACAGTAAAGTAGGGAAGTAAGGGTGGAGGGGCATGGCTACAACTAGCTGCCCAAGTAAGGCAGCCACAGAGTTTACCAAGACTCAAGTAAATAAATACTAAAAAGGGAGAGTAATTGGATGTATTTAACAGCATAGAATAATAACCCATGTCCAAGTAAATAAAAAGGGAGAGTAATTGGATGTATTTAACAGCATAGAATAATAACCCATGTCCAAGTAAATAAAAAGGGAGAGTAATTGGATGTATTTAACAGCATAGAATAATAACCCATGTCCAAGTAAATATACATCAATACAATTCGGCATCAAAACCTATACATGGCACTATAAATATGGCCAAGGCACTGGTAAATCAATTGATGAAAAGTATTGGCTAGTAAAAGAAATTTATTATTCTTTTCCTATATGAATCATTTCTCCTCGAAAACAATTAGAGGGAGCAATTAAAATAAATAGGAGAAAATTAAACATCTAACCTCGTAAAACAAAGCTTCTCCTCAAAAACAATTGGAGAGAGAGAAATTAAAATAAATAGGAGAAAATTAAACATCTAACCTAGTAAAACAAAGCTTGGAGATGAAAATATAAATTGAGTTACCTCTACAATTTTTCCAGCTGTAAAATTTTCCAGCTTCTTTTTTTTTTAACCAAAGCCCTCTATAGAGTGAAAAAAATAATTTATTTTCCACAATTCCCGTATTAAAAGGCCTTAGAAACTTGACAGATGTAAGAAAATAAAAAGCTTTAGAAACTTTCAAGCAAATGCAATTGACAAGTGTAAAGTAAATTTCCATGCTAGAAGATGTGTGCACGATGTAAAAGCATAAGGAGGACACATGACGCATATAAATTTTTTTAACCTTGATCACCTATTGAAATTCCCAAATGTTTCCTTAAAACAATACTTTACTAAATATGCTATTTAATTACTCACAGGTTGGAATATGATTCTTTACATACTTCTTTAAGTTTACCTTTCAATAACCAAAATTCTAACCCAATAGATGTTCAATACTTAATTACTTAGTGGCCTTATAAAACAATTCTGAATGAGACTAACTATCCCTAATAATTTACTCTAATTTACTTAATCTAATCTTTTATCACAAATTATTCTCCATCAATATTTTTGACATATTTTAAATAGCACAATTAATCACATGGATTTAATATAATATCCAAATCCTCTTTATTTATATAGTTAAAATATTTTCTTTAAATAAAATAATATTTTTATTAAATATAATTATTAATCTCTTTTAATTGAAATATAATTGCTTTACTTAATTCTTTTTATTTAAAAATAATTAAATAAACACTAACTATTTTCTTTTTTTTAATAAAAGGGAATAGCCTTCCATGTATATATGTAACCTATAAAGATTCTCCTAACAAGGGAAATAATTTTAAGAAAAGTTTATCTTAAAGGGGAAAATAACTAACCCCCTTTTCTTTATTAAAATTATTATGAGCTTATTTGTTTAAGAACTTATTCCCAAGTCTTTATGCATAGAAAGAAATCATGCCTTTATATTTCATATCATAAATTTATTTAATTTTCCAAATTCATTCAATTACCATAGCAAAACAATTCTCAATTTAATTAACTATTTTAAACAAAACTATTAAGTACTCCAATAAACAAACTTACTCAATATTCAAGGATGACCGAAACGAAGGGACACTACAAGTTTCTATGGGATGGTGAATGGAAATAGGTAGGTTTTCAAAAGAGATCCCTAAAATTATGTGACCAATCAAAGTGATCATAATATAGCACCATGGGATGAATAAAAAACCAATGCAATATCAAAACATAAACCCCCATTGCCTAAAGGAGATATTAAAAAAATAAGAAAGGTTAGAGAGGAGATTTAATTATAAAAATAGTTGAACATGGAGAGCATGGGCATCGAAGAAAGATGCTAGGAAAAATAGGAACATCAAGAATTGTACCATAAAAGGATGGGAAAATAAGAAAATACTATGAGTGTGTGCACTAAGGGTGTTGCTAATTGTGTCAATGTGGGTGCTACTAAAAAGAAGGAAGAAGAGTTTAACATTGAGGGTGATTCTAATAAGGAAATAAAACTCTACCAAACTATGAAAAAATAAACTTAAATCTTGAAAATATAGAAGAAATGTTAACAAAGTTAATAGGAAGTATGGAAAAGTATGGGGTATAAAGAAAAGAGTTAGAAGAAAGTTATGGAAGAATTCAAGCTTGAGAAATTTTTCCTTTAATTAAATCACCACAACCACAACTATTTCTTTTTAATATGCATATTACCTTCGAAGAAAGATTTAGAGAATTTCAAATAACCTTGGAGAAATTACAATTGGTAACATTTGATGCAAATTACCTAGAATAATTGAATAATAAAAGTGTGAGAAAAGTAAGAAAAAAAGAGAAAAAGGGAGAAAATAAAACCATGTTCAACCTAGGAAAAGAATTATCTTCAATTTAACTAATCAAATTTCATTTAGAAGTGAAAAATTATCTCAAAAAATAAAACACCAAGAATGATACTCTTCCTTGTCAATATTAAGGTATTACTTTCTTTTTGGGTTCTCATAAGTTATATTTTTACATAGAAATATTCTTTTCAATCCAAAATAGAGTGTTTGCATGAAAATTTGGATGGTTATCTCTTGCAAGGAGATTAGCTATGACAAATTTTGTCTTATCTACAATCCCAAATTATATTATGTAAGTTTTGAAGATGCCTAATGTTGAATGAACAAGATGGCTGAGGGGCACGTGAATCAGTTGTAGAAAATTAAAACATCAAAACTCTCAACAGTAATCATATCCATGTGTATTCATTAAACCCTTATTCTATTAAAGTGACTAATCATGAAATGTAGATAACAAAAACTAAAATAACAACACCATACACAAGAGGACAACAGATTTACGTGGAAAACCCAATGAGGGAAAAACCACAGTGAGGACTAGATCACAATATAATTAATTACAAAACTAGTACAAGGGCTCATTGCCAAAATAGGACACACTGTCCAAAAAAGATCATAGCCAGGGCTCATTGCCAAAATAGGACACACTGTCCAAAAAATATCATAGTCAGGGCTCAATACCAAGAAAGAAATAAGGAAGATAGAAGAGAAATGTTACACAAAGAAAAACTTCTCAATGCAACAAGGAGTCCACCAAAAATTCTCCAACACTTTCATAGTCTTGCATGAAAGATTTTGGACACCTTCAGCTCACTGCCTTCAGGAATCCAACACTTTGAAATTCGCACTGCTCTACTCAAATCCGTATCTATACTTCTATAATTTGCATCACATATATAGATCACATCTATCGTGCATCTTACAACAACATCACTCTTATTTATATATCAACCTCAACCTTGAAAACCTTCTCCAAGGTCGGCAACTATCAGTTACATTTAAAATTTCAAATTAGGTCAACACCTAAACATTCCTGCAGTGGATAGGAATGAAGGCAACCCATATAAATCCTTAGTTAGAACCCAAATTAATTCTAACACACCTCAACACACTTTCATAAAATTCACATGTAGTTCTAACATAGGGTCAGCCAATACCCATGCTAAACACCATAAAACATTAAGTACACACTTCCTTAAATCAATTTGAAACTTCTAGACAACAAAATTCACTTGAAAATGATCTAGAATAATCCATGAACCACCTAATATCCAACAAATACTTCATCCAAACTTGCATCATAGAAATACTTCAACCCAAAACATCTGGTTAACCTTATTCACATACTGATGCAAGAAACACAACTTGTACTATACCAAATCAATTCAAACCTTGAATTATGAAAAATACAAACATTATAAGCAATTTCCAAAATCCACACAACCTAAAGCCAAACTATGGAGAAACGCAGAGCAAATACATTTCTCCTAGACCATAGAAAACATCACTAAAAAACTAGTTCACACACTGGTGAAAATATCTCACTTTGTACAACAATCTAGAAACCCAAATTATGAACATAGAGACTACTAACAATCTTGAACAACATATCAGATCCACATAGTCATAGCATCAATGTAGAAGAAACGTGAAGCACATTTTGAACACCTTGACAACATTATTTTCTTTGTTTATCAATTTTTTTGAAAAGCACTTGGAATCCAAGTACCAGATACATCATCTCAGCACATTACTTCATTCCAACACATCTCCAGATTTTGCAACATAAAGATAGCTCCATGTACTCACAACATTCCCTCAATATCTCAACTACACATGCACAAACTACAACAGCCTATTTTCCTCTTTTTTCACAATTTTCTCAATATCCTTGACAACTTCATCATGCAACAATATTCCTCAACACATAGTTGACATCAATGACAACACCTTCATACTTGCAACAATATCCCCGTTTTTCATTGATGGCAACACATGATGTGAAAAACCATCAAAGATAACACAACAGCTTTGAACACACTTTCTTATTATTGCCTTTCTTTTCTCTCCTTGAGTAGATAAAATTTTTCACATGATACTTTCTCCCCCTTTGACATCAATGGAAAAGGATAAAATGTTTTTCATTATTCTCCCCCTTTTACATCAATAGAAAAGGATAAAATGTTTTTCATTATTCTCCCCTTTGACACAAAACCAAGAGACTTTCTCTGAATACTCTGCCTTAGGACTCTACCCAATCAAATTAGCAACTCAGTGACAACACATGACACTACCTACTCCCCTTAAGATGTAGCCACCAACATCAGTCCAGAAAGGAGATAAATCCATAGATGCACTGGACTTATGCATCTCCATATGCATCTAGTTCAAAGAAGGAGGGAAAATAACCCCCAACTTCTCCCAAAGATACTCAAAAGTATCCCTAGGAAGAGCCTTAGTAAATATGTTAGCAATATAATCCTTTGTAGGTTCATATTCAAGCTTTACCTCATTCTCCATAACCTTCTCTCTCATAAAGTGATACATAATTGATATATGCTTTTTCCTTGAATACAGTACTAGATTCTTTGAAATGTTAATTGCACTTGTATTATCACAAAAGATAGAAATAGGCTCATCATACACTACTCGGATATCCTTCAATGTCTGTCTCATCCACAAAACTTGTGTACAACATGATGTTGTTGCAATATACTCAGCCTCTACAATGGATAGAGAAACTAAATTTTGCTTCTTACTTAGCCATGACTCCAATCTACATCCAAGAAAGAATGCACCATCACTTGTACTTTTCATGTCATCAACACAACCAATCCAATATGCATCTATATAAGCACTTAATGTGAAATAAATATCCTTAGGATACCATAATCCATAATCTGGAGTGCCTATTAAATATTTGAATACCCCCTTCACTATTGCAACATGTGTTTCTTTAGGATCTTCTTGAAATCTAGCCACAAAATAAACTACATGCATGATATATGGTCTAGTAGTAGTTAGATATAGCAATCCACCAATCATATATCTATATTTTCTCTAATCAACTTTAGTTGAATCATCATCTTTGCTCAATTTTCAACTAGACACGTAAAGAAATGGCCATCAACACCCTTAAGTTGATAGATGCTCCCATCTATTCTCTTACCAACAACAATCATAGTTCAAGACCCATTTCTGATCTCACATGTTTCATCCTTAAACACAAGATTATATCCTTTGCTACACATTTTTCCAACACTCAAAATATTATGCCTTAAACCTTAACATAGTAAACATCTTTAGTATTATGCTTTCCATCAAAATTGATTGAACCTATTCCATAAATCTTAGCTCCTGAATCATCTCCAAATTTAACTAATCCTCCATCATACTTTACAAGTTTGAAAAACTTACTTTTTTCTTTGGTTATGTGATTAGAGCAACTACTATCAACAACCTAGTAAGTATTATCTTGTTTAACATGAAAAGAAAAAACTAGAGTACCTTCAACCTTATCCTTCTTCTCTAGAACACTTTCCTTCACACAACTTTTAGGGTTAGCAAAAGTAGACTCGTCCTTTATAGCCAAGAACAAGCATTCATTTTCATCAACATCTTCATAATCAAATTCATCATCATAAATACTAGCATCTTCTTTGACATAGTAACTTCTTTTAATCATCTTTCCTTTATTCATCTCCATAATTAGATTCATCATCTGAAATACTAGCATCTTCTTTGACATAGTAACTTCTTTTAATCATCTTTCCTTTATTCTCCTTATTCTTATTATTCATAGATCTGTTTGGAAATCTTGAAGTATAATGACCTACTTTTCCACAACTAAAACATTTGAAATGTAGTTTACCTTTGTACTTACTGGTGCCTTTTTTCATCTTTCTTACAAATTTAGCTTCCACATCATCAAGATATTCTCCATTTGAATCTTCAACCCTTTCTGATTTTCCATCCTTAAAAGTAGTCTCCACTTTTGTACCATTTTCAAACCAAGTTTTCTCATCTCAAATGAAGTTAGTGTACCAATCAACTGATCTCTAGAATAAGTATTAAAATTTGCAACTTCCTCAATAGAAAATACCTTTTCAATGTATGAATCAAGAAGAGTTCTAAGAACTTTCTTTACCACCCTAGGTTCTTTGACTTGTGCACTAAGACCTCTCATAGCGCTTACCAGCTCATCAACTCTTTGTATGTAGGTTGAAATTGTTTCATCTTCATACATTCACATGGTCTCAAATTGTGCCTTCAAATTCTACAATTTTGCTTGTTTAGCCCTGTCATCTCCTTCATAAATAATTTCAATATTATCACATTTACATCTTTAGCAGTCTTAAGATTCATAACTTTAACCAATTCAAAATTTGAAAGACTATTCATCAAAATAAATCTTGCCTTAGCATTTACCTCATGTGCCTTGATCTCATTATTTGTGCTCAAACCATTTTCAGGTTCAACATATTGATTCTTTATATCCTTTTCAATCTCAAACCCATGATATGCTAGATATCCTTCCATCTTTGTCTTCTAGAATGCATATTTTGTTCCATCAAATCTAGGGAAATCTATCTATTTTTCATCTTGAATCTACCTCAAGTGGTGAATCAAGACAGCTAAGAGGGGGTGAATCAGCTGTAGCAAATTAAAACATCAAAACCCTCAATAGTAATTAGATCCACATGCATTCATTAAACCCTTATTTTGTTAAAGTGATTAATCATGAAATGTAGATAATTGAAATTGAAATAAAAACACCATACACAAGAGAAAACTATATTTATGTGGAAAACCCAATAAGGGAAAAACCACAGTGAGGATTAGTTCACAATATAAGTAATTGCAAAATTGGTACAAGGGCTCATTGCTAGAATATGACACACTGTCCAAAAATGCTGACTGTTGAAACAAAGAAAGAAGATAGAAAAGAAGTGTTACACAGAGAATATCATATCAATGTAACAAAGACTCCACCACAATAGCTCCAAAACCTTCACAACCTTGTTTGAATGATTGCAGACACCTTGTGCTCACTCTATCTAGTAGTTTAACACTTTGAAGCTCGCACTTCTTTACTCAATTTTGCACCTCACAACTTCATAATTGGCATCACTTGTATCTTCCACATCTATCTTATCATCCTTCAATAGCTCAACCCATACATATACCATCTTCAACCTTGAAACCTTTCTCCAAGGCTAGCTATGCACTTCAATTATGTGAATTCAAATTATTTCAGCACCCAAACATTCCCACGGTGGAAAGGAATGAAGGAATACCAAAAAAATCCTTAGCTAGGACCAAAATATGTCCTAAAACACCTCAATGTGCTTCCACAATTCTTGAAGATGCTTTGAACATGTAGTGTAAACACTAGGTTAGTCATTGCTCATCCAAAAACCATAGATCTTGTAAGTACACACTTCCTTTGATCCATTTGAAACTCATAGACAACAAAATTCACCTGAACATGATCTGGAATATTCCACAAACACCTTGAAATCCAACAAACTCCACAACAAATTTCACCTAAAGAATGTACAAACCCAATACATCCAAAAGACTCTTCCACACACTGTAACTCAAAAGACCATCTTCTAGAACACCAAACCATGAACCATCTTGATAGAAGAAATATACCAACACCATCAACTCTCTCTCAGATCCACAAGACCTAAAACATAACTACGGAAAAATGTGAACCAAAGATATTTCTCTCAGACACCTCTGCAATGCATAGTTCACACACTGGTGAACACAACTTCTTCTGCGCAACTATCAAGTACACAAAATTCTAGATATAACACTAATAACCACCTTTGATCAATATATCTGAGCCACACAAGTAGATCTTCAACCTAGAAGAAATGTGGAGCAAAACTAGAACACCTCTCTGCAACTTAGAACACCACTACAACACATAGTTTCCTCTTTTTTATAAAATTTTCTCAAAAGAACTTGGAAACCAAGCACCAAAAACCCATACTCATCATCTTGAATAGTACTACATCCATATATAGAATCTTATCAAAGCAACACCAGACTTGTTGACACTAGTAGCTTTACTAATGACAACATAATGCAACTAATCAAAGCATGAGTAATATCATTTGCAACAAACACTTGAAATTATCTTCTTGCTCATATTCAACAATAATCTCCCTTAACATATATTGTTGACACCAATGACAACATAATTTCTCATACTTGCAACAGATAGCTATTATTAAAGTGGTAAATAATTAAGGAATGAAATAGTTAAAAATAAGGTAAAACCTTCTCTTCATGGGATAATGACATGGTTAGAATTGGAAAGGGCTCAATTTCCCCACTATTTATGAGGGTAAGATAGCTAATTCTCTAAATCAAAGAGAATGCATAAATTAAATACCTAACCTTCAAGATTGGTCAAAATTAAACTTTGATGGTGTGTGAAAGGGAAATCCTATAATTTTGGCATCAAATAACTAATTAGAGATGAAAAGAAATTTTTTTTGGTGCAACCTCATAAAAAATCATCAAGGGAACAATAATGAGGCTAAATTCTAAGCTTTAGTGCTTGTATTGAAAATATGTAATCTATATTCTATTCACGGAGTAGAAATCAAGGGAGACTCATTGGTAATCATTAATTATAAGATATTAAAACAAGAAGTTATCCAATTAGAAATTCAATAAAATCCTCCAAAGTGCATGGCTTCTTTTGGATTCACTAACAAGCTTCATTGTCAAACATATTTATAGAGAAATTAATGAAGAAGCTAACATATTAGTAAACCATGTAATTGATATGGATTTGGGTTGTATAATAAATAACAAGGTTGAAACCTGGCTAAAACTCAAAGATAAAATGGAATTATCATTTGAGTCCACCACAACAACAAAAAAAATACTATTTTAAGTGAAATATTGCTAAAATTCCAATGATAATGTAATTACTCCAAAATCAAAATCCTGGTGACTAATCATTAGCGGGATAATTTCATATATTATCACAATGTAATAGGTCTTGAAAGTTAATCCATGTGATTTGAATGCATTTAGATCTCTTGCTAAAATTAGTGTTATCTATTTATTGAGAGTTGGGTTGAATAATCATGACAAGTGAAATCATTTATAGATATGATGGATCTCTCCAAAAAAATATCTTTATAACTAGTGTTTCAACCCTCATTCATCATTAGCAACATCCATGGATACACCCATAATGTTTGTTAGTGGTCAAAGGTAAATGGCATTCTTTAACTGCATGGTTAAGAATTAATTAAAAAAGGTGTTCAAAACTAGGAGTTGATTACTAGGCATGTGCAAAAAGTTGGGACGACAAAAAGTGGCCAAATTTAAAAAATATTGAAAGGCTATAATGTAAGCACATTATAATGTGCTCGCATTATGGCTTGGTGTGACCAAGCCTAAGGCTCGGTCACACCAAGCCTATAATGTGCTCATGTTATAGTACAATCATTTTATAATGTGCTCACATTATAACATGGGCACGATATAGCCTATTATAACAAAAAAAAAGCACATTGAATTCATTTCATTTTCACTATCATTTTTTTTTCCTGTAGATAGCAAACCCTATCATTGCACGCTCACATTTTGGAAGCATCAAATCTTTGCAATTTCTTCACTAGGATGCCACCATGTCAATGGAATAAGTAAGCATTGTTTTTTTTTTTGTGAATTTGTTGTTAAATAGGTAAATTTAGATTGTTTTTTATGTTCATTTCTTTAATTTATAGGAGTTGATAATCAACTTGAAAATCCTCCTCAAAATATTTCTCCTCCTTGTGAACAAGCACATGAACAAAATCCTGAACAACCATAGCAACAAACTCCTCCAATAATTCCTCAACATCCTCCTAGTACTTAGAAAAATTTAATGGGGGAAATTGAAAACAACAAAAAACAAATTGAGGGGTTAATCGTGAGGTTGACCAATCCTGTAAGTTCAAACTTGGAAAGAACGCTTGAAAATTCACTTCAAGCCATGTTAACACATGTAGATGCAATTAGCAAGCAATTAATTGGTTGGGCGGAGAAGAGGCAAGAGTGTAAGAATTTTTATGTAGATAAATTGTCATATAAAAAAGTAAAAGATGAAAAGATTACCAAATCTGATTTGTGCTCGCTATTCACTAACCCATGCATAAATCAAACTATTGACCTTAATAGCAAGTGGTTTCCTATCCATTCATGCAACCACCAAGGGATTAGGAATAATTTTTGGAATAGGTGGTGGATGGTTTTTGACCATCCACCATGCAACAATAATGAGGTCCCCCAATATTTCTTGAGGAAACTCTACTGCAAGTTCATCCTTAACAAAATCCCCAACTATTTTGATATGTCATACTTTAAGGGGAGAGGTGGTGGTTTGGCACAAGATAGACTAGGTGTACATCAAGATCCTCAATGGCAATGGAGACGAGCACTCACTAGGTCGGCTTATGAGCATGTTGCTATCCCTTCTATTGTGAAGGAGAGTGTTGAGGTAAACACTTTACAGTCTATTAGCTCTTTGACCCAGAGTATCATCTAGAGTGCCAATCCTGTAGTACAACGCCAACCAGGGGAGAGTTTGAAGGGTAGGGTTCCACCTCATTCTTGTCAGGTTTGTGGGTCAGCCTATACATATGAACCCATAGATAGTTAGGAGGCTAGTGCATAGGATATGTCTGCAGCTACGGAGTTAGTGATGGAAGATGAAATTTTGAATGAGGATTTTGGTGTTGATACTCAAGTAAATGTTAGCATGTTCATTAAATTTAATTTATTAAATTTCATTTTTGAAATGCAAGATTAACTAATTTACTTTAATGATTGTAATAAAATTTTACGATCATAGTGTTGATATTAGATACACTAACCCTTCACCTATTTTTTACTCCACCGCATCTACCACTGAGGTATGTAACTAGTAAACAATTATAAATATTACATATGAATAGAATTTTTAAATGAATGGTATTCTAATATCTAATTTTGGATGTTGAATAGGTTAATATTGAAGGTTTCGCAAGAACAACTCCCAGTGCCAATAGAGTACAAATCTTCACACAGACTTGTAATAGAATAAAGAGTTTAACTAATGAATTGTACTTAATAGATTTGTGTAGTTTATATTCATATCATTGATTACATTGCATTGCACATCTTTCAAACTCAAATCATTACAAGTCACACTGCATAACTAATAACTAGATGTTGATAGATGACAAAATTTCAATTACAATATAGTTTTTTAGAAAGACAACATAAGCAGTTATGCAATTACTTCACATTGCATAACTAATAACTAGGAGCAGCTACCAATTGCATTTTCTTGTCATGGAATTCCACGAAACCACATTCTATTGAGGCATTTTTTCAAATAGTTCAATGCCTTATCTATGTTATGGATTCTTGGAAAAAATCTATCAAAGCATAATAGTAAGCTATATCATAGACAAGACAATGAGTTGTTTGAGGCTCAAAGAAATGTGGTCTCGTGGTGATTTCCATCACCATGAGACCAAATTTCTTTGAGGATTTTTTTTAAACATCTCGCCACCTTTTCTAAGCTACCACATTTTCCATACATGTCTACCAAAGCATTTTATCAAACAGTTCACTTCCTTGCTGCTATGGCTAAAATCCTAAAACATGTGCTTTCCAACAAACTATGGATGCTTGGAAAAAATCTATCAAAGCATAATAGTAAGTAATAGCACAGACAAGGAAGTGATTTCCATCACCATGAGACCACATTTCTTTGAGGCATTTTTTCAAACAGCTCACTACCTTAAGAATAGAAACCAAGCCTTTAGCCAAAATTCCCCTCTGAATCCTTTTCAAGGTACTCATCCTCATCCTCAATTTACCAATCCATGGAATTTTTCACCTCGTATTCCACTTGTGCATATCCCCACCCTTGCCTCTTCATGTCATGATCCCCCTCCATCTCATAACCAAGACCACACTATATCATCCACCCCATCCCAGCATAATACCATAGAGAAGGCAATGAACTGCTTGATTTATACTTCAAAGAAATGTAGTCTCATGGTGATGGAATTCCATGACACCTTTGCTTGTCATGGAATTCCATCACCATGAGACCACATTTCTTTGAGGCATTTTTTCAAATAGTTTATTGCCTTCTCTATGCTACCACATTTTTCATACATGTCTACAAAATAATTCTATCAAAAAGTTCACCGCCTTGCTGCTATGGATAAAAGCCTAAAATAGGTGCTTTCAAACAAGCTATGGATAAGGAAAATAGTAAGCATGATAGTAAGAAATATATAGTTCAATAAGTGCTCAAAAATTTGTTCATTATCTCATACATTATAAGCCATGACCTGCATCACTATTGTAATTTTCATGATTGAATAATTTGTTGTTTTATTTTCAGATGTTGCAAGCGAAAACACCTCCAGATGTTCATAGGTCAATGGAATTTGGTGTTTCTTCTACTATAGACTCCTCAATGCCTCTCGCGGGGGTATAAGTAGATTACTAAATTTCAATTTACATTTGTTGTTATAATTGTTAGTGAAAATTCAAACAATTATTGATTCAATGTTTAATTTCTTTTTGGATGGTTTTTATAGGAATTCAACATGCCACCACATGGGCATGCAAATATTTCCCTTAAGGAGAGTGATCGTCTAGTGGTGGTAAGTGATTATTTTGTTAAATAGATCATTTTTATAATGTAATTTCTATATATTAATGTCTTTACTTGTTATTGTAATATATAAGGCTTGATCAGGAACTAAACCCTACGAGGAGCACTAGGAGCACTCCTCAACCTTAGAGTAAACGAGTGACAAACTTATTGCCATCCAATCGACCAGCAAAGGGCAAGAGTTTGTTTCAAGATCCTGGAGGGAAATGACTTTTGATTCCAAGGTCCTTTGTTGTATGCCTATATGGCATTTTTGGACATATTTTGTATTTCATATATTTAACATTGTATTCATATATGGAATTCTTGTACGCCTATATGGCTATTTTGTATATATTTTATACTTATATCAACATATATTGATGTATACCTACATGGCTATTTGGTTAATAAAAATATTTTTAATCCATGGTTTATGTAGATGATAAGATCTGCAAATGCTTAAACTTTAACACACATTAGCATGGTTAGTCATTTAAAGCAAAGAAAACATAACATCTCTATGAAATACTCCAACATGCTTCATAATGCACACAAAATAGCAAAAGATCAAATTTAAACTAATTGAGAGCATAAAAAAAGAATGATGCATACCTATCCCATAGTGGATTGGTGCTACTTTGATGTGGAAAGTATCCCTTTCCCAACCCTTGATAAGCTCTTGGATGGATGTGTGATGAACAAAATGGCAAGAACCTAGTTATGAAATGATGAAATCTATGCTAACTTAGATGAAAATGTGGATGATTATCAAATTGTGGATGAACTCAAATGCATCAAGTAGTGGATAGTGCAAAAATGCCTAAGATTGTGGATCCAAAATCAATAGAAGAGTCCTCCATTTATATGAATAAAGGATGGAGGAATGCAAAACATGAAGGATGTGGACTAAAGATGAACCAATAACAAAGTGTCACTTGTCAACATGCTATTGAAGAGAGGTGGAGCACATTTTGATCAATGTGTAAATAAATGCAATTAGGTGGAAATTTGAAATTTGAAAGATGGCTTGTGGAGGAAGATGTGGAAGAGGAGTTAATGCCACTTGGCTCAAGAAAAAGGACTTGTAAGAGACTTAAATGCCATGTTGGAGGACAAGTCCTTTTAGGAGGGAGATTTCAAATTGGAGGAATATTCCAATGAGATGCCTTTTTGAATGAAAATAGAAGAATTTATAAATCAAATAAATTGATTTACTTGTGCAAGTTGCAAAATCTAGAGGATTTGATGGATTAGTGTTAGAGTTAGTTAAGATTTAATTAACTTAGATGGAGATTAGTTTGATTTGACATTTGACTTAGATTTTTGGATTTATTTAAATAAAAATGAGAGGAATATTGATCATCTAATTAAATAAAGTTTGATTTATTTAATTAAAAGGGATGATGTTAGATTTAATCAAATAAAGGTGATTTATTTGATTAAAAGAGGAACATTAGGACTAATTAAACAAAATGATTTATTTAATTAATAGAAGAATTATGGTTTAATCAAATAAAGTTGATTTATTTATTTTTATTTTTTTGGCAATAGTGGCAAGCCACTAATATTTTATTATATATATAGTATAATTTTACAAAAACTGGTTCAGGGGAGCATACTAGTAGGAAAGAACCAGTAAGAAAACCTCCAGTTATCACTTCAATAATAATAGGATAGGTATGAAGACCAATTACATCATTTATACAAAAATGCTAATGATTCAAAATGCGGCATTAACCTAGACTAACCTGAAGTTGAACATATACCCAACCCTTACAAAACAACTCAAAATGAGTTTTAACCCAACCCATACATAGATGAAACATTTAAAAGCCCAAATTAAACCCAATAACCCTTACAAAACAACTTAGAATGAGTTTTAACTCAACCAGTACAAAGATAATTCATTTAAAAGACCCAATTTAAGCCCAAAATATAACACAAAAAAACCCATTATCAGAAAACCAGTGTGCTATTAGTGATTTTTGTCATCAGCCGCTTGAACATTTGTTGAATTTTCATCCATGCCTTCTATATGAAAATAATTTCTTGCCACAGACCTTTGAGCATTACCCCTAGGTTCCAAGTGTAATGGTAACCAAGACTTTTCCTTTATAGAAGAAGGCATACAAAACTAATGTGCATCGTGACCTTGATTTTCATCATTTCGACCGGTATTCAATGGGCGGTTTGAAGAATTTACTCGAAATTGAAGGTCTAACTAAAAGCCTTGATTAATAGGGCACAAATTGTGTGAACGAAGGAAGGACAAAGCATAGAATTTGTCTTTAATTTCCAACTCCATTAGTCTATAGACTCTTCTGTTGTTTTTCCTTAGAGCCTACAATAAAATGTTTTCATTTGAATATTGCAGGGCAAGCCGAAAGGCATAAAAAATTTCCTCAAAACCCTGGCATTTTTGTACCCATTTTCTAGGGAAGAGACCCCCAATAAAACCTTCTCCTTCATAAAAGTTATATTGTTGTACTGCTCGAAGAACGACATTCTCAATGTGAAACTGAAACTTAACATACTTTCTAGCCAACTCTTCAATATCATTCAGAGATTGAAACATGTCCAGAGCATTTGAAAGAAAGATAGAAATCACCTGTGAGGGAAAGAGGAGATGATGAGCACGATGATTGGTTACCTCAATGCCAAGCACAATTTGAATACACTCCTCCACTTGAACACAATTGATTCTGAACATGGAATTGAGAATCTCCTGTATAATATATTCATCAATGGGATTTTCCCAAATCTTAACTGGCAATAACATTCTATAATTTCAGGGGTAGAACGCCATTGTTCTTTCAACTTAGTGAAAATACAACCACCAACAAATTAAATCCAGATCCTTCACAACCAAAATGAAAATTAAAGCCAGAGCAAAGAAATTTGAGGTCAATTAGTGATAATATCCTATTTTTAAAGAGGAGCTATCATTAAAATGCAAGGAGCAATATATTGGGAGCATAATTTTCCTTAAATACTCATATGTGCCAATAGATAGCCAGAGAACTTAATATCAGAGATGGAAAATCCAAATATGATTATCCTGTACCCATAGGCTGCCGCCAAATTTGAAACAACATAATAAAATAAGGTGATAAGACCCATTTTGAATGTTTAAAAGAATGTCATCGTCACCAGGTGAAATTTAACTGTCCTTTCAAAGATATCCAAATGTTTAAAATAAGGCAATTGTCACTAGGTTACATGTAACCGTCCTTTCAGGTACCCAAATCATAATTATTGGTTATGAATTCATTTTCTTATCCTCATTCAAATTCATTATGAATCGAACACAAAAATCCTGATGACAATGGCATCAATTTAAACAAAAATGGACATATCTTATGTAAGTGGTACGAAATGATCATGACAAAGAATACTCTACCTCAATTATGTGTTTCAAAATGGCCAGCTCCTTCGCCGATAAGGGTCAATATTGCAATTTTTTTCATAATAGATATGCTATGTACTTAAATTCCATGATATCCCCTTTAACACATGTGTTTACCTTAGCTGATAAGAATTAAATTCTGCAAAATTTTCATAGCAAATATGCTTTGTACATAATTTCCAATTCATGCATGCGAGCAATGTACTTGGATGCCACAATTCCCTGAATCCTATAGACTTAATAATAAAACATTAGAAGAACATGATGAAATAAAATCATGTGTATATAATATGATGTTACCATATGACAATGAAACCATGCATCAATAGATTCAGGAATAAAGAAACTTTGAATATTTTGTCTACATGGTCTTTTCAACCTTGTGTCAGCAAATGAAGGGGTAATAAGTTTTGAAACTTTTCCTACATGGCCTTCACATTTTTCTCAATTAACTCTACAAGCTGAGGGAATGCATTTAAAACATTTACGTCATGAATTTCCCTTAACTCTATTTTATTACTTCCCACCCAGCTAGGAAATCTGCTACCTTATTCCCTTCTCCGTAAGTATGCGAAATAACTGAATACTCAAGCTTATCTAGGAGTGACCAAACTTTGTTTAGCACATAATTCAAATTCCATTTTTGGAATTTCCTTGCCTTAATTGCATTAATAATTATTAATGAATCCCCCTCTATATGAAGCTTTGAGAAACCCATCTAAATTTCCAATTCCAAACCTAATAAAAGAGCTTGTGCCTCTGCGTAATTATTTGTACCAAACTGCAAATGGGAAGAAGAAGCTACCAATACTACCCCTAATGCATTTCTAATACAAACTCCTACCCCAGATAAGCCTAGATTACCTTTAGATGCCCCGTTGAATTTTAGTTTAACAAAATCCTTTTGAGGGGGAGACCATTTGACTATTGTTTTATCAATCTTTTTGTTGACATTTTTTAGAAGACTCCCATCAAAAGGTAATCTAATATGATTCCATTCTTTCATAATGGAACTATCCCAACTCGTAAAGGATGAATTAATAAGTTTATCTCTTTGAACACATGAGTTTACCCCCTTTGAGATTTCCTTTTCAATTTTCAAGAGAACCAGATCCACTGAGGATTTAGTTCTCCTAAAAATTCTCAAGTTTCATTCCCACCAAATATTAAGTTGATTTATTTAATTAACAGAGGAACTATGATGAATTTAATCAAATAAAGATTATTCAATTAAATGATTAGTAAAGAAGTGATTCAGGAAGAACTGATGTTAGTAAATCAGGATCAAGTGCACGAGATCAATCAGGATAATTTGAGTGTCTACATTTTTCCCCTCTTTGAAGCAATGTACCTACTATGTTGGTTCAAAGAATAATCATGTTGAGATCAAAATTCAAAAAAAATCTTTTTTTTTTGGATGCCCTAGCGGAAAGGAGTATGGCAGAAAGAAGTATGCTGGTACACTACCCCTCCAGAGATCAAGCGAAAAGTTTGATTTGAGGGTTGATCTTGTGACAAAGAGGTTCAAGATGGACATATGGATGGTTATGATGATGATGCAAATGAGATGGTTTTAAGATGCTTACAATAACCAATCTATATTATGATGCAAATGATGGAAATGCAATGTATGTGAAATGATTGGTGTTTCCTATTATGTATGATATGGATGGTATGCGGTATGTTGATGGTTTATGGATGCAAGATGGATGCATTGATGATTTTTAGTTGACTATCATGATACCATGTTTGCTCATAGAGAAGAACTTGAAGAAATGAGATGATGACAAGAGGATCCAACAAGTCCATCATCTGACAAGACTTTATTAGAGATGATGATGAGAAATGGATGATATTTCGCTTATTAGGAATTAGGATTTTTAAAAGAGCCTACTTACCTTATGTTTGATAACATACATAGGAACGATGCATCAAGGTATAAAGAACCAGGATGGTGTTGTGTCTAGTGTGATGGAATTTGACTTGAAAATTAGCTAGGAGTATCCCTGTTCACACCTGGCATACGAAACCTCATTTAAAATGTATTTTAGCTATTCCAAACATATCGGACCAAAACATAGAAAGGAAAGCCTTCCTATGTGGTCAACAAGACACCTAAAACACCCTCCCTACAAGCCAAACAAAGTAAGCATGACCAAGGTTATATTACAAGAACATCGAACGAGCACAAAAGATAAAAAGATAATAATTGTTGCCCCATTCCTTTCTCTCTAAATCCCTTTCTTTGGACATCATCAAGAGGTCATTGGAATGAGCACAATAAGATAAGTCAAAATACAAAGATCATGTAAACAAACAAACTAAGGTTCTTCATACCACTGGCCAAGACTAAACTACGGTGATGCCTGATGTTATCAGATGATTTGGGATTGACTGGATGATAGGCTATTAATACCAAGAGTTGACCAACTTGTTTACCTACTGACCTAGACTTGAGACCTTGATGCTTGAGTTTTCACTTGTAACCAGATAGACTTGTTTTTTATTGTTTCACCAAAGGTTGAGGGTGATGATGATTTATTATGAGTGAATTTTTATTGTGGGTGAAAGTGAAATGGGACAGATGGATTTTTTCAAATATTTGGATGTTTTGAAATGTTTTGAAATGTTTTGAGGCTATTTTTTTTGGTATTTTCAAGATTTTGCAAATGTTTTGGCATTTTATGAGATTTTGACCAAGAGCCTAACCTAAAGACCTATCCTAGGGGCCTCGGGGGTTGATCAATGATTAGCCTTGCCTACGTTATACACGCAAAGACCACATAGTTCAACTGATATAGACTCAATTATTGGTAAGATATGAACAAATGGATTTTTAGTTTATTATGATGGACTCCTAAAGGTCTAACCTAAGTGTCTCAGGGGATGATCAAAGACCAACCCTGCCTACGTTCAGAGCTTAGAGACCCATAGTTTGACAAAATGACTCTATTTTTTTACTTTTTGACTGACTTTTTGACCTACTTTTGGATTTTTTGATTTTAAGACTACAAGAACATACACGAATCTGATCCGATGTAGGTATAGGGACATGCCCCCAGTGTGCTGCAATAGACTACTCCGATATAGGCATGGAAAAATTGTCCTTGGGCATAGGCCGAGTAGTACTAGGAGGGATCATGATACAAACACAAGATCTAGCTATGATGTGGATGCAGATGAGTGATGGATGAATGATGCAAAACAAGCCATAGAGATCTTGGTGGATGGAAATTTCTTATTTACACAAGGCACTTGTTTGCCAAGTTTTTGGCAAGGTACTTTCCCAAAGCGCCACTGAAGTGGTTTTCACTAGAGGATGATTTTTTTCTTTACTATTTTCAATCCTTTTTCTGATTTTTTTTTTTGGTTTTTTTTTATATTTGTTGACTTTTTTGTATTTTTTGGTTTATACCCTACAAGTTTAGGCATAATTTTTTTTGAGATGGGAGCTATTCATGGGCTCCTACAGAGATTCACCTTCGAGCATTGATAGCTGATATGCTCCTGACTTATAGCTCATTGTGATGATAAAGGGTCCCAACCAATTGGGTTCAAACTTTTCCTTGCTATCTAGATTTGGTACATTTTTCTGATTCTCCTTTAACACAAGCTCTCCGACTTGAAATGTATGAATCCTGATATTTTAGTTGTAGCTCTGCTTGAGATGGTTTTGGTAGACTTGCAAATGGTTTAAGGCTTCCATGTGTCGCTCATCCAGTAGTTCCAACTTGTTCAACCGTGATACCCAACATTCTTCATTTGTAATGAGGTTTTGCAATGATATCCTCAAGGATGGGAGCTCAATCTCAATGGGGAGGATGGCTTCTAATCCATAGACCAGGGAGAAAGGGGTTGCACCTGTTGGTGTGTGAATACTTGTTTAGTAAGCCCATAAGACAAGATTCAGCTACATGTGCCAATCATGACCAGCATCATTGACTATTTTCTTGAGGATTTTTAAGATGGTTTTATTTGTAGCCTCAACTTTCCATTTCCTTGGGGGTAGTATGGAGTGGAAAAGTGATGTTGGATATTGAACTTTTGGCATAGGTTTTGAACATTCTAGTTTTTGAAAGGTGTCTTGCTATCTGAGATAATGGCTTGAGGGACACCGTAGTAGAAAATTAGGTTGTTCAAGATGAACTTGGATATCTACTTTCCTATGATATAGGTCATGGAAATGTCCTCTACCCACTTCGTGAAGTACTCCATGGCGGTGATAATGAACTTATGTCCACTGGATGAGGTGGGTGTGATTTTTTCGACAAGATCAAGCCCCCATTATGAAAAGGGCCAAGGTGTAATGATTGGGTGGAGCTCCTGAGCTGGTGCATGGATGAGATCCCCATGCTGTTGACATTGCAAACACCTTCAGACATAGTTGTGAGCTTCCCTTTCCATCGTAGGCCAATAGTACCCAGTCCTTAGTAGTTTCTTAGCCAAGGTCATACCACTCGAATGTGAACCAAAAATGTTTTTGTGTACCTCAGTTAAGGCATTGAAAGCTTCCTTAGCGTTAAGGAATAGTAACAAGGTTCCCTCAATGCTCCTATGGTATAGGGTGTCTCCTAGGATAACAAAGTGATATGACTTCTTGACAAATGTTCTTTTAAGGTTCAGGGTTATATCAGCAGGGAGGAATCCTATTCTCAATTATATATCATGATACCAGGGGTCATCGAGACCAATGATTTCACACACAAATTCAGACTCTGGTACCTCAAATGTTTGTACAAGAAGCTACTCTACAAGGAATTCTTGCTTTGGGACGTTGTGTGGGACATCTAGTAGCGATCCAATTGTTTCCATAGCATCTATCGCTCTATTATTTTCTCTAGGTATCTGCTCAAACATGATATCAATGAAGAACTCTTTGAGGATTTCCACTAGTTTTATTGTATGAGGTCAACTTGTTGTCCTTCATTTGATACTCATTATTTACCCGGTTGATAAGTTGCAAGTCTCCATAGACTTTGAGTGCCATGATATGCCACTATACTACAATTCTTAGCCCTATGACAAGAGCCTCATTTTCCACATTGTTATTTGTTCAAGGAAAAGATAGCTTATATGATTTAGGTATGTAATCTCCTTGTGGTGTAATGAAGAAGACCCTAACTCCTAACTCATTTTGTGTGTAGGATCCATCAAATTACATTTTCCAATGATCTACCACACTTAAGTTAGAGATGGACTCATCGGGGAACTCTGATACAAGTGGATTCTCTGAATATATCGGTGCTTCGACCAATTGAACTACAATTTCTTTTCATTTAATGGCCTTGCATTCCACATACTCAATGTTGTGTTTTTTCAGGATCATAACCCATTTAGTTGTTCACCCTATGAGCATTGCTTTAGAAAGCAGATACTTGAGAGGGTCTATCTTGGCAATGAGTTTTATCTAATGTGCCAGCATGTAGTGTCTGAATTTTTATGCAGTGAACACGACTACTAAACAACCATTTTCAATGGATGTGTAATTCAACTCATGTCGCACCATGGTCCTACTGATGTAGTAAATATCTCTCTCTTTCCCATTTTCATCATGTTGTGCTAATAGAGTACCAAGAGTTATTGATGCTGCCGATATATACAAGATCAAGGGTTTGTCTGGAATTGGTGGCATGAGACTGGCGGTGTAAGAAAGAACTCCTTATTGTTTTGAACACCTGATCACATTTCTCATTCCACTTGTATGCTACCCCCTTGTGGAGTAGATGAGAATATGGGATAGCCTTTTCTGCTAGCTGTGTTATGAATCGATGGATGGATTGGAGTCTTCCCTGCAAACCCCTTAACTGCTTCAATGTCCTTAGTGCCTCCATGTCAAGGATTGCTTTGAATTTGGTGGGGTCTATCTCAATTCCTCTCATAGACATGATGTACCCTAATAACTTTCCTGATTGTACCCCAAAGACACACTTTTTTGGATTGAGCCTAACCTTGTATTCTTCTAGCCTGTCGAAGATGGAGCTTAATGCTACTATGTGATCTCGACGTTTCTTTGATTTGGCCAATATTTCATCCACATAATCCTCCACATTTTTTTGAATCATGTCATGGAAGATTAGTGTCATGGCCCTTTGATAGGTAGCTCCTGTGTTTTTCAACCCAAATGGCATTATATTCCAGTAATATGTCCCCCATGGCCAAGTGAAAGTTGTTTTATGTTGGTCATCCTTAGCTATCATGATCTGATTATACCCTAAGAATCCATCCATTAGCAATAGAATTCCATGTCCTACTATCATATCCACAATCAGATCAATGTTTGGGAGAGGGAAATCATCCTTGGGACATGCTTTGTTCAAATCTCTGAAGTCAGTGCAAATGTGGATGCCCCCAATGGACTTTGAAATAGGTAAAGGATTTGAAACCCATTCTAGACAATCAATCAGCCGTATGAAACTAGCATCTAGGAGCTTCTGTAATTCCATCTTGACCAACAATGCTAGTTGTGCATGCATCTTTCTCAACTTTTGTCTTATTGGCTTTGCTTTGGGGTATACAACTAGGTGGTAAACCATAACTTCTGGATCGAGGCTAGGCATGTCCGCATAGGTCCATGCAAATTTTATCTTTCTTTCTCCTAAGAATGTAGCTAGGAGTTCATTTTCTTTTGTCAAGAGTGATTATGCATAGATAGTGATATGTGGCATTTCTTCGATTCCCAGGTTGACCTAATTGCACTTCTCTACTAAGACTACTAACTTCTCTTGATGAATAGCACTAAGGGGAAGATTGAATCCCTCATCCTCTAGCACCTCAAAGAGGTTTTCACCATTGGATACATCCTTTATTTTTACTATTTTTAGGTTAAAGAGTGCCACAGTGTGGTTTTCACTCAAAGACCTAGAGATTATTCTCAAATTTTCACTTTTACGAATGAAGGATTCAATCATTTCCCCATAGTAGGTGTGTGTATCTAACACAATGTCAAACCCAACTTTGTGATCTCTACATGGTATAGTATCGCACAATCCCATGAATTTTGAGAGAGCCTCATCATTTTTTAACGTGTCTAGAATTGGTGGTCCTCATTGGTTGTAATCGATGAGTTGGGGATAAACTAAGTTTAGCTCATGGGTTTTATTGTTTGACTCAAAAGATAGGGTACTAATCATGAGAAGGGAGGAATCCTTGAATAGCAAGGGTAAGTCAGTTATAGGATCCTCATCACACACATCGGTTATGTCAAAGGTATAGTTGTGTAAGGGTAAACCTGTGGACACTGGTAACTTAGGGGGAGCTTTGAATTTTCTAACCGGGGCACCTTTGCTAAGTATGGTTATTTTTGGCAGGGTACATCCAAGGCCAAGATTTCTTATTTGCTTCTCAATAACAATGAGTTCTAATAGGTTGTCATTTTTCTTGAGTTTTTTGTTCTTGTTGTAGCCCATGTTAGGCATCATTTGTAGTCCCTTACTACTATTATCCATGGGAAGATCAGGCATGGGCCTTTCATCTTGGTACAATAGAATTGAGATGTCTTTTTCATCTACCACTTCCTGACTTAGGTCCCCCCAACATCTGAATCTAGAGGGGTTTCCTTTGAAGGTTTGGGATGATGTTTCAATTAGTTGGGGCTGCCCATGAGACCTAGGAGATTGAGGTAACTCCCCTATTACAAAAGAACTTTTCTTCATTTTGTAATCCCCACACCCATTGTCTTGGATAATGACTTTGATTTCAGAGATGTCAAGAATGGTGGGTGTCTTTGTCTTAGAATTGGAGGCTAAAGTATTTGGGTCTACATATGGATTTGTAGGGCCTTCATCATTCTTTGGGACTTGATGGATTTTATAGTACTTGGCTTCCAAGTTCTTGCAGTAAGAAAAGGGCTCAAGATCACCTTGGATTGTGACCTCTTGATTTTGATAGGTAAAATTGATGCATTGATGGAAGGTGGGTGTGACAACTTGCATCCCATGGATCCATGGACGCCCTAGGAGGATGTTATAAGGAAAATCAAGGTCAAGGACCTAGAATGTGGTTGAATAGTGCCTTGAGACACTCTTTCATGATCATCATATGCTCTACTTGTAATACCTTTACCTTTTTCAATTGCATCCTCAGAGAATCCTAGATTCTTTATTAGCTTGAGTGAACAAATATTTAGACCTGCACCCCCATCCACCAAGACCCTTTTGAATTTATTTTTATGCATGAGGACTTCAAGATGGAGCACAAGATTATGAGATGGTTGGATGGGGAATTCCTGATCAGAAAACATTAGGAGATGTGGGGTGGTGATGTGTCTGACCATAGCTTGGAATTGGTCAGCATCAAGATCCACAGAGATGGTGGATGAAGCCAATGCTTCCTCTAGGATCTTCCTATGTGTAGGTGAGATCTTTAGTAACTCCATGATGGAGATCTGAGTAGGGGTTCTTTTAAGCTAGTCCAAGAAATTATAACCATTGGGAATGGATTTCATATTTGAGGTGGATGTCGTAGGTGACTGCGATGATCCAGCAATGGTAACTTTTCTGCCATGTGTGGTGACTCCACAATTAGCTTTGGCTCCCTTAATGTTAACAAAAGTGATCCATTCATCTAGGGATGCAACAACATGATCGTAAACATGGTTTACATTGCCATATTTTTTATTTCCATGGTTATTCCCTTTATTATGATCAGGCATCGAATTTGTGTATATCTTTAGGTCTTGATTTCCTACAGGTTGTTCAACGTTTATGACTTTGTCATCGATAAGGTCTTGGATCAAAATTTTCAACCTCATGCAACTAGTCATTGTGTGCCCCTTGATTTTATGAAAATCACAAAGGTGGTTTTCATTGTACAATGGTGGTTTCACTTGGGGCTCTTGACAATTCTCATAGATGGGGATTTTGATGAGATTCTCTTGTACCAGTTTCTTCATGACAGATTCGATTGATTCCCCAAGGGCTATGTATTTTTGTTTAGGGGGATACTTGTTCTATGAGGGTGGTCCCCCTTGATTATTTAGATTGTTTGACTTGATTATTGGGTGGTTGTTGTGATACCATGTTGGCTTGTGTGTTGTTTCAATTATTGGATTGTGGTTGTTGTTATGATTGCGTGTTTATTTTTGGAGCACTGATTATGACCTTGGCATCAACCACACCATCATTAGTGACATTTTTGTTCTTTGCCTATGTGTGAGGTTTTTCATTGTAGCTAGTGGATGGGCAGTTTTCTTGATATTCTTGATATGTGGGTGTCCCCCCTTGTGCAATAAGGGCTCTTTCAATGTTGAGTGCCTTGGGGATCAAGTGGTCATAGGTGGTGATGCATTACATCTTTAGATGGAATGACAAGGTTTTCTTGAGATTAGAAATGATGGTGCAAATTTGTTGTTCTTTTGGCATGGTCCATTTTCTCCTGTTGGCCTTAGATTTCCATCGTTATAAGAATAAAGCAAATTTTTCCCCTTTAGCTTTTTTAAGAGTAGATAGTTCCTCTAGACTCACATCCATACCTATATTGAATGCATAGTTCTGTATGAATGCGTTGACAATTTCTTGGAAGTTTTTGATTCTAGGAGGAAGGTGAGAGAACCATTCCATGGTGGGCCCAACCAAACTTCAAGGGAATAGTCACATTAGATAGGTGTTGTCGTATGCAACTTTCATGCAATGTACCTATAATTCCCTAATATGATCTTTAGGATTACCCATCCCATGATATTTGTCAAATTTAGCGATTTCAAATCCTTTTGGCAATAGTACCATCGCAAGACTTCTGTCAAATGGATAGGGGCACAAATTGCTCAGTGTTTTTGTTTTTTTTACTAGATTGGAGGTCCAACACTTATTGTGAGAGAAATTTTATTTGTTTTGTCATGTCATTTTGCAGATTGGGAGGTGGGGTGAACGTGTTTTGAATGGTTTGGATTGTTCAAGTGATGGGTGGAGTGTTTTGCATGTTTGTGGGAGGTTGCTGGAAGCTCTGTTGTGCGATCAATGCTTGTTGATATACCTACAATTGTTGTTGTGCCAACAACACTTGTTGTTGGTCTTGCTACTACTGTGACCAACAATGCTTGTTGTTGGTCTTTCTACTATTGTGCCAACAATGCTTGTTATTGGGCTAATAGTTGGGTTGCTTCTTGTTGCGCTTGGTACTATTACAGGGCTTGCTGATATGCTTCTTGTTGAGCTACTTGGTATTGTGCTTGTGCTTGTGCTTTTTGATCTTGATATTGGGCTTGTGCCTGAGCTTGAGCTTGTTGGGACGCTTGTGCAACCTAGGAAGCCTATGCAGCTTGTGTGGCTTATGCAGCTTGAGCAACTTGGGTGGCTTGTTGTTGTTGCAATAAAGCTTGAGCTTGGGAAGCCTGTTGTGATTTTTGCATGGCTTTATGTGCTTGCACTTGTTAAGAATCTTGTTTTGTAGCTTGTGTGGCTTGTTGAGCTTGGAATTATTGAAGTGTCTTTTGATAGGCTTATTGAGCTTCTTACAATGTGATGCTATATTGGTTGGCCATGTTTGGTCTTGGTGGTGGTGGAGGAGGATTTAAAATTATGTGACATGTTGTGATGAGAGGTGATGTTGGATTGATGATTGGAATTTTTGTGGTAGATGGTGCGATTGATATGCTAGGTCCTTGAGAGAACACATTTATAGATGGTGTGGCAATTGATTGGGTTGTTTGGATGGTTGCCACTTGTTGTTGTGATATCAGTGGCATGATCGAGGGATTTGGTATGATGGTTTGATTTATGATTGGAGGACTGTTTTGATTTTTTTGATTAAGGATTGATAAAGGGGGCATCCCTAAATCAAGGATTAGTGTGGATGCTAGTGGTAGAGGTGAAAATGGTGGGAAGATAGGTGGTGTGTTCCCTTGAGAAAATGATGATGATGAGGGATCAAAGATTCCCCCTTGTCCAAATAGTCCTCCTCATTGTGAAGTCATGGGGAGAGAGAGTTTTGTGTTAAGAAGATATGTTGGTGTTGCATTGAAAGAGGATGGGTCATTGGGATCATGAAAGACGAGCATAATTTATGGGTGTTTCATATTTTGAGGAATAGGTTGACCCAAGATGGTGTTTGCATTCAAGTCTTGGTTGTTTACAAGGGGATGTGTTTGAAGAGCATGAAGAAATGAGCTCCCCTTGTTGGCAATTGGTTGATTTGGAGTTAGGGATGATGTGGGTTGTGGGATGGGTTGAATTATTCTTTGAAAGGAGGGTGTGAATGAGACCGGTGGCATAATCCCAAGAGGTTTCTCCACAATAGTGCTTACATCATAATCGGAAGGGAGTTTAGCCCCCTCTTTTTCCAATTCTAGCATGTATTGTGAAGGATTAAGTCTCATCATGGCATTGAAAATCTTATGAGTCTCAGGATTTTGGACCATTTCAATGATTTCATCTTGAGTCATCCCTAGCACATTGTTGGTGATGTCCTCCACTTGGTAACCTTCTTCTTGAGGATCTTGTGAAAGTTGAGGAGGATTGAGTGGGGGATTTCTAGATCCAAAGGGATTGATTTCAGGTGCAGTTTGACTCAAGTCACTTGAAGTGGATGTTTCTTTGTTTGTTTCCA
>VDFB02271358.1:438554369-438653011 GCA_007258455.2 Sequoia sempervirens | reverse complement strand
CCTTGATATATGTGATAGTAGCGAAGTATCGAAGATTAAACAAGTGCTCCAAAAGTCATCAAATTTTGGGAGGAGTAACAATGATGAAGATAAAGGCATTTTATAGAAAATAGGGTTTTCGAATGATAGGCTCAGATTAGAAGATGGACAAACGATTCAGATTAAAATATTCAACATGCATTGAGATAAGTGTTAGTAGTGACATGAGTGATAAAACCTAAAGATAGAGATCAAGATTAAATAATGATTTAATCTCTAGTTGAAAGTATTCAAAAATTAGAAGAATAATGTTTGCATGAAAAGGATAAAGATAGATTAAAGAAAATGATCTGTTCAAATGCACGCATAAATTAATTAAGTAAATAAAGATATTTAATTAATAAATGTCTACATGCACAAGAATTAAAACTAGATAACTGATTGGTTATGATAGAGAGTTTATTCGTGAAAGACAATCAAACATTGAATTGGGAGATAACTAACTAATTTAAATAGATCTCAAGTCAAGTGGAAATGAATACTTAGATAACTTAAACAATTATCTAAATATAGAGAAATATGTCCAAAATAGACTTTTATGAATTAAATGATTATTTAATTCAACATTCAACATTTAAGGATTAAATTAAATAAATAAGATTTATTTAATTGACCGAAGAAAGTATGAATAATTAAATAATTAAGGTATTTATTTAATTATAGTCATAAATATGATTAGGATAAATTAAATAAGAATTTATTTAATTTAAGAAAGAGGATAAAGTTGATTAGTTGCGTAATTAAATAAAGAAAATTTATTTAATTAATCAAAGTTTGAATAAAGATAATTTGAATTAATTAAATAATTAAGTTTATTTAATTAATAGAGGAATAATGAACTTTAGAGAATAATTAAATAATTAACATTATTTAATCATGCCTATGAAAATATGAATTATGAAGAAATTGAAGTCATAGACTTAGACCAAATTTCAATGTCAACATTTTGCCCCTCTTTGATACAATGCCATTTTAGTGTTGTAACAAAGAAAATTTATCAAAATAATGCCCCAGTCATGCCCCAATATGAAATAGGTGAAGGTATGCCCCCTCGAGAAAATTGACAAATTTTCAAAAAATTCCTAAGAATTTGGAAATAGTCCTGGTTAGTTAATTTGATGGCCAGAAGTTCGATGGAGTTGACAAAATTTAGTTTGGAGGAAGTTTGATAGGTCAAACAGTCATCAAAAAATGGAAATTAGTGCATCCAGTTTAAAAGATATTGAAAAATGCCACCAAAACCCTAGGTATAAATACAAATTGGGTAAAAACCCAATTCATTTTCACCTCTCAAGTTTAGAATTTCTGATTTTGTGCTCTGGAGCTCTAGCGAAAATGTCATCCATTCCTCACACTTCTCACCGTGGATATCGCATTTTGACATTCTGATGCCCCGCAAACGCTAGACCCTCGGTAAGTACTCAGACATTGAATTTTGAAATTTTGTTTTTTGCGCATTTCTAGGCATTTATTGCATTTTTTCTTCATGCGTCACTTTATTTTGCACCACATTTGAATACGTAATGCATGCATCTACATGCGAAATGTTGCATTTGAAAAATCATGTCATAGGCTAGTGTAGATTGTTTAAAAGTTGATCGCATTTGTTTTTTATTGCAATGCATATGTATTTCTACACCGCATGTGTGATAAATAACAACGCGTATTGATTTTTGTAATGCATGTGTAATTTTTTGTATGCATTTTCCTTTTGAATATTGATTTGGTTGGATATGATTTTTGATTGTATGCATACACATTTTTTAAAAGCATTTGCATAGGATAATGACGCATATGATGTTTTGAGACACATATGCAGAATGGAATGACACAATTGAGTTTTTGCAATGCATTTGTTATAAAATGATGCATTTGATTGACAGAAATTTTTAAAATGTTGGACTATAACAGGGTGTTTGTAATTTGACATGAGGCATGCATTATCCTATTTTAGGTTGTATTGGATCTGATATATATGAGGGAGTTGAGACCATTGACCTTTGACTTCTGGGATCGGTTACAGAGCGAGGAGAGATGATTCCTTTGGCACCTAGGTCTATACCATGTCACTTTTATGCCCACTATTCGGGAAAACCAAGGTCTATTGATTGCTCTTTACAAGTGGTGTCACTCCAAGACATGTTCATTTCATCTTCCTATAGGTGAGGCCACTTCACCCTAGAAGATGTATATAGGATATTGAGACTGTCGATTAGGGGTGCGAGGGTGATGTATGACACATAGAGGGGTTTTGCTGCGATGTGTAGATATTATCCCCATGATGACATTAAATAGTTGGGGATTGACCATTATGAGGTTAGATGGCATGTTCTAGCTGAGAGATATGGGAGGATAGATTGTTTATTATGTACATTGATTGGAGGGGTAGTTCTTCCTAACCACCGAGGTCATGGATTTCCAGTAGGATGGAGGGAGATGCTTGTAGGCATGTTAGAGAGACGAGTGGTATATGCTTGGGGCCCTTGTTTGTTGGCCATGTTATATTTCCATTTGCATGATAGTTCCTATAGAGAGGCACAGTCTATGAGCTGTGGTACCATGCTCTTGGTGGTATGGGCATGGGAACACATAGCGATTTTTTGTCCACCTATTATAGCTGACCTACAACATGGATCTTCTTATTCCTTCGGTTATGCGGGGGAAAACACCCAAAATCATGTTGGAGATATTGATTTCTACTGAAATGCTATTGACGTGATGGTTCAGTTCATTTGGAGGCCCTACATGGATTTCCCATAGTGGCCAGATGAGGATGGACACCTACCATTATGTAGAAAGATGCAATATCTGATTGGTAGGATAGTGTCCCATGTACCTATTATTGAGAGGCATTTGCTAGACCGTGTCCTAAGATAGTTTGGTGAGGTTTAGGATGAGCCTCGAGGATGAGTAGAGTACACCTGATCTTCTAGGGAGGTGACCTTCTAGGGACTTGAGATTTTCATCACCACAACAAAGGCATATATTGATGCTTTACAATTAGTATAGTGGGGGTGGAGAGGTGGAGTAGCTGATCTGGGCATGATGGCTGCATATGATACCTGGTGGGCTAGTCATAGGCCAACTCCTTTCATGGATCCAGATCAAGATGCTCCTATAGAGAGGTGTGGGACAGGACCACATGGTAGGCATGGGAGAGGCAGAGGTCATGGTGGGAGAGGTGACAGAGGTGATGGAGGAGATGAGGGAGGATGAGGTTGTATGGGTGGTGGTAGGGGGAGACGTGGTTGCAGGGGATGAGGTCCACATTTGTCACCTGTTTGTGAGGAGGAGAGGGAGGGAGAGGATGTTCCCATGCTTGAGGTTGGAAAGGGAGAGGAGGTTGATGTTGGGATTGGTGGTGAGGAGCATGCAGAGGAGGAGGTGGTTAGGGAGGAGGCAAAGATAGATGCTCTTGGTCTGCTTGATGACTACCAAGATGATGATGATGAGGAGGAGGGTATGGATGACCAGGAGTGGGAGCTCCGAGATAGGATCCTAGATGATTAGGAGGATAATGGGAGAGTGGCCATGACAAGATGATATATCCTATTGATTAGGATGTAGGATCTATGGGTTCTAGGTAGTATCTCTTTGAGGAGAGGATGATGGTTTTGATGGCTGCATGGGACTCCTCGCTATGATGGAGAGGGACATGGTATATATGGACAAAGATCGCCATTGCTCGTAGACATGAGACCGCTTAGGTTTATAGAGATTACAACTCCTTGTAGTGGGCCAACAACAACCGCCATCGAGAGTTGGTTGAGAAGGAGAGAGCCACCTACTGCAGGGATCTATATGAGGGAGAGGTCCCTCCCAAGAGACCCAGCTCCTAGTTTTTCCTCGTGCACACAAAGAGCGCATCCCGAGCGTGACCTCGTGAGCAGACATAGAGCATAGAGGGATTGTGGGAGTTCTAGATAGGGACATGCTATGATATTTATTGATGGACATTGTATTTTTGATCATAGAGCCTATGGGATTCATCTTTATTTATACATTATGACCTTGTGATGTGACATTTTTTGAGCGATATATATATATATATATATATATATATATGATTTTGGTGGCGTTTCCTATGATATGTAGTTCTATTATGATTATGTAGTGTTGTATTTATGCATGTGTTCTATATGATATGTTATTGTCTATTTAATATTCCTATGTTATGGATGATCATATTTACATTATGATGTGCTTATGTAGCTTATGATGTGATGTTTATTCTATATGATGATATATGTATTTACTTTCTATGGTATTGATGGATGTTATGTATGCAATTTGATGTTCATGATTATGAGATGTAACATGATATATCTATTTACAATGCTATCTACATGTGATGCTATATGTTTGATGATGATGGATGTAATGTGATGCATATATTTACAACTATTATGTACATGTAATGCTTTTGTTATGTAATCTGATGATGAATGCCTATTATGCCATGATTTCCTACATATGATAGATGCTTATATTTTTGTGTTTTTAGGATGCAAGGTATATGTATGATTTATAATGTATGATATTTACATGATGTTTCTAACATGAATGCATTTGTAGGATGCTTTACATTTTTGTGTGTCAGAAGACTTCATCATAATGCAAGAAAGAAGAAATGTTAGTGTAGAAAGAAGATGAATAATAAAAGACATGGGTGTTAGTATTAGTAATCTTCGATGTTTCACCAAATCACAAAAGGATTTGCACTTAATCATCATTGTGTGGTAACTAATAAAAATGGAGACAAACACCATGATATGACATAGATCAAGGTGTGCAAAGTCATCCGTGACCTGCTAACAACAAACAGTTGCAGACAAGGATGCCATATCTCATACTAAGGGAATAATTGCCCCAATCTTTTTGTCAGGAAAAACCACATACAACAAAAAAAATAAAAGGTGGGTCATGAGACATCATTGCTCCTCTAAATCCTTCATGGGACATCCTCGAGGAAACTAGTAACACGACTCAAAAATCCAAGTTAAAATACAGTAAAAAAAAGGTAGTCAAAGAAAATAGAATTCTAATACATTGTTGCCTCTCTAAATCCTTCATGGGACATCCTTGAGAATGCTAGTATCAGGATTCCAAGTTAAAGACAAATAAAATGATATGATAAACAAGCCACAAAGTCAAAATCCAATAAAATATTTGCCAAAACTTGATCTATTTTTTTTTATTGTTTTGATTGATAAGATAATTGATTGATAGGACTTGATTTCAGGAATGACACATAACATATAAGACATTGAGTCTGGTTTTGATGTTATGACCATCTATATAAGGCATGAAAAAAGCTTGGTTTCAAAAAGACATGTATTGTATAAGATGTTGAGTCTGATGTCGTTGACGTGATAACCTATGTAAGGTCACGTTGATTGTTTGAAAATGTCTATATTCAGGAAGGACTCATCCTAAATAAGACATAACTTTATTGTTTTTCTGATATCTATTTTCAGGAAGGACACATCCTGTAGCAAACATAAGTTGATTTGTTTTATTTGTTGTTTTGGCAATTTGTTTGATTTAACTTGATGAGATTGTTGACTTGTTCATCTTGTTGATGCATGACTTGATATGATGTGCTGACAATTGACTTTGCGTGATGAAGAACCCTAAAGGACTGACCTAGTGAGGCCTTAGGGGCTCATCGATTGATGGCCTTACCTACGTTATACATGCAAAGACCTCGTAGTTCAAATAGAATTTGACTGAAAAGATTGACTATAAAAAGCTTAATTTATATGAAGACATTTGACGTGTGTGGTAGTGTATATGGTGAACCCTAATGGATTGACCTAGTGTGACCTCGGGGGCTCATCGATTGATGGCCTTTCCTACATTATACATGCAGAGACCTCATAGTTTGACACAACCAATGACTTTGTCATATGGACAAATAGATTGAATCATGATTTTATACAGACAAACCTAAAAGGACTAACCTAATGCCTTGGGGGCATATCGGTAGATGGCCTTGCCTACGTCTAGTCATAGAGGCAACGTAGTTTGACAATAACAAAGACTGACAAGTACGACTGACTCTGACTCCATTTTTGGATTTTTGACATGTTTTTTATTTTTTTGTGTATTTTAAAGTTTTTTGATGTTTTTGTATTTTCTCAAGACATTTTGTAATGTTTTTTGGATTTTTTGATGGTTTTACATCTTCAGAATAGTCTATGTAAGAACCAATATGACACAAGTCAAGTGCTTGCCCCTAGTTAGGTATAAGACCAATTTATTATGAATAGGATAGGATGGGGGATATGTAGTGCACTCGATGTCAATCACTCAAAGTTATGGAAAGGACTACCATTTATTATGAATGGTATGTACAAGTGATGGATGGGGAAGATATGTGATATGTGAAGAGATAGGTGGTATGTACATGGAAGTCAGATTAGAATGATAGTAGAAAAAGGAGCAGAGTCAACTACTAATGGTGCCTATTTTCCAGGTTTTCACCATGATACTTATCCAAAGCGCCACCGAAGTGGTTTTCACTATTGGATGACTTATTTCTCTTTACCATTTTCTTGATTTTTTTATTTTTTTGATGTTACCAAGATGCTTGTTTGCCAGGTTTTTCACCTAGGTAATGATTTTTTTTATTTTTTTTATTGATTTTTTTATTGTATTTTTGATAATTAAGACAATGATCTTAGAAGCTATGCATAGAACTTCTTAAGATGAAGATTGTTGATAGGTGCTGACAATGGTTCTCCTTCAAGAGTAGAGAGTTGATATGCTCCTGATCCAAAGGCTTCTATGACAATGTAGGGTCCTAACTAGTTAGGTTCAAAATTTCTTGGTTTCTCTCTTTTAGCTTGAGTCTTGGGATTCTCCATTAAGACCAAGTCACCAATGTCAAAGTTTCTATTCAGGACCTTCCTATTGTAGTTGTAACGAAGAAAATTTTGATATGCTTGGAGATGATCTAATGCATTATGTCTTCACTTATCTAGGAATTCTAGCTCATGTAGTCTTGAACTCAGTACTCTTCATTGCCAATATGCCCTTTCAAAGATAACCTTAGGGAAGGAATCTCGACCTCAATAGGAAAAATGGCCTCAAAACCAAATACTAAGGAGTATGGAGTGGCACCAATGGGAGTACGGATGCTTGTGCGATAAGCCCATAAGTATGGATTAAGCTATAAATGCCAATCATGACCAACATCATTAACAGTCTTTTTTAAGGATTTTGATGATAGTTTTATTAGATTCCTCAACTTGGTCATTACCTTGTGGGTAATATGGGGTGGAAAAATGGTGTTGGATATGGAACTCTTCACAGAGATGAAAAAATTCTTAGTTCTTGAATGGATGACCATTATTTTTTATTATGGACTAAGGGACACCATATCGATAGATGATATAGTTTAGGATAAACTTAGAGATCTATGTGTCGGTGATGTAAGTCATGGGAATAGCTGCAATCCTCTTTGTAAAATACTCAGTGGCCGTAATGATGAACTTATGGCCATTGGATGATGTGGGATGTATCTTACCTATGAGATCGAGTTCCCATTGGGCAAAGGGCCATGGTGACATTATGGGATGGAGCTCTTATGTTGGTGCATGTATCAAGTCTCCATGTACCTGACATTGATGACATTTCTTGACAAAGACATATGAGTCATTTTCCATGGTAGGCCAATAGTAACCCAATCTCATAATCTTCTTAGCTAAGGTAGGACCACTAGAATGGCATCCACATATACCCTCATGTGCCCCATGCAAGGTAGCTTGTGCTTCTTCCATATCGAGACATCTCGATAAGGTATTATCTAAGGAACATCTATAAAGGGTGTCTCTGATGATGGTGTACTTGGCTGACTTACGAAGGAATATCCCATGGTGGTTATTAGAAAGGTAAGGGGGTATGATTTTGGCATGGAGGTAGTCATAGATACATCCTTATACCATGGGAAATCAGGACCAACAATATCACACACCATCTTCAAATTTGGGATGTCATAGGTAGGGACCAAAAGTTATTTTACCAAAAACTCAAACTTACGCACTTTGCTAGGTATGTCCAAGAGTGAAGCATTAATAGCCACGACGTCCACTGCCCTATTTAGAACATGAGGTATTTGATGAAAGTCAACCTTTTCAAAGTACTCCTTAAAACTATTTTCCATGCATTTGTAGGGAGCAAGCTTTTCATCCTTATTCTCATAGTCATCATTTACCTATTTCATTTACCTATTAGATTACCAATTGAGAATCACCATAAACCTGTAGGTTCTTGATCTTCTATTTGACTACCATGCGTAATCCTATCACACGAGCCTCATATTCTACAATGTTTTTGGTACATGGAAATGCAATCCTAAATGACTTAGGGATAGAATCACCCTATGGTGTGATAAACAATATACCAGCCCCTGAGCCCTGACTTGTATGGGAGCCATCAAAGTATAGTTTCCATGTCATGCCCATGTCAATGGTGAATATAAAATCATCAAGAAAATCTACAACTAAAGGGTGATCTACTTGTATCAGTGCATCAACCAACTAATCAACAATGACTTTTCCCTTGATAGCTTTTCTCTCCATGTACTATATGTCATATTCACTAAGTATCATCACCCATTTGGCCAGTCACCTTGTTAATGCTACTTTTCTTAGAAGATATTTAAGAGGATCTATCTTCACAACCAACATTGTTTGATGGTTTAGCATATAGTGCCGTAGGTTTTGAGTAGAAAATACTACCACAAGACAAGCACATTCAATGGTACTATAATTAAGCTCATAACCTACCAAAGTATGACTGATATAGTATACTACCCTTTCATGACCCTCATTGTCATTTTGTGCAAGCAATGCCCCTAGTGATGAATGGGTTGTTGAACTATAGAGAATCAATGGTCATCCCTCAATAGGTGGCATGAAGATTGGTGGTATGAGTAGGTAATCCTTAATCAGTTGGAAAGCTTCTTGGCATTTACTTTTCCATACAAAGGGTATTCCTTTTCTAAGTAAATGTTGAAAGGGATGTGTCTTATCTGCTAACTGCACTATGAATCTTCTGATGGATTGCAGTCTCCCTTGTAATGTCCTTAGCTGACTGAGATTAGTTGGTGGAGGCATGCCTATGATTGCTTTTACCTTGGCTGGATCCACTTCAATGCCTCATCTAGAAATGATATATCCCAGAAGATTTCCTGATTTCACTCCAAACACACATTTATTCGGATTTAGTCTCACTTTATATTGTTCTAGCCTTTGAAATATCTTGTCTAAGACTTATAAATGATCAGTTGTTGTCAATAATTTAGCACTCAAATCATTGAAACAGTCCTCCATAAGAGTTTGTATGATGAAAAATAGTGGTCATGGCTCACTGATAGGTTGCTCTAGCATTTTTGAGTTTGAAGGGCATGACATTCCAGCAATAAGTTCCCCATGGACATGTGAAAGCTATCGTAGGTTGGTCTTTCATTGTAATTTTGATCTGGTTATACCCTCAAAATCCATCCATAAGGGATAACATCTCATAGCCATTTGATGAGCCTAGTTTTTGGTCCAATTCTGGGTAGAATCTATAGTGTATTTAATGGCAGTTGTCATGGACCTTGATGTTAAATGTTGATATTTTCATAATGTTTCCCTCAAACCATAGACATTGGACTTAATTCTATTTCTGCAAGATTTAATGACATTGGCATATTATGTGGATTATCTATATTGATTTGGCATGTGGTTAATGAACGTTCCTTAAGGTGGTTATAGATATGCAGTTGTTGTGCGTACTGACATTGCCATGCATATTTAATTTGAGGATGCTAAGTTGAGGAAGACACCACCAACTGGGCATGCACCGTAACACCCAGAAAAATATCACTCAAAGGTCAAAGGAGGTCTATGATAGAAGATTCCTCATGCAACCGAATGTAACTGCCTTGTAGTGGAATTTAATGATTAAGTAGACGTGGGCGTTACTACTATGCTAAATCTGCATTTGGACCTACATGTCTGACCAAATTCCATGCATGTGTAACTGCCGCCACTCCACTTTCTTTGTTTTCCCTAAATGGCATCCTCCCAGTTGTGGAGTTGACTGCCTTGTCTAGCTGATAGTATAAATAAAGATCTGATGCTCCTTCTTTAGGAGTTGCATGATTTGATATTGTACTTGCACTCTCAAGTTTTTAGATACATTACTCTTTTGTACTCATGATTTACAGTGAATAAAATAAAGTTCTGAGTTTCAGCATCTGAGTTCTTATTCGTTTTAGATGATACTTATCCAAGGGGGGCCACTTGGTGAGTAATTTGTCCTCTTAGTTTAGTATTAGTTTAGTATTACTTGTTGTTTAGTAATTAGTTAGAAATCTGGCATTGACTTTTCCTGCAACCAAAGCAAACATAGTAGTGCCCTATTTGTTGGTCATATTTTCATTCCTGCTATGCATTTTAGTTTGATGTAGTTGTTGATTCATGATTGAAATGTATGGTATTCCCTCTTAAGAAATTTACTTTCAGTATTGTGAGTCCTTTAGCTGTAGAATGAAAATGGCTACTTTGGGTTCCTAGTGCACATACTGTGTTGACCCATTTTAAGTTCATGTCCTTAGGTTGACAAGTTAAATACACCTTCATGATGATTGAAATGGCTATTTAGGTTAGATGTCCAATCTCTGAATCATGGTTTTAAGGGATTAGTTATTAAATCATTGTAGGAGGCCAACATTTTTGGTGTCATTGCCGAGGATGGTGTCAATCTAGGGAGTTCTTTGGAGTCATCAACAGTTTATCTTGTTGTAGTGTTTCTGGAAGTTGTTCTTAGTATATTCTCATTTAGGAAGTAATGACCCCCTTATTCTTTACCAATTCTTTGTGTGAGCTGGATGATAGTGAGTGATACCTCATTCATAGAGGAAGGACAAGGGATGCTTATGGGGGATTCCTTCCTAACAATCCTAATCCATTCTAGCTAGCTGAGTATCATAACCTGCCAAGAGAAAAAGAAGATCCACACCCCTTTGCTGATGCATTTCATGATCTGACTAGCTCTGAAGTTTGTTGTGAAGACTAAAATCAGCTTGAGAACCCCTTTGCTTTGGAACTACATCAAGTATGCATGGGTGATTCAAATAGGAATAGACCTAACTAACCAAATTTTCCTTTCCCCATTTCCCATTAGAATGAAGTTGGCAACATCAGGAACATTCTTGCTTCACCACTCCCCAAGTTTTATGGACTTGTCACAAAAGATCCTAATACATTTTTATTTGAGTTTGACATACTCTATAGGATTTATGATTATAATACTGATGCCCATAGGTTTAAGCTATTTCCTACCACTCTAAAAGAGGATGCATTAAGATGGTTCATGAGCCAAGGCAGAGATATTATGGAAACTTGGGAAGACATGAAGACGAAATTCCTTGAGAAATACAAGGAATATTGCAAGGGTAGTGACATGAGAGGAGGTGACATTTTCAGGATGCAGTAAAAAAAAGATGAGAGCTTGAAAGATTATATTGCAAGGTTTTTGTTTTTCCTACAAAAATATCCATACCATACACTCAATGAAGTCTCACAAAAGTTTATTTTCCTGAGAGGAATCAATGATAGCTACACTGATGCCTTAGACCTCATGGGAGGAGGATATATCTCCCAAGTTCCTTGGGAGGATATCAAGAAAATATTCCTAAACTACTCTAGGATAGCTTCAAAGAAAGGAAGAGCTTAGCAATCTTCCATGGGTAAGTCAACTACTGGTGGAGTTTCAAGAATGGAGATTACTCATTTGTTGGAAAACTTCAAGCAAGAAATTATAAATAATCTAGCTACTCAACTAAATACACTTTAGGCCAAGAAGAAGAAAGAGGATGCAAAGACAATGTTGACAAAGTATTGACCCCATTGTAGACAAAAAAAGAGGGACTGTAGATGCAAGATGGTAGCTAATCTTGAAAGAAAGTAGATTCCACCTGAATTCAAACCAAACCAGATTGAAGAAAACTAAGTCTACTACATTTCATAAAGGAAGCCTTGGCTTCAAGACAAGGTATGCCATTAGATCCACTATCTTATGTTGGTCCATTTTTTAATTCCTATTCATCTGGTAACCAATGACAACCTCCATATCCATCTAGCTATGGAGGATATCCACCACAAATTTAGAGTAACCCTCCAAATGCTTGGACAAATCATCAAAAATCTCCACCCCAGTGGTAGCAACCTCAGTGGAATTGGCAGCAATTTCAAGGGAATTGGCATCCACCTCCAAGAAATTGGCAACAAACATATCAATGGAGGGGAGGACAAAAATGGCCTACCCAGAGAACCAATTACATGCAACCACCTTCTCATCCAGAATAGCCTACTATAATTCCTCCACCTGCTAATCCAAGCTCAAATGCACCTAAACCTACTTAGCTACCAGCTCAACCCACACCCAATCCAAATAACAAACCATAGCAACAACCTACATACTCTGTCGATTCAAACCAATTCCGTACATTTGTTGTGAGTGTAAGTGACATCCACTTGCATTCAAGAACTACTCTACCAGCCCCTTCCAAACCCATTATCACTGAGATTCCCATGGAAGAGGAGGAGGAACCTCTGAATGATCCCATTTAGCCAAGTGTACCTTAAAATCCTAAACCAATCCAAGTCAAGCAGATTGAAAAATAACCACTATTTCCTCAGAGATTGGAAGTTTCCAAGAAGAAATAAGAGGAGGATACAACTTTTGACATCTTGGATTAGATGAAGCATATATGTGTCCAGATACCTCTATTTCAGGCCATAAAGGATGTCCCAATTTATGGAAAGGAAATCAAGGAAGCATGCATCAAGAAGCCAAGTAGGAAAAAGAAAGACCCAACTACAGTTCATGTGGTGGGACAGCTAGCTGACATCATGTTGGGAAAAGTAACTATCCCAAAGTATAATGATCTAGGTAGTCTTGTGGTAGCAGTTGTTATAAACGAGGTCCAAATTAAGAATGCTCTGATTGATTTAGGGACAACAATAAATGTAATGACCAAGGAAATCTTGCAACAACTAAACATTGCAACCATGAGATCTATTCCTACTATCCTGCAACTTGCTAATAACTCTACTATTAAGCTAGATGGTGTAGTGGAGGATCTTGTGGTAGTTCTAGACTCCTGGGCATACCTAGTAGACTTTATGATTCTTTCTCCTAAAGCTACACTAGGTGGGTATCCCATTATTATTGGAAGACCCTGGTTAGCAATTGTAGATGCATACATTGGATGTCGGTTAGGTGACATGACCATTTCAGATGGGAAGAGCACTAAAAAGTTTGTTCTTTATCCTCTTGCTCAACCATCTCATATTGAAGATAATCCTATATAGCCACATGTTGGTGAAGATGACAAGGAAGTTAATTCTGTGGCACAACTTATGATGCTAAGAAGAAGCTCTTTCATGTAGCTCCAAGATGAGGATGAAGTATTGTCTAACATCATTCAGAACCATTGTGAAGTGGAAGAAGCATCATCTTCTCATTCTGCTACTCTAGTCAAGACACATTTTCTTGCTCTTCATGTAGCTACTATTCCTATAGACCTTCTTCTTGTAGCCACTCTTCCTGGAACCATTGTTCCTATAGATAGACTTCCTGCAGCAACAAGTATGTCCCATATATTGCTGCCATATGAGCTAAAGGTACCATGTGTTAATGAAGAAACCATGATAGAGTTAACTACACAAGTGCAGGTGTCAGAAGGAAAATATTTGAATGTTAATTATAAATTAAGTAAAGAACAACAATTGTTATTGGAAAACTTATTAAGGACCCATTAGCATGCATTTTTGTGGTATTATCATGATCTAAAGGGCTTGGACCCCAAGCTTTGTACACATAGAGTTTATACCAGAGATGATTGCACCCTAGTAAGACATCCATAAAGAAGAATTAACCCTGCACTAAGAGAAATTGTAAAAAGGGAACTGCAAAAATTACTAGATGCAGGATTCATCTACCCCATTTCAGATAGTTAGTGGGTGTCCCCTTTAGTGATTGTGCCCAAGAAATGAGGGAAATAGCGAGTTTGTGTTGATTATAGGGAACTTAATGCTGCCACCAAGAAGGACCACTTTCCCTTTCCCTTCATTGATCAAGTTTTGGACACACTTGCAGGAAAGTGATACTTTTCTTTTCTAGATGGATTCAATGGCTACAACCAGATCTAAATTGCACTAGAGGACCAAAAGAAAACCGCATTTATCTATCCATGGGGGACCTATGCCTATTCGGTACTCCCATTTGTCTTATGCAATGCACCTACAACTTTTTAGAGAGGTGTGATTAGCATATTCTCAAAAATTTCTCATGATTGAATGGAAATTTATATTGATGACTTTACCACTTATGATGTTGATATAATGAAGCATTGGAAAATCTCAGGAGAGTCTTGTAGAGATGTGAAGACCAAAACTTGTTTTTAAACAGTGAAAAGTGTAGACATTGAAATTAGGTCTAAGCCTGTGACTTCAATATTCTTCATAATTCGTATTCTTTATGGTAGTAATTAAATAATGTCAATTATTTGATTATTTTCTAAATTTCTTCATTTCTTTATTAATTAAATAAATCTAATTATTTAATTAATTCTCATTATCCTTATTCTATCTGATAAAAGCTTTTTATTTAATTATGTTACTAATTAACCTTATCCTTCTTTTCAAATTAAATAAATTCTTTATTTATTTAATTATTCATTCAACCCCTTTATCACTTAATTAAATAAATCTTATTTATTTAATTATTCTTCAAATATCAAATCTTGAATTAAATGAATTATTTAATTCATAAAATCTATTTAACACATTCCTCTATATTTAGATAATTGTGTAAGTTATCGAAGTATTCGCTCTGACTCAACTCGAGATCTATTTAAATTGGTCAGTTAACTATGGATTTAGTGTCTGAGTGACTTTCACGAGTAATCTCTCTGTCATGACTAGTCAATCCTCTAGTTCTAACTCAATTGTGTGTACATGAATATTAATTAAATATTCCTATTTAATTAATTAAATCTTGTGTGTGCTTTCAAATAGAGAGTTGCTTTAATCCATCTTTATCTTTTTCATGCAAAGACTATTCTTCTATTTTTGAATGCCAAACACGAAGATTAAATAATTTATTTAATATTTATTTCTATTTTTGGTTTTATCACTCATGTCACTACTAACAGTCATCATAATGCATGTCCAATCCTTTGATCTGAACCATCCATAAATCTTTCAATCCTGACCTGTCATTCAAATGATCAATTTTCTATAAATTGATCTGTCTTTCATCATTTCGACCTATCCCAAAATCTTGTGACTTTTGGAGCAATTATCATAAATCTTTGATGTTTCGTTATTATCACAATCCTTAGGCTATTCTTTCCCAATCAATTGAAAATATGAGGGAAAGTACACTACAAAAGACGAAATGGAGAAGGACAATAGAGGTTATCCATGGAATTGCATCGATCTTTGGTAAGATTGTTTTATGTTTTAGTTTATTTCCTTTGTTCTTTGTTGTTTGAATTTAGATTACATTTGAGCTTGATTGCATTGAATTGTTTTCTTTTAACCTTTGTTGTATTCATGATGTTACATTTGGTGAACCCGACGTGAAGACACCATCTTCACATATCCGTAGACTTTTATTCAATTTTTGTAGGTTTTTGTATAGAACGATGCATTTGTTTGACGAAATGACACAACTGACATTTAGAGACACATCTACTTGAGAAAATGATGCAATTGACATACTGGACTGCATCTGATATTGGAAATAACGCATTTGATGAATACTTATGCATCTATTATTTTTTGAGCCATAACTAACTAGTAAAAATCCCACGATGTATCTGCAGAGAAAAATGATGCATCCAACTGGTAAATTTTTAGATTTAGATTTTTGATTTATAGCTTTCTTTCATTTTTTTTTTCACTAATCTTCTATTTTTAGCGTGTGTCTTGAGGAGTTAACAAAGTTTTTGCAGATTAATAGTCAAATAACAATATAAAAAATACTAATGAATCTTTCTACAGAACATATGTTGAAGATCCTAGTTAAATTTTTGAAACAAATTGTTTGGTAGTGTAGAAAATATTTCATTTGGATTAAAATTAACAAGTGTCTATTGTGTTTGGTATGAAAGCACAACTATGTTATTACCCTTTATGATTCAGTATATCGAAGTATCCTCTACCCTTGCGCATTCATGTGATCCTAGGTGTAAGAGAACCAGTTACCTACTCTAGAACTTGGGCTTGTTTTGGTGGGAAAAAGTACTCACCCTAGGACGACTCAGGCCTGTAGCACCCTGAACCCGAGGGACTTCCAGTCGGTATATAAAAGTGGGTTCTTAGGGAAATCCCAAGAATCACGAGTATCATTCCAACGAGATGGATCGAAAGGGATTCTCACCATATGGATGATGCCCTACGAATGGAATGCCCGAATTAAACACCTTTGTTTGTAGTCTCCAAAATCCCTCTATTTACTGGTGCAACAAGTCAGACTTGTGAAGCCGTCTCATATTTTTATGGTTCATTTGTAGAGATGAAATTATGCCATGGGACTTTCATGGGTACTGTAGCTTGGCTGCCCCGAAAGAAGTGTTGAGCCATGGAGGGGAGCCAGTGGGGTCAAGCTACTAGTCATCTGCCTTGAATAAGTGTAGCTGGGGTAAAACCCAAGTGAGAACTTAGTAAATACTGTCTATCACAGCTAGGATGTACTTGTCTTAAAAACTTACATAGGCATGTCTGTCAAAATACTTTTTTTTTAGATTGTCTTTTGTGTTTTCCAAAACTTGATCTAACAAAGTTAGTTACAATATTAGTCATTGAAAAACTACAATTGATAACCATAGTCATGAAACTAATTTTATGAGGCACAACTGTTTAATATAGCATCACATCTATAGGAAAATTACATCTGATTTAGAAAACCTGCACTTGTCTTATTCTGTGATGCATCTGACAAGGTGAGCCGCATCTGCAGTCTAGAACAACACAGTTGCCCCTATCACAAAAACATTACCAGTACACAGTCTAACAAAAACCCACATCTATCTAGTTCTGAGTCGCAGTTGTCACCCTGAGTCACATTTTTCAGAAACAAAACCACAACTGTCTGATACCAGAATTAAACTTTGAAAGAAACCCACAATTGAATAGCAGAAAACCGTAATTGAAAAACAAGACTGCAACTATGAAATTCTATGATGCATTTTCCTAAGAGTTAGGAAAACTAGATTTGAGTATCACAGATCTAGAACAAACCAGTCAAACTAGTATCTAGTTTTACCTCTCTCACTGATCTTGGATAGAAACCTAAACGTTTTCTCAAAACTTGCATAAACTGCATTCTTTAGGCATCACTTAGTCATAGAAATAGGTACCATAGTTACACATCTTACTTTCAGTTTAGAGGTCTTTACTACCCTTAGAGAGATCATCTTTTACAGATTCTAGGATAGGCACCCTTTCATACTTTGGTTAAACCCTTGTTCAACAAAACTTTTTCACAGAACCTAGTTGTCATATCCTTTACGTGTATCCTCCTAGTTCATCAGTCTAGCCTAGGAGTTCACTTTGTCTTTAAGTCCTAGCTCTATCAAGGTTCCTTGTTGAAATGAAATTGACACTTGGGTTAAAATGTAGTTGATAGATACCTCTTTTAGAGTCCTCCAATTTGGTCACCTAGACTTTGCATTTTTAGACACGGTCATCCTAGAATAATATCATTCTTAGGAATACCTTATTTACATCCAAAAAATCCCAAAAACATAGATTAGACTCATATTATCTATAGGATTAGCTTTTTCATTGCTTGCATTTTAAGCTACATCACATGGTTGAAACCAGATCGAAAAGGAAAACAAGAGAAAAAAATGGGTAATCCCAACGAATTTATCAATCTGTTCTCGTCTAGACCTCACAAACAATTGTTAGACAAATACATTACTAGAGATTCACAAGGGTGTATCATAGTCGAGGAACTAGATGCTATAGCACAAGACCCTTATTTTGTCATGTTTGTAAATGATTATCTAGAAAATGACCCTCAACGTCACTTAGCCAAATTGCTAGTAGAAGGTGCTAAACTACCTCCTGGTTTTGACATTAATACCCTACTGACTACATGAACTCAGGGAAGATATACAACTACCACTAGTGCAACCATACCTTAGGTAACTATAGCCATACCATCTGGACGACCTACACCAAGTACCACAATACATACATCTCCATTTGGTACACCTACTTTGACACAGGGGTTAAACTTTACTATGGGTGTGTCCTCATCCAATCCCTTCGGTCCTAATATTGGGAAAAAAAGATCTAGAACATCCACACCTACACCAGGTGTCAACGTCACTAGCACAACCCCACAAACAACAACTATATCCAGTCATAATGTCACTAGTACAACAATGGAAATTGGAGTCTCACAGACAGGAGGTATACCCTACTTTCAATATGGAAACCAACCTCACACTTCACAAATTCTGACACAAAACCCATTTACACAATTTCTGACACAAAACCCATTTACACAAATTCTGACTCAAAACCCATTTAAACAAATCCCTAGTCCAAATCTGTTCACCAGCATCCTAGATTCCAATCCACTATACATACCAACATTCAATCAAAACCCCTCACAAAACCTTGGATATCAGAACAGATACATTGATCTGAATAATTCAAACACCACCTTGTTAACTCAAGTCGATGTCCTGCAGACACAAATGTTGGCACTCCAAACACAAATGGATAACATGATAGTGCCAACTAAGAAATCCTTTTCAGCAAAGGATCTGTGTCTATTTCCCTTTGACAAATCATTGTACATGACACCTTCCCTCATGGGTATGTCATATTGAATCTACCTAAGTAGAATTGAAAATAAAATCTGATAGAACATATAAGGGAATTTTCTACCATGTGCATCAATGTCGCTTATGACCCCACTTATCTTATGAGACTATTTCCAAGAAGTCTTGTAGGAATTGCACTTGAGTGGTTTTTAGGTCTAGACTATGGCATCAAATCATGTGGCGAACTGGCTCAGAAATTCATTAAGCAATTCTCCTTCAACATAGACCAGGAGATAAACATAGCGACCTTATGTCACACAACACAAGACAAAGGAGAAACTTTCATCACGTTCTTCCATAGATGGAGGACTATAGCCAGTTGGTGTCCTATCGAGATACCTGAAACAAAAAAAGTCACTAGGTTCTAGGAAAACCTTAAGTCAAAATTGAGGAGTGACTTAAGGGTACATTGCTACACTTCCTTCACGGAACTAGTGGAAAAAGGTCTTATCCTAGAAAAATAATTTATTGAAAAAGGAGAACTAAAGACACAGACATTTAATAGAAATCCAAATTGCAAAACACCCCCAATGGCAGAAACAAGTTTTGGTCTCGGAACAAAAACGTTTCCAACGACGAGGTAGTGGATGCTAAAACTTTACAAGTAGGACCGATCATCACCCTTAGAGGAAACCACCCCTATTCCAACGTACTTAATGTTATCAAACAAACAGAAAATACCACTCAAAACACCCAATGGCCACAACAACAGAGACAATTTCCTAAACGCGTGTTCACTCCCCTTGGAGAACCCATAGAGTCAATTTTTAAGCAACTATTAGAACACAAGCTCATACAACGATAGGAGCCAAGACAATATGGTCCAGGACAATTTAAGCCATCTTGGTGGGACGAAAATTCCTTTTGTGACTATCATCAAACTACAGAACATGCCCTCCAGAATTGCCGACAACTGAAAAATATCAGACAAGACTATGTCGACAACAAAACTATCAAAGTTGCTAGACAAAAATTGACATCTACAAACACTGACCATAAGGTCTTTTCACACCCACTACATGACCATGGGAAAGGAAAAGCCCCCAGTTCGGGTAACAAGACCAATACTTCCGCCAACTATGCTAGTGTCAAGCATGATTATAGTGGCCCCATCATAAATCACCTCCAAGCGGATAATGAACATGTTGATACCATAACCATAAAGAAAACTCTCGAGTGTGCTGTTAACACTCACCAAACCAAAATCATTGTCCAAGGCCCTTCAACATAACAAGTACCATAGACTTCCATGTCACAGTATAACCTACTTCATTAGTTGGGGAAGACCCTAGCTCAAATCTCTATCTTGGAACTCTTGCGTATTTCGCCTGAACATCGCTCCATTCTAGACAAGGCCCTACAAAGTGTGACTATCCCAAATGATCTTGATGTACCATACAAATAACCATCATGCCACATTCTCTAAACAAGACTATGCCATTGAAAAGACCAATCACAATGACCCATTACACCTCGAAGTCCTTGTTCACAAACCAAAGTCAGACAAGTCCTAGTAGATGGAGGAGCAGGGTTAAATATTTTGGTTAAGGCACTAGGTTTCTTAGATGCATGTGTAGATACCACTAAAAGCATAGTCATCAAGGCTTATGACAATGAGGAATGTAAATCAAAGGGAGTGGTGACACTTCCTATCAGGATTGGTCCTGAAGAGTTAGAGACAAAATTCCAAGTCTTGGATCTCACCCTTCCATACAACCTCTTGTTAGGCAGACCATGGATTCATTCCATGAAGGTGGTCCCTTCTACATACCATCAATGTCTAAAATTCCCCTACAATGACATGAAAATAACAATAGATGGTGACCCAGATCCATTTCAATATTGCACCACTCTACGAGAGACACCCCAACAACAAGTGGCAATCAACCAAGAGGCTTCATCAACCAAGTCATCTCACTATGTCGATCCATCCACTCTCACCAAAACATCCATTCCACAATCATTACCATCCAATCCTAGGGTTGAGATCCAAGAAAAGTGTTGTGGAGAATATCACATGAAGAATTCCTATTGTGTTAGCCAGTTGATTCCTCCTAAGTCATATGGTTTTCCTACAACAAATAGGAGATAGTTAGCAGTCACTATACATATTTCTCCCAATACAACTGTTGTAAAATGGGGAGAATTAAGGAAAGATGCCATAAATGTAGAAGAAGTGACTTCGTGGTTGTATAGAGAAAATCCTGAAGAACCTCCCTTGCTTGCTCACATTCCTACAGATCTATATGGGAAAGGTTTCACAATCATGCAAAGCAAGGGCTACAATGGACATAGTGGTTTAGGCTTATGTCAAAATGGGAGGACAAAACCAATCTTTGTTTCTTAGTGGCCAAAAGGCTTAGGGCTTGGGTTTCAACCGATTCAGATTGGCATTCCTAGTACCACATCACCCTTAATCAAGGAAGTAAGTGCTTCAAAGGATATGGGGAAGTCTGACGAACCAAATGACCAAACCTATTGTGACTCCCCTGACTCAAATGAATATGAGTGGGATTCCCTATCATCCACATCCACTATGGACCTTGACGAAATGTTTGGAGAGTTGGACTTAATGCTAAAATCCTCACTAGACCTAGTGAAGTCCTATCCACATAGGAACTTGACCAAAGAGGAATGGTTAAAACGTTACTATTAGGAATATCTTGATCCCACCTCTTGGGAACCAAACCAACCAATTTTAAACAACCAAACCTTGGCATTAGGCCCACCTCAAAACCCACCTACATCTAAGAAAAAGACCAAAGAGGACTTGGTACAAAAATTCTGTGACTACATGAACAATTCAGCTTTTACCTTCACCCCTATAGATTTTGACAACTTCGACGATGACATGCATTTAGTTTACCTCCAACTTATTGATTGGGACCAACAAGACACACATATCTTAGATATTTTTGAGAATGATGAAGCTATCGCTAAGTTCTTGGGATTACGAGAAGGCGTACCTCGTGGGGATCACAAGGATGGATTTACCATTGACTTGGTCAAAAAAGCATATTTTGGGGAATCTATTCAACCCTCCAGTCGAAAAATTGAGAAAAAGAATAAAAAAGATAAAAAATATGAGTCTTTAGGTGAAAACCGAAAGGCACCTCTAGACAATGAAAAAGAAAAAATAAAGGACACATCTGAAGGTGAAAACCTCTTTGAGGAACCTAAGGATGGAGGTTTGAATATTCTCCCTATAGTATAGGAAAATTCACCCATGCTAGTGGAAGAATCAGTTGAAGTCAACATAGGCACATAAGAGAATCCTCAGTTAGTTTACTTTGCAGCATCATTAATAGAAACAGAACAACCAAAATTTTACAACTTTGCACAAAGATAGATTAATTTTTCCTGGTCATATGTAGACATGTCAGGGCTAGATCCTGAACTTGTACTACATCATTTGCCTTTGCAACCAGGGGTAAAACTAGTCAAACAAAAATTGAGGAAAATGCACCCACATATTACTTTACTTGTCAAGGCTGAGCTAAAGAAACTCTTGGATGTTGGGTTCATTAGATCAATTGACTATGCCGATTGGATTTCTAATTTGGTACCAGTCACCAAACCAATAGGGGGCATCCACATATGCACAAATTTCAGAGACATAAATAAAGCCTATCCTAAGGATGAATTTCCTTTACCCAACATTGACATGATTGTTGACATGACATTAGGCTATGAGATTCTATCCCTTATGGACAAATTTTTAGGATATATTCAAATAAGGATTGCAACTAAAGACCAACCAAAAAAAAAATTCACATGTCCTTGGGGAACGTATTGTTGGAATGTTATGCCCTTCAGACTCAAGAATGTTGGAGCAACCTACCAACAAGCTATGACCACAATTTTTCATGACCTTGTACACACTCTTATGGAGGATTATGCCGATGACCTTATTGCTAAATAATTGACCAGATTAGATCATTTACAAGTTTTAGACAAGATATTTCAAAGGCTAGAAGAGTATAAAGTGAGACTGAATCCGAAGAAGTGTGTATTTGGAGTGAAATCAAGAAAATTCCTAGGGTATATCATTTCTAGACGGGGCATCGAAGTGGATCCAGCCAAGGTCAAAGAAATCATAGACATGCCTCCACCAACTAATCTCAGTCATTTAAGAACATTACAAGGGAGACTGTAATCCATCAAAAGATTTATAGTGCAGTTAGCAGATAAGACACATCCCTTTCAACATTTACTCAGAAAAGGGATACCCTTTGTATGGACAGGTAAATGTTGGGAAGCCTTTCAACTAATTAAAGATTATCTACTCACACCACTAGTCTTAATGCCACCTATTGAAGGACGACCACTGATTCTTTATATTTCAGCAACCCATTCATCACTTGAGGCATTGCTTGCACAAAATGACTATGAAGGTCATGAAAGAGCAGTATACTATATCAATCAAACTTTGGTAGGTTAAGAGCTCAACTACAGTACCATTGCACGTGATTGTCTTGTAGTAGTATTTGCTACTCAAAAACTAAGGCATTATATGTTGAACCATCAAACAATGCTAGTTGTGAAGATAGATCCTTTAAAATATCTTCTAAGCAAAGCAACATTAACAGGACAACTGGCCAAGTGGGTTATGATACTTAGTGAGTATGACATACAGTATGTCGAAAGGAAGGCTATTAAGGGACAAGTAATTGCTAATCAGTTAGCCAATGCACCAATACAAGCAGACCATCCATTAGTTGTAGACTTTCCTAATGAGTTTATGTTCACAGTTGACACAAACACAACATGGAAACTATACTTTGATGGCTCTCATACAAATCATGGCTCAAGGGTTGGCATACTATTTATCACACCAAAGGGTGATTCCATCCCTAAGTCATTTAGGATCACATTCCCATGTACTAACAACATAGTAGAGTATGAGGCTCTAGTGATAGGGTTGTGCATGGTAGTCAAGTGGAAAATTAAGAACCTACAGGTATATGGTGACTCTCAACTGGCAATCAGATAGGTAAATGATGATTATGAGACTAAAGATGAGAAGCTTGCTCCATACCAATGCATGGAAAATAGTTTTAAGGAGTAATTTGACAAGGTCAAATTTCATCAGATACCTCATGTTGTAAATAGGGCAATAGATGTTATGGCTACTATTGCATCACTTCTAGACATTCCTAGCAACGTGCCTAAGTTTGAGTTCTTGGTAGAACAAATTTTGGTCCTAGCCTACGATATCCCAAATTCTGAGATGGTATGTGACATTGTTGGTCCTGATTCCCCATGGTACAAAGAAATCTACGACTACCTCCATTCTAAAATCATACCCCCTGGCCTTTCAAATAACCAATGTAGGACATTCCTCTGCAAGTCAACCAAGTACACCATCGTCGGAGACACCCTGTATAGACATGCCTTGGATAATACCCTACTGAGATGTCTCAATATTGATGAAGCACGAGAAACCTTGCATGGGGTGCATGAGGGTATATGTGATTCCCATTCTAGTGGTCCTACCTTAGCTAAAAAGATTATGAGACTGGGTTACTATTGGCCTACCATGGAAAAAGACTCTTATTCTTTGTCAAGAAATTTTTCCTTTATCAATTACATGGAGACTTGATACATGCACTAGCATACGAGCTTCACCCTATAACATCACCATGGCCTTTTGCCCAATGGGGACTCAACCTCATAGGTAAGATACATCCCACATCATCCAATAGCCATAAGTTCATCATAACCGCCACTAAGTATTTCATGAAATGGATCAAAGCCATACCCATGACCTACATCATCAACACATAGATTTCTAAGTTCATCTTGAACTATATCATTTTCTGATATGGTGTCCCACAATCCATCATCATAGATAATGGCCGACCATTCAAAAACCAAGAAGTCCATAATCTATGTGAACAATTCCATAGCCGCCATCATTTTTCCATCCCATATTGTCCACAAGGTAATAGCCAACCAGACACATCTAATAAAACAATCATTAGAATTCTCAAAAAGACTGTCGATGATGTTGGTCGAGATTGGCATTTACAACTCAATCCAGCTTTGTGGGCTTATCGCACAAGCATTTGTACTCTTACTAGCGCCACTCCATATTCATTAGTATTTGGTTTCGAAGCCATTCTGCTTAGTGAGGTCAAGATTCCTTCCTTAAGGGTATCTTTAAAAGGGTACATTGACGATGAAGAGTACCAGGTTTCAAGATTACATGAGTTAGAATTCCTAGATGAGCAACGACAAAAGGTACTGGACAATATCCAAGCATATTAGAATCGCCTTCGTCATAGCTATAATAGGAAGGTCTTGAATATAAACTTTGACATTGGTGACCTAGTTTTAATGGAGAATCCTAAGAATCAAGCTGAAACAAACAAACCAAGAAAGTTTGAACCTAACTAGTTGGGACCTTACATTGTCATAGAAGCCTTTGAATCAGGAGTGTATCAACTCTCTACTCTTGAAGGAGAACCATTGTCAGCACCCATCAAAAGTCTTCATCTGAAGAAGTTCTACACATAGCTTCTGAGGGCCTTGTCTTAATTATCAAAAATACAAAAAATAAAAATAAAAAATTGTTACCTAGGTGAAAACCTGGCAAACAGGCATCTTGGTAACATCAAAAAAATTAGAAAATCAAGAAAATAGTAAAGAGAAATAAGTCGTCCAATAGTGAAAACCACCATGGTGGTGCCTTGGACAAGTACCATGGTGAATACCTAGAAAATAGGTGCCATGTGTAGTTGACTCTACTCCTTTTTCTACTAGTATTCTAATCTGACTTCCCTCTACATACTATCTACCCTAATACATATCACCCATCCATGTACATATTATCTACCCCTGTACATATCACCTATTTTATCCATCCATTGCTTGTACATACCATTCATAATAAATGGTAGTCCTTCCCATAACTTGGAACGATTGACATTGAGTGCATTTCATATCCCCCATCCCATCCTATTCCTAAACAATTGGCCTTATACTTGACTGGGGGTAAAAACTTGACTTGCTTCATATTGGTTCTTACATTGGCTATCCTGAAGACGTAAGATCATCAAAAAGTCCTAAGAAAATTTCAAAAAACATTACAAAATGTCCTGAAAAAATCCAAAAATAGTAGAAAACTTCAAAAAGATAAAAAATCAAGACATGTCCAAAATTCAAAAAAAAAAAACAAAGTCAGAGTCAGTCGCACTGGTCAGTCTTTGTCATTATCAAACTAAGTTGCCTCTGCGACTAGACATAGGCAAGGCCATTTGCCAATGTGCCCTCGAGGCATTACGTCAGTCCTTTTAGGTTTGTTTGTATAAATCATGATTCAATCCATTTGTCTAGAAGACAAGGTCATTGGTCATGTCGAACTATGAGGTCTCTACGTGTATAATGTAGGCAAGGCCATCAATCGATGAGCTCCCGAGGCTGCACTAGGCCAGTCCTTTAGGGTTCGTTGTCACACACACTCAACTATCAACACATCATATCAAGTCATGCACCAACAAGATCAACAAGTCAATAGTTTTGTCAAGTGAGATCAAACAAATTTCCAAAGCTACAACTTATGTCTGCTATAGGATGTGTCCTTCCTGAGAACAAACATCATCAAAACAATCAACCTGTATCTTATTCAGGATGTGTCATTCCTGAATACAGATATCAACAAAACAATCAATCTATGTCTTATATAGGATGAGTCCTTCCTGCATATAGACATTGTTAAACAATCAACATGACCTTACATAGGTTACCACATCAATGGCATCAGACTCAACGTCTTATACGATACGTGCCATTCTGAAACCAAGCTTCTGTCATGCCTCATATAGATGGTCATAACATCGAAACTAGACTCAACGTCTTATCTGGTATGTGTCTCTCCTGAAACTAGGTCTTATCAATCAATCATGTTATCAATCAAAACAATCAAACAAATAGATCAAGTTTTGGAAAATATTTTATTGGATTTTTGACTTTATGGCTTATTTATCTTATCATTTCATTTGAATTTATGATTGGAATCCCATTACTAGTATTCTCAAGGATGTCCCATGAAGGATTTAGAGAAGCAGCGATGTATCAGTATTCCATTTTCTTTGACTATTGTTTGTCGACTGTCTTTTAACTATGAATTTTGAGTCATGTTACTAGTTTCATCAAGGATGTCCCATGAAGGATATAGAGGAGTGATGACGTCTCATGACCCATCTTTTATTTTTTTCTTGTCTGTGATTTGTCTTGAAAAAAAGACTAGGGAAACTTTTCCCTTAGTATGAGTTAGGAAAATCCTTGTCTATGACTGCCTGTTGTTAGCAAGTAGATGACCTTGTATGCCTTGATCTATGTCATATCATGGTGTTTTTCTCTATTTGTTTTAGTTAACACCCAATGATGATAAAGTTCAACACCTTCAATGATACAACGAAACATCGAAGATTGCTAATACTAACATCCATCTCATTTTTTTAATTTATTTTTATTAATCTTTCTTTCTGCACTAACATTTCTTCTTTCTTGCATTATGATAGAGTCCTGTGACACACAAAAATATAAAGCATCCCGCATATGCATTCATGTTAGAAACATCATGTAAAAATCATACATCATAAGTCATACATAAATCTTGCATTTAAAAAAATACAAAAATATAGGCATCCATCATCATAGTATCATCGCATAATAGGCATCTATCATCATAGATTACATAACAAATGAATTACATTTACATAACAAGTGTAAATACATGCAACACATTACATCCATCATCAAATGTATAGCATCACATGTAGAAAGCATTGTACATATAACATCATATCACATCTCATAATCATAAAATGCATACATAACATCCACTGACATCATAGAAATCAGTGCATACATCATCACATAGAATCAACACCACATCATAGGCTGCATAAACACATCATAAAGTACATATGATCATCTATCACATAGGCATCTCATATAGACATAACATGCATAAATAAAGATTGCATAATCAATAAATAGAACTACATATCATGAGAATTTCCACCAAAATCATATATATATATATATCGCTCAAAAGTGTCACATCACAATGTCATAATGTATCAATAAAAATGGAAGCTCGTAGGCTATATGATCATAATACAATGTTTTAGTACATATCAAGTCATGTCCCTATCCAGAACTATCACTAGTCCCATGATTAAAGTGTGCGGATGAATGATGCCAAGACCCTGATGATCTGTGTGCGCAAGGAGGCCTATCATATGGTCCAGATCGGCGAGGCCCCTCAACACCCTTTGTGCTCACTATATTGGTGTGCATCCTAGTTTGAGACCTACTGCTACGTGCCTATGAGAAACTAGGAGCCTGTCTCTCTGGAGGAACCTCTACCTCATACAAATCTCTATAATAAGTAGCCCTCTCAACATATCTTACCAACTCTCTGGAAAATGCATTTGATGGCCCATTGCACAGAGCTCTGATCTTAGAAAATTGCTACTCGATCTCCTATCTCCGATCTATAGCCTGGTCTCTATTCATGTAAGCCCTGTCTCTCTCCATCCATAGTGCATCTCGCTCAAAAATCAAAGCCATCATCTGCTCCTCCAAAGATGCAAGCTAGGCATGAAGTGTAGCAGTGTCAAAATCAACTGCCCCTATATCATCCTATCTGACCCTCTCCAACCCATCATCATCATCCTCCAACTCCTCCAAAATCCTGTCCCGAACCTCACACTCCTAATCATCCTCCTCCTCCTCATCATCCTGATATACACCAAGTAAACCAAGGGCATCAATCTTAGCCTCCTCTCTCCCTACCTCCTCCTCTGCATTCTCCTCTAGAATGTCATCCTGACCCGCATGCTCCTCTTCCCCGATCTTGGCCTCCCTAATAGGAATCTCCTCTTCCCCAATGACAACATGCACCTCCTCCTCACCTCTATCCAAGTCTAGCATATGAGCATCCTCTCCCTCTCATCCCTCCTCGTGAATAGGTGATAAAGGTGGACCTCATCCCCTCTGTCCATGTTACCCTCTCCCACCACCCCGCCGACCACCGTCACCTCTCTGAACTCTGCCTCTGCCATGCCTGCTGCGAAGTCCTATCCCCCATCGCTCTACTAGTGCATCCTGATTTGGATTTGTAAGTGGAATTGGCCTGTAAGCAACCCACCACCGATCATATGCCTGAGTGGTACTTGGATCTTCCAAACCATCTGTCCACCCCCATCACACTAGCCATAGTGCATCAATATTTTCCTCAGTAGTGGCCATTGGAATCTCGACACCCCATAGTGTGATCTCTCATGAAAATCTTGTGAATTCTGCTCATCCTCTAGGCTTGTCTTGAACCTCTCCAAACTGACATAGAACACGATCTAGCAAATGTCTCTCCATAATATGCCCATGAGAAGTTGTCCATCCAATTAGATACTGTGTTTGACGGTAGTATGTCAAATGATCATCCTTATCAGACCACCGTGGGAAATCCATATAAGGCCTCCATGTGAACTATACCATGGTATCAATAACATGCATATAAAATCAGGTATCCCCCACATGATGTTGAGTGACTACTCCCACATAATGGAAGGAATATGGTGATCCCTGTTGCACATCAACTGTCATAGGTGGAAAAAAAATGGCAATGTGTTCCCATACCCATACCATCAGGAGTGTGGTACCATAGCTCATAGACTTCCCATCTTGGTATGCTATATGGTGCAAATTAAAATATAACATCGCTAAAAGACAAGGGCCCCAAGCATAAACCACTCGTCTCTCTAGCATACCCACTAACATCTCCCCCCACCCAACTAGAAATCCATGACCCCGACGGTCAAGGAGGACTATCCCACCTATCAATGTACATAAAAGACAGTCTAACTACCTATATCTTTGTGCTAGGACATTCCACCTAATCTCATAATGGTCAATACCTAACTATCTCATGTATATATGGGGGTAATATCTACATATCTCAGAGAAACCCCTCTGTGTGCCATACATCACTCTCACACCTCTAATAGGTAGTATCAAAATCCTATAGACATCCTCTAAGGCAACTGTTGCATCTCAAGTAGGCAGGTGAAATGAAGAAGTCTTTGAGTTCCACCACTCACACAATGTAGTCAGTAGCCCCCGGTTCACCCGAATAGTGGGCATGAAAGTAATGTGATGAAATTCAAATTCCATAGAAACCATCTCTTCGAGCTCCGCAAACTATCATAGAAGTGGAAAGTCAACGGTCTCGACTCTCGTGTATCAATAGGGTCTAAAAAAACCTACAATGGCATTATGCATGCCTCATGTCAGAATCAATAACCTAGCCTAGTCTGAAATATTCAAAATAGCATCCAAGTCAAATGCATTTCAAATAAACAATTGCATCATTTTCATTTGCAAATGCGTCATAAAATTTCAAATTCATCATTTTACATCACAACTACGTGCATACATAACAAATGCATGTCATAATCAAATGCACCTCTTTACATGTACACATAACAATCATCTAACCTAAATACAAATACGTTGATTAAATATCAAATGCGTTGGAACATTTTCACATGCATTGAAAATAATACAAATGTGTTTATTCTAAATGCAAATGTGTTACGATTTATCATATGCGTTGAAACTAAAAACAAATGCATCTAAATTTTAAAAACCTATGCTAGGTGAAGACGTAAAAAAACAAATGCATTGAACCGCATGCAATTGTGTCAATGACGGAAGCAAATGCGACTTTTAAAAAATGTGACACATTACAAAAATTTGAATTAAATGCATAAAAACATGTGTAAAGGAAATTTTCAAAAGTCGGTATCCAAGTACATATTGGGGGGTCCACATCGGCAGGCCGCCTAAAGGTCCGAATCCTGTATATGCAATGATGTGTGTGTGGAACGAGTGACATGTCTGCTGAGTGTCTAGAGCAAAAACTCAATTTCTCAAAACTTGGTGGGTGAAAATGAATTGATATTTCACCCCTTTTCCTATTTATACCTAGGGTTTTGGTGGCATTTCTTTCTACTGGCCGCATAAACTTCCAACTTCAATCAACCCATCCATGTCCCTAACACTTCCAAATTCAATTTCATCAACTCCATTGCATTTCTAGCTATCAAATTGACTAATCAGGACATTTCAATTTTTTTTGAAATTCTTCAAAAATTTGTCAATTTTCTCGAGGGGGCATACCTTCACCTGTTTTACATCGGGGCATGAATGGGGCATATTTTTGATCGATTTTCTTTGACACAACGCTGAAATGACATTATATCAAAGAGGGGCAAATGTAGACACTGAAATTTGGTCTAAGCCTACGACTTCAATATTCTTCATATTTCATATTCTTCATGGTCATAATTAAATAATGTCAATTCTTTGATTATTCTCTAAATTTCTTCATTTCTTTATTAATTAAACAAATCTAATTATTTAATTAATTCTCATTTTCTTAATTCATCTATTAATTAAATAATCTTAATTATTTAATTAATTCTCATTTTCCTTATTCTATCTGATTAATTAAATAAACACTTTTTATTTAATTATGTTACTAATTAACCTTATCCTTCTTTTCAAATTAAATAAATTCTTATTTAATTTACCCTTTATCATATTTCAACTATAGTTAAATAAATTCTTTATTTATTTAATTATTCATTCAACCCCTTTATCACTTAATTAAATAAATCTTATTTATTAAATAATTATTCTTCAAATATCAAAGTTTGAATTAAATGAATTATTTAATTTATAAAATCTATTTTAATGCATTCCTCTATATTTAGATAATTGTGTAAGTTATTTATGTATTCACTCTAACTCGACTTGAGATGTATTTAAATCGGTCAGTTAACTCTGGATTTAGTGTCTGAGTGGCTTTCACGAGTAATCTCTTTGTCATGACTAGTCAATCCTCTAGTTCTAACTCAATTGCATGTACATGCATATTAATTAAATATTTCTATTTAATTAATTAAGTCTTGTGTGTGCATTCAAACAAAGAGTTGCTTTAATCCATCTTTATATTTTTCATGCAAAGACTATTCTTCTATTTTCAAATACCAAACTCGAAGATTAAATCGTTTATTTAATCTTTATTTCTATTTTTGGTTTTATCACTCATGTCACTACTAACAATAATCATAATGCATGTCCAATCCTTTGATCTCAACCTTCCGTCGATATTTCAATCCTGACCTATCATTCAAATGATCAATTTTCTATAAATTGATCTGTCTTTCATCATTTTGAGCTCTCCCAAAATCTTGTGACTTTTGGAGCAATTATCTTCAATCTTCGATGTTTCATTATTATCACAATCCTTAGGCTATGCTTGCACAATCAATTGAAAATATGAGGGCAAGTACACTACAAAAGATGAAATGGAGAAGAACAACAAAGGTTATCCATGGAGTTGCATCGATCTTTGGTGAGATTGTTTTATGTTTCAGTTTATTTCCTTTGTTCTTTGTTGTTTGACTTTAGATTACATTAGAGCTTGATTGCATTGATTTGTTTTCTTTTAACCTTTGTTGTATTCATAATGTTACAAAAAGTGCTTCATGATGATGTAGGAAGGTGTAGTTCTTGGCCACTACAACTCCCACAAGGGAATTCAAGTAGATCCTACAAAGATTGAGGTAATCACAAATCTGCCCACACCTGCAAAAAAGAAGGATGTTAGGAGTTTCTTGGGTCTTGCAAGATATTATAGGAATTTCATCAAGGATTTTAGCAAGGTAGTAGCACCATTGTATACTCTTCTCACTAAAGATGTTGAATTCCAATTGACTGAAGCTTGTGACAAGGAATTTTCTAATTTGAAGGTAGCTTTGACTCATGCTCTTGTACTCAAAGGGCCTAATTGGAAACTTCCTTTCCACATCCATAGCGATGCATCAAATTATGCCATAGGAGTAGTCTTAGGAAAGAAAGAGGAGCTGTTGAAAATGCCATTTAATTTGTCAACAAAATATTACGAAGAGCTAAATTCAACTATACAATAATAGAGAAAGAAATGTTGGCAGTAATCTATGCACTGAATAAATTTAGACATTACATAACAAGTTACCAAATCTTTGTGCACACTGATCATGTAGCCATTAGATATCTCATGAATAAACCTTTTATCATAGATTTTCTTTCATGTCTGACTACATCAGAGGATAATCAACCCATAGATGACTCTTTTCCCAATGAGCATCTATTCTTCCTCAGTATACAAACACCCTGGTATGCTGACATAGCCAATTATTTGGTCACAAACCATGTCATGAGGAGATGTGTGAGAGAAGATGAGACATGATATTTTCCATGCATGCCACAATGAACCATGTGGAGGACACTTTGCAGCCAAGACGACAGTAATGAATATTTTGAACATAGGATATTACTAGCCAACACTCCACAAGGATGTAGGAAGGTATACCAAAAAATGTGATAGATATCAACAAAATCTGATGAGATGCCACTTTTCCCTCAGGTAGTAATCACTCCCTTTGGCAAGTGGGGATTGGATTTTGTGGGACCCATTGACCCTCCATCAAATGGTAAGTCTTATATCTTGGTATACACTAGTTATGTGACAAAATGGGTAGAAGTTAAGGCCATGAAGCATGCAAGAGATAACAAGGTTGCAAATTTCTTTATGAGGAGATTTTCACAAGATGTCGAGTTCCAAGAGAAATAGTGATTGATCAAGGGGCTCAATTCACATCAACCCTTGTTGCAGCACTAGTTAATGAGTACAACATAAGGCATAGGAAGTCTAATCCTTATCACCCCTAGGCTAATGGCCAAGTTGAGGTGACCAACAAAGAAATTGAAGCCATTCTGACCAAAATGACAACTATTAATTGAAAGGATTGAGAAACTAGATTACTAGAAGCAATTTGGGCCTATAGGATAACTTGGAAAACAACTACAAGCTTCACTTCATTTGAGTTGTATAGAAAGACAACCATGATGTTCATTGAATTTGAATATAAGACTCTTAGGACTGCAATAGATTTGGGGTGGATATTTCTAAGGCCCAAAGAGAAAGAATCATGCAGCTAAATGCTTTGGATGAGATAAGAAGAGAAACCCTACATCATACAGAGGTAGTAAAAAATTGGAGAATCAAGTGGCATGAAAAATGTATCAAGGACAAGAAATTCCAACCAGGAGATTGGGCCTTGCTCTATGACTCAAGATATCAGGACAATGCAGGAAAGTTGCAGACAAGGTGGCTAGGACCATATGAAGTCATTGAGGTCTTTCCTAATGGGGTGGTTTAGCTTACTACCATTGACCCTGTTAGATTCAAGTTATTTGTCAATGGTCATCACCTCAGATTATATCAGAAGCCAGCTTCCAAAGAAGAGTTCCTACAACAATTCACCCAACATTCAACACTCGAGCTTCTTGCAACCAAAGGAAGTGGACCTAGTGTCCCTCCTTCTGGCTAATTAAGATATGTACTTCTCATAATAAAGACTTCTATTCTTATGGAAGTCCACTTCTTCACCCACATGCCCATTCACCCATCCATCACCACTTTTCTCTCTCTTCCATCACTTCATCCCACCTCACCTCATTCCACTTCATTTTCATTAATTGCTGAATTTATTTCCTAAAAAGGTCAATGGTACTTTCTCCATGATCTTTGCAACAAATCCTCCACACATTCAAGTATTTGTGCATTAATTGCTATCTTTTAATCATCTTTTAAGTGCATTCATTTAATCATTGTACGTTAGAATAGTTGTTCACATAACATGCAATTATTCCCTGTCAAATCACCACTCCCATCCTGCATGTGTGGACACATGTCCAAATTTAGGTTGGGGGAGGAAAGAAAAATATGTGAATATATTACCCATGTGCCAATTTATTCTAGGCTACGTTAGAAAATTTAAATGATCCGATTTGAACTCTAAGTGAGAGGATGACTCACATGTGTGAAGTGACACTAACTATAGCCACCATTTCTTCCCATCATAATTCTCCTTTATCACTCCTTTTCTTGCCATTGTTGACCCTATCATAATCCTGAGGTGCAAGAAAAAAGGTAAAACAAAAGAAAGGGAAAATTCAATTGATATTAGCACTGGAAATTTAGCACGTATTGTAGGAAGGTGTTTGGCTTTTAGACATGAATTGTAGGAAGGAAATTTTGTAGAGTGATAGTTGATTGCAGACAATAGGAGGAGGGTTAATTCGAAATGAGCCCTCAGTTCATGATGTTTTATTTGCAGAATGCACAATGCCTAGCTGAATTTAGAAACTGTGGATGGTTAGATTACTTCTTGAAGCTAGATGGCTTTGATGGAAGCATTGCACTTGAATTTTCCCAAACATTTTTTGAAGGAAAATCCATAGTAAAAGGGTTGGAGGTTGTGGTAACTAAGGAAATAATTGCAGAGGTTATAGGGTTACTTGCTGATGACGAACATTACCCTACCTCCAGGGACACAAGGTAAGCTAAGGCCAAATTTAAACTACATGGTGACCCTCTAATCAACATGGATAAAAAGGGTGCAAAAAGAACATCTTTTCCTAAACCATGGAAGTAGACAACCATCTACATTATAAGGTATCTCACCTATGAAGGTCGTTTGTCGAACTTGCATTCAGTACATTTCAAACTCTTGAGTCACATGAGGCAAAGGAGGAGGATGAATGTGCCTAACGTGCTATACAATCTTCTCTCAATCATGGCGGTCGAGACCCAAGAAGGTAGGGACAGTTATGTTTCCCACCATTGTCTAATTAAATTGCTAGTTGAAAAGCCTCTGCATGATGTGTCTGGAATGACCTAGGAAGAATTTATAAATGTTGATAAAATTAGACCTGAGCACTTGCAACCTAGAGTTTTGCCTCAACCTTGTGGGTCTAGCAAGAGATTGAGTATGGCTAAAGCCACTTGTGGTGCTTTAATCTCTGGTGCAAGCCCTAGCATAAACCCTTCTGCAATAGAAGAAACCATTAAAATTAGTTCTTTTGGAACTGAGAACTCAGAAAAAGAAGGCACCTCCTCAGATTCTGATGACGACGTTCCACTTATCACCCTGATGAAAACTAGGGAATAGAAGAGAGAAGAAGAAACAAGAAAAGGAAAGGCAAAAAGGTAGTTGGAAGAAAGAAAGGTGCCAAGTTCTAAGAGGAGGAAGGCTATCTCTGTTCATCCTGCAGCCAAAGAAAAATGTGAGAGACCTCCCAAAAAATCAAGACCAGTTGGGCCAACAATTGGTACGCCTCCATAGGAAATCCCTAAGCCTAGTGAGACATCACATGAGGACCCTAAAGCTGCAATGTGGTAGGAAAATGTTAAAGAAGAAGACATATTTGAGAGGGCAACAAATATAACACTGTTCGTTCTTGCGAACATTGCAAAAGAGTTTGAAGAAAATTAGGATTTCCTGCAAAATGAGCAAGGAGTCCTATAGCATGAGCAAGAAGTCCTATAGCAACAACTAGAATCAGAGCAGGAGTTCCTGTAGCCACAACAAAAACAAGAACAAGAGCCTCTAAACCAAGAAGAGGGAGAAGAAACAATACCCCTGTAGCTAGAGACAACTAGACAGCTTGAGTCCATGCAGATAGTACTGTATGAGGAGATTCCATTGACAAAAATACTTGTAGAAATTCATAATCCTCCTAATTATACAATACAAACAACAATTTTGAATTTATGGAAAGAAATACAAAGGAGGGAGGAAGAATGGAAAAAGGAAAAATAGAAATTGAAGAAGGAAATTCAAAAGAGGGATGAGGAGATTGAAGATAAGGATGCAGAAATTGCCACCCTAAAGAAGAGGGTGGATGATATGGAAACCTTGGTACCACATATTTTGGAATATAGGACCCCTCCAAGGGTTTATGCTCTGCACTTGAAAGAAAAATATCTCTCTTTTAAGCTGTCAAGGATTTCCTTAGGTTTGAATCCTTCTATTGACACTCCTAATGAATTTTTCAATGCTTATAGGATTGCCTCCCCTTAAATGAAGAATTTTTTATGTGAGTTTTATTTGCATAATTATGTTGTAACTTAAGACCATGATTGGAATCCGTAGTTGTATGTTGGGGATGTCCAATTAAGGGCATTTATGTCTTGGGTACAAAATGATATTAGTTGGGGACAACAACATGGGGCTTATAAGCAATTGGAGTCTAACATCCCTCTGCCCATTAGGGCTGAATCAAGAAACCCAAAGGATATTTATAGAGACTGTATCATAATGCTTCTTAGGCCTAGTTATGGCAACAAGATCCTACCTTGGATTGAGGTAGTTTATAGTGAGTATGAAGTAAAGGTAGCAGCAGAGGAGAAAATTATGAGAAGATACCTATCACAAAGATGGAGTAGCCTAACTGATGAGCTGAAATAGGTTGAACCTCATTCCATCCAAAATTATGCTGAAGCACTAAAAAGGATTGATAGGTTATTCAAATTAGGAGAAAAAAGGGGCGATTTTGGCTTCCCCTAACTTTTCAGCCACCCATTCTCATGTGGCCCGTGCCAAACTTTAGGTTCTACCAGTATGACATTGCTGTAGAAAAATAGAGATGGAGCATATTAGATGGATTCAGAGGATTATATTGGGATCCTAATTCATGCTCAACAACCACTGATGTTGGACAACTATCAGTTGCAAATTTTAGAGCTTTGACCAAGCAAAAGAACAACCCTTCCCCTGCTGGAGGACCAACAAAACGTTAGGTTGGGGGGAGTGATGAGCCTAGTTTTTGGTCCAATTTTGGGTAGAATCTATAGTTTATTTGATGGAAGTTGTCATGGAATTTGATGTTAAATGTTGATATTTTCATAATATTTCCCTCAAACCATAGACATTAGGCTTAATCCTATTTTTGTAAGTTTTAATGACATTGGCATATTATGTGGATTATCTATATTGATTTTGCATGTGGTTAATGAATGCTCCTTAAGGTGGTTATAGATATGAAGTTATTGTGCATACTCACATCGCCATGTAGATTTAATTTGAGGATGCTAAGTTGAGGAAGACACTGCAGCTGGGCATGCACTGTAACATCCAGCAGAGGAATCACTCAAAGGTCAAAGGAGGTCGATGACAAAAGATTCCTCATGCAACCGAATGTAACTGCCTTGTAGTGTACTTTAATGATTGAGTAGATGCGAGTGTTATTGCTATGCTAAATCTACGTTTGGACCTACATCTCTGACCAGATTCCATGCACGCATAACTGCCACCACTCCACTTTCTTTGTTTTCCCTTAATGGCACCCTCCTAGTCATTGAGTTGACTACCTTGTCTAGTTGATAGTATAAATAAAGATTTGATGCTCCTTCTTTAGGGGTTGCATGATTTGATACTATACTTGCACTCTCAATTTTTTAGATACATTACTCTTTTGTACTCATGATTTACAATGAATAAAATAAAGTTCTAAGTTTGAGCATCTGAGTTCTTATTAGTTTTAGAGGATACTTATCCAAGGGGGCCCCATTGGTGAGTAATCCTTACTCATAGTTTAGCATTAGTTTAGTATTACTTGTTGTTTAGTAATTAGTTAGAAATATGGCACCGACTGTTTCTGCAGTCACTAGAATGTCATTCTATGACTGTTACTGCAGCCAAAGTAGACAGAGTAGTGCCCTGTTTGTTGCTCAGATTTTCATTCCTGCTATGCATTTATGGTATTCCCTTCTAAGCAATTTAGTTTTAGTATTGTGAGTTATTTAGCTATAGAATGAAAATGGCTACTTTGGGTTCCTAGTGCACATACTGTGCTGACCCATTTCAAGTTCACGTCCCTGGGTTGAAAAGTTAAATGCACCTTCATGATTATTGAAATGGCTATTCAGGTTAGATGTCCAATCTCTAAATCATGGTTGTAAGGGCTTAGTTATTAAAGCATTGTAGGAGGCCAACACCTCCTATTAAGTCAACAATCATTATCAATGTTTGACAAAGGAAAATCATCTTTAGGATATACTTTATTTATATCTCTAAAATCTGTGCAAATGTGGATGCCCCATGTTGGTTTTGTGACTGGTACAAGATTGGAAATCCAATCTTCATAGTGGATCGATATGATAAAACCAATGTCAAATAGTTTCTTCAGCTCAGCCTTGACTAGTAAACCAATTTGTGGGTGCATTTTCCTCAATTTCTATTTCACTGGCTTTACACCTGGTTGTAAGGGAAAATGATGTAGTACAAGTTTAGGATCTAGGTCAGGAAAAATTAATCTGTCTTTGTGTGAAGAATTTGCAGAATTTTGGTTACTCTGCTTTTGTCAATGATGCTGCAAAATATACCAATCAGGGATTCTCTTGTGTGCCTATGTTGACTTCCATCGATTCTTCAACTAGCATGGGTGAATTTTCCTATGCAACAGGGAGAATGTTCAAACCTCCATCCTTAGGTGCCTAAGAGAGGTTTTCACCTTCAAATGCGTCCTTATTTCTAACTTTTTCATTGTCTAAAGGCACCTTTCAGTTTTCACCTAGATACTCATCATTTTTATTTTTTTCATTGTTTTTCTTATTTTTGTGATTGGAGGGTTGAATAGATTCCCCAAAATATGCCTTGTTGTCCATGTCAATGGTAAATCCAGCCTTATGATCTCCACTATATATTCCTTCTCGTAATCCCAGGAACTCAACAATTACTTTGTCATTATGAAAAATGCCTACGACAGGTGTGTCTTGTTGGTCCCAATCAATGAGTTGGGGATAGACTAAAAGCATGTCATCATCAAAGTTGTCAAATTTCAAAGGGTTCAAGGTAAAAGATGAGTTGTTCATATAGTCACAAAATTTTCTTACCAAGTCCTCTTTACTCTTTTACTTGGATCTAGGTGGATTCTGAGGTGGACCTAATGCTAAGGTGTGGTTATCTGAAGTGGATTTGTCAGGTTCCCAAGAGATAGGATCAAGAGATTCCCAATATTAATGTTTAAACCATTCCTCTTTTGTCAAAGTCTTAGGTGGATAGGAATTCAATGGATTTGGCAAAGATTTTAGCATTAAGTCAAGTTCTCCAAATAGCCTATCAAGGTCCATGATAGAGGTGGAGGATAAGGAATCCCACTCATATTCGTTTGAGTTGGGGGAATCATAGTAGGGTTGGTCAGATGGTTAGTGGGATGTCTCAATATCTTCAGAAGAACTTACTTCCTCAAGTAAAGGTGATGTGGTACTAGGAACACCAATCTGAAGTAGTTGAAACCTGAGCCCTAAGCCTTTTGGCCATTTAGAAACAATGATTGGTTCAATCCTCCCATCTTGATGTAAGCCTAAGCCACTATGTCCATTATATACCTTGCTTTGCATTATGGTGAAACCCTTTCCATAATAGTGTGTAGGATGTGAGCAAGTGGAGGAGGTTCTTCATTGTCTTCTCTATATAGCCAGGAGGTCACATCATCTTCATTATGGCCTCTTTGTTTAATTCTCCCCATTTAGTGAAAGTTTTTGTGGGAGGGATGTGTATAGTGACCACTGACTGTCTCCTATCTATTGTAGGTAAAATGTATGATTTAGGAGGAACGAGGTGGCTAACACAATAATATGTCCTAATGTGATATTCTCCACAACCCTTGTCTTGGATCTCAACCCTAGGAGTGGAAGGTAATGATGGCGAAGTGGATGTTTTAGAGAGGGTGGATGGATCAACATAATGAGATGAATTGGATGATGAAGCTTCTTGGTTTACTAGCACTTGGTGTTGGGGTATCTCTCATAGATTGGTGCAATATTGAAAAGGATTTGGTTCACCAATGCAACATCATGTAAACAAAGTAGAATTAAAGCAATAACATTGCAATTAAACTCAAATCATAAACTAAAGCTAAAAAACAAAGCACAAAGGAAAGCTTAAACATAAACACATAATGATCTCACCCAATATCTACATCCTTCCATGAATTACCTCGATTGTCCTTCTCCATTTTGTTGTGATAGTATTCTTGCGCTCATATTTTTAGTATGTGTGCAAGTATAGCCTTGAGATATGTGATAGTAGTGAAGTATCAAAGATTAAACAAGTGCTCCAAAAGTCATCAGATTTTGGGAGGAGTAACAATGATGAAGATAAAGCCATTTTATAGAAAACAGGGTTTTCGAATGATAGGTTCAGATTAGAAGATGAACAGATGATTTAGATTAAAATATTCAACATGCTTTGAGATAAGTGTTAGTAGTGATGTGAGTGATAAAACCTAAAGATAGAGATCAAGATTAAATAATGATTTAATCTCTAGTTGAAAGTATTCAAAAATTAGAAGAATAATGTTTGCATGAAAAGGATAAAGATAGATTAAAGGAAATGATCTATTCAAATGCACACATAAATTAATTAATTAAATTAAGATATTTAATTAATAAATGTCTACATGCATAAGAATTAAAACTAGATAACTAACTGGTTATGACAGAGAGTTTATTCCTGAAAGACAATTAGACATTGAATCAGGAGATAATTGATTGATTTAAATAGATCTTGAGTCAAGTGGAAATGAATACTTAGATAACTTAAACAATTATCTAAATATAGAGGAATATGTCCAAAATAGACTTTTATGAATTAAATGATTATTTAATTCAACATTCGACATTTGAGGATTAAATTAAATAAATAAGATTTTTTTAATTGACTGAGAAAATGATGAATAATTTAATAATTAAAGTATTTATTTAATTATAGTCAGAAATATGCTTAGGATAAATTAAATAAGAATTTATTTAATTTAAGAAAGAGGATAAAGTTGATTAGTGATGTAATTAAATAAAGAAAATTTATTTAATTAATCAAAGTTTGAATAAAGATAATATGAATTAATTAAATAATTAATTTAATTTAATTAATAGAGGAATAATGAACTTTAGAGAATAATTAAATAATTAACATTATTTAATCATGGCTATGAAAATATGAATTATGAAGAAGTTGAAGTCGAGGCTTAGACCAAATTTTAGTGTCTACACTTTATATTTTCCTTCATTCTATTATGTTTCTTTATCATCCCTTATCATACATGCTTAATACAATGCTTTGATTTTGATATTATGTTGATTTTTGGATTATATTTTTCTAAGTATGATAAATTATGAGTGCTCAACATACATAGACTTAATCAAATGCATTAGATTTTGCTAAGGGATCATATTAGATTTTGTTAAAATGTATATTCTATGTTTATCATTGTTTGTTTTGTAATTTTTGACATATATGAGCATTCAAGGGGGGTTCCTTTAAAAATTCTCATTATAACCTTAGCCCCTATTGGCATATTTTAAACTACACAATTCTTTACTCTTTGTAGTGGTTTGGTTGCTCTTGTAGTATCATTTGGCTCTTATACTATTATGCTTTGATAGATTTTCTCCAAGCATCCATAGTTTTTTTGAAAGCACCTATTTTAGGCTTTTAGCCATAGTAGCAAGGAAGTGAACTGTTTGATAAAATGCTTTGGTAGACATGTATGGAAAATTTGGTAGCATAGACAAGGAAATGAACTGTTTGAAAAAGTTCCTCAAAGAAATGTTCTCTCATGGTGATTATTTCTTTGAGGCATTTTTTCAAACAGCTCATTGCCTTGTCTATGCTATTGCTTACTATTATTCTTTGATACATTTTTTCCAAGCATCCATAGTTTGTTTGAAATCACCTATTTTAGGATTTTAGCCATAGCAGCAAGGAAGTGAACTGTTTGATAAAATGCTTTGGTAGACATGTATGGAAAATGTGGTAGCATAGACAAGGTAGTGAGCTGTTTGAAAAAATGCCTCAAAGAAATGTGGTCTCATAGTGACATAGACATCACCCTGAGACCATATTTCTTTGATGCATTTTTTCAAATAGTTGGTTGCCTTTTCTATGATATAGCTTACTATTATGCTTTGATAGACTCCAAGAATCCATAACATAGATAAGGCACTGAACTGCTTGAAAAAATTCCTCAATAAAATTTGGTCTCATGGAATGCCATGACAAGCAAATGCAATTGGTAGCTGCTCCTAGTTATTATTTATGCAATGTGAAGTAATGCTTTGTGTTTGAAAGATGGGAAATGTAATGTAATCAATGATATGAATATAAACTATGCAAATATATACTTTAAGAACAATTCATTAGTTAAACTCTTTATTTTATTACCTAAGTGAAGCTTTAAACTCCACCTCCACTGGGAGGTGTTGCTATGAAATCTTAAAGATTAACCTATTCAACAGCCAAAATTAGATATTAGAATACCATTCATATAACAATTCTATTCACATGTAATATTTATAATTGTTTACTAGTTACATACCTCAACAATACATGTTATAGTGTAATATAGAGGTGGAGGACTTCTTAAAACTGAAAGAATGTTATGACCCTGAAGTTTCATTATAATCATCAAACTAAATTAGTTAATATTGCATTTCAAATATGAAATTATAAATTAAATTCAATGAACTTGCTAGCATTTACTTGAGTATCAAGATTGAAATCCTTATTCAGGAGGGCTTTTGTCATCACCAACTGCTCTACAGAAGATGTAGCCTAGGCACCTGTGTCCTGACTATTCATGAGGTCACAACCACAGGGTGACCTGTGTTACCCCAAAATTTGAACTCAAAAAATTTCAAATTTTTTGGTGCATTCCCTTACATGCCTTGAAGCTTGCCAAATCACGGAAAAAATTAATTTTCAAAATCTATGCTAGCTAGTTTTCACCCTATGCATGATTTTATCCCTATTCCACCCAATCTGGCAAGTTTTCATGCTCAGATGCCTCATTGTTTGTAAGATTTTCAACTTCACGTTTTCCATCGACAATTTGCAAATAAGGTCAAAGTTTAAAGTTTCTAGTTGCGAGAGCTTAAAATATTTATGGGTTTTGCTCAGAAGGATCCAATCCTTTTGCTATCCGTGTTTCATGAAAAACAAAACTGTTATGAGAAAGTTACGAGGTTTTCTGTCTCCATCTTGAAGTATGTTTTTCAAGGATTCCAAATTATTTGTGAAGTCATATTTTTCTATGACAATTATCAAGTTTAAGAGAAATATAAATCCATAGGGGTCCCACCAGTTCTCAAGGCCTACAAGTAGCCTTGTCGAGAGCAAGAAAGACTCTTGAATCTCACATAATACAAGTTTAAAAGTTCTTGGAAAGAGCAATTACCCAACCCTCTCTATAGTCAAATGATTGGAGAGTTCTAAAACTCCAAAAGAGCACGACACTATGGTTTAAAGGTTTCGAGAAATTCATTTATTCCCCGAATCTACCCTAAGTCAGGAAGTTGGCAATTTCTAGAATTCCACAACCTTTAGCAATGGTTAGAAAGTTTCAAAAAACATAGATAGCCCGACTCTAGCATTGCATGGTGGATCCTGTACTTTATGCCCATGAGTTGGGTATTCATCCATATGCAATTATGCCTCAGGAGGATGATATCATTTTGCTTAGATAATTTGAACAATAGTTATGGAAAAGGAGTGTCAGGATTTGTAGACACGAACTTCACTAAAGCTAAGTTTAAATGTTCAAAGTCATTCACATCTGATGTTAAGAGAAATATTTATGTGCATGATTCAACAAACTTTGTGATTCGTAAAATAAAAAAATCAGGTGTTAGTACAATTTTTGGAGGCAAAGCAACCAAATCTGGTCATTTTGATGGACCAATTCAAGAGCCAAAGTTTTCTCCTGAAATTGATCTCAATTTTGTACCCAACACATGTGCTTTGCTATTTTCTGACAGAGGAAACTAGATGATTCTTCAAATTAAATTTCCACCCAGTGAATAGACTCAACATTATTGATTAGGAACACATTGGATAATACTAGTCACATCATCTTTGGTTTCTTTTCTCCTTGGTCTCAGTGTCATGTTCTTTCTACGACCCTGTATTATAGCATGAACAGGTAGATTTATCCTTTCAACACCAAAACTAGATGCATAACTCATCCCTAATGAGCATGGCGAAACAAGTGTTGTTATGCTACTTTATCATTCTAAGAACAATTGTTAGGACTTTTTATCTCATGTATAGTGCTATTTTTGTGGGAAGCAAGTCTCAGTACACGGTGAGCACAATGGAAACACTAAAGTAGGTGAAGTAATTATGAATAATGAGGTAATTGTCTAAGCTCAGGCAATGTCTATACAAGCTTGTGAAGTTTCAAATTGAGACCAATGGAAAAGACTGAACACTATTGCCTTGTAAAAGTCTATTGCTGATACAAAAGAATGTGGCAAGGTCTAAATGTAATTTGAAAGAAATTATCAAACTACTATCATGTAATCCATACATAGCCAAGTGTGAACGGATGAACATTTGGAAAAAATCTAAAAGCCAAGTGTGGACAGATGAACATTTGGAAAAAATCTAAAGTATGATTTATGCAGGACTTTGAAAAGCATGCAAGTCCATCTCATGGAATTATTGCTGACTCATAAAAATCTTCATGGGAACGATGCATGAAAACATAAGCTCATGAATATGAAGACAAAAAATAATTTGGTTTCCACAAGATTTGTAAGGCCCACTACATTTGCAGATTCATGAATCACTGAGAATAAGATGGGTTTCTATGTTGCAGCCTACCTTGAAACAAAGTGAACTTTTGATGACATATCTCTGCCTTCTAAAGATCATCGACTGAAAGACACATTACTACTTGCAGGATGGTAAAATAAAGTCTCCAATTGCAAAACTAAAGGAAACAAAGCATATAGGTCATTCAAAGCCACTATCTAGGGATGAAAATGATGGAAAAAAAAATACTATAAATGATGTTGTGGTTTCTTTAATGAAGATAGGACTGAGGCTATTGAAGCTTATTTCATTTAAATGTGACAACAAGAATACAAAGTTTAGTGTGGCAGTAAAGTAAGGCTTCAATCCATATTAATTTTTGTGATTGAATTTGATCATCTAGAGAAGGGGTAGATTCCTTATATGGTTGTTGCATAGTGTAACAATGCAAAAATGATAGATTGGAGTATTATGTGTTGCAAGACTTGTTGCATTGAATGATATGGTTGGTCATCTGAGAGATGATCACAAAAAAGGTAGAATTTTAGCTGAAGGTTTAAATGCCATTGATGGTCTCCATGTAAGATTAGATGAAATTGAGACAAATATTGTATTTTTCGATCTTTCAATTGATTCAGTCTTTGAGGAAAAAGAGATTTGTGAAGCTATGAAGGAGTCTTGCCCATTCAGAGATAGTGAGGGAAAAATTATAAACAGATAAAAAGATTCTTGAAGCACATGATAAAGATTACAAGATCAAACATTAGCACAATATCTCAGAGTGATATTCATCATCTTGCGAATGACATGGTGATTTCCTTGGAAGATCTAGAAAAATCCACAATTTCTATTGTTAAAAATATTCTATTGGATAGAGCATGCTAGATGCCTTTTGAGCCTGATAATAGTGGTGTAACAGTTACAATTTCTTTAAATAGGATTATCTTGCCCAAAAAGACTGAGTAGGAAGATTCTTAGTAGCTTTACCAAAATGCTTTCAAGATGATTGTGGAAGGATAGGGTATTCTGCATGAGGAACTTGAAGATTCTTTAATTAAATATAAAATCAAAATTGGAGAATAGTTACTAAAAGCCCGTGAAGCTGTTATAAAAGAGAGAAAAGAAGTAAAATTTTCATGGGCATGTTGCAATAAAAACTGTTTAGGATTCTCAAAAGGAGGCTACAACATGATACATGGACAAAAATCAATGAAGCATCTCCAGAGCAAAATGGTTATGGATTGACAAGACAAGTCATTTTCTAGCTACGTATCTTAATTTGTTCACTTACGGGAAGGGAATTATTTTATGATTATTTTGTGAACTCTTAAAAGAAATAAGAATTACAAAAATGAATGACCACCTAGCTATAAAGGGGTTTCATTTGGGGGAAAATATAAATATGTAGTCTGAAGTTATGTTGGGGGATCTTTTTTCTGCTATTCGGGGAAGGGCATAACAGTCTAGTTTTCTTTTCACATAGTTTCACTGTATAGGGTTGTGGAGTCTGTGAACTTTATTTTGACATTGGAGAATGAAGGAGATATGTTCACATCTATGTATCTTTTTATGTCTTCTTTAAATTGCAAGTGAACTTTGTGTCATTGTGGTTACTCTTCAGTGTTTATTCCTGTTATATGGAACTGTGTATGTGTTTATTTTTGCAAATTTGAATTCAAAAATTAATTCATTTGTTGAAAGGGAGTCTGTTGTTCATCCTTTTCCTAGGTATTGTTTGTGGGTGTAGCATAGAAGAATTTTGTGTCATTTATCTGTGTCCATCATGGTTTCAAGTTTAATCTTTCACATCTATTTCATGTCTATGGGTAGATGGTAGTTTTCCTTTTCTGCATTTTGGTTAAAAGCATACCCTAGTTTCTCATTCATTGCAAATCATTCGAAGGTAGTCGTTCCCTATAAAACAAGGCGGAAAGCACTTGTAATTATCATTGCAAGTGACTCAACTATTGGTCAGGATGTCACTATTATGGAAAAATGGAGTATAAACTAAAGTGACAAATCTGTTAATCAACAGATTTTTGGTGACTCTGCTAGGGATCAATTTGAAGGATTAGTGCTTGCACTCCTTATATTTTTTAAGATATCTCTGTGTAGGGAGATTGGTGACTCTGTTTGAAGTTCGAAAACATTATGATGCAAAATTAGAAAATTCGAAGAAATGGGAGGAGACCCAAGCCTACCATTCCATGAATTCTTTCTATGGATGATAAAGTGCTTCATGATTTCTAGGACCATTGCAGAGAGATCATTGTTGAAACTGTAAAAATTGGGTTGATTGTTGAAGAGGATCACAAATATGCACTTTTGTTGAGGAGTCTTCATGTTAGGTTTTTCAAACTGAAGGAGCTTGAAGAAATAAAACATTCATTGCAAGTACAAGAGAAGAAAATAAGGCAACTCTAAAAATAATTACGAGTTGATGATGATGATTCTCCAAGTCTCTTTATTCCTTTTTGTTTTTCAATTTTTGATGCTCAATAAATGATGATAATCAAGCCTCATGAAAATTTGATATCACTGAAAAAGAATGATTATAATCAAGATGGTACTGAAAGAGTTGCAAATCTAGTAATGAATGAAGTTGACAATGAATTGCTAAAAATTCTTTCTTCTCGAGAGTTAGAAATTTTTAATTTTGAAATTGTTGAAGATTGATTTACTTTTGAAGAATGTGAAGATAAAATTTTCCAGATTGACACAAAATCAGAGGATGCATCTTTTGAGTTTCATGAAAATGCTATTAAAAAGGAATCACCTCAATCACAGGCTAGTGATGAATATGCCTTTGAGTCATTTCATTTTGAAAATGAGAGACATTTGGTTCCTATAACTTTTGGAAATAGGGTTTATATTGAAAGTGAATTGAATGGCTACTTGATTGATGATTCTTTGAAATCTGAAATTATAAAAGAGAAAGAAAATTTTGAAAATCAAAAGAATGATCAAGCTTACGAAAAGTTAAAAGTTTTAGGTGATGACCCTCTTTATGGAGAAGAGATTATACTTCAATTTTTATCATCTATTGAAGGAAAAGATTCACTTGTTGAAGTTCTAGGTATTGATCTATCTACCTCTTTAGTTGTGGACAAGGAATTTTTTGATTTGGTTGCAATAAAGAAAGATGAAACCTCTTTAATCAAAGAGGATCCCATTTTTTATGAGGCTAATATTTCTTTTAAACTGGAAGTGAATCAAGATATCAAGAGTAGTTTTATGCATGACGAGTTCAATAGTGGGAGTATTGAGAGTGATGCAACTTTTATTTCTGAAAATTCTAATTGTTTTTGCTTGCAATCGAAAAGTGAAACACATTTCTGCAATTTATTGTTTAGTGATGAAAACACAATCAACACTATACAGAGCAAGCATTGGGAGGCTCAATATGAATCAAAAATTTATGATGAGAGATGGTTGTTTGGTGGGCATCTTCATGAGTCATTTCATTTCAAAAGCATTAGGTTTAATGGTTTTGCATAGTTTTTATTGGGAAAGTTGGAGTGTTACACCTTGTCTAGGTGCATAGGTGTCTAGGTTTCTTTTGCTTTGAGTCTTTTGGTTTGGTCCCATTTTTGGCTTTCTTTGGCTCCTTTTCCCATGTTTTCTCACTCCATTGCGCAATGGATTTAAGCATTGACCCATGCTTGAGTTTTGTGTTCCTTGTTTCGTCCTTTTCAATCCTCATCCCCAATCAGAGGCAATGTTACCCCAAAATTTGAACTCAAAAAATTTCAATTTTTTTGGTGTATTCCCTTACATGCCTTTGAGCTTGCCAAATCATGAAAACGATTAATTTTCAAAATCTATATTAGCTAGTGCAAATTCCTCTTATGGGAATTATTCTATCCCTATTCCACCCAATCTGGTAAGTTTTCATGCTTAGATGCCTCATTGTTTGCAAGATTTTCATTGTTTGCAAGATTTTCAACTTCACTTTTTCCATCAACAATTTGCAAATAAGGCCAAAATTTAAATTTTCTAGTTGGTGGAGCTTAAAAGATGTATGGGTTTTGCTTAGAATGACCCAATCCTTTTGATATTTATGTTTCATGAAAAAAGGAGTTGTTATGAGGAAGTTATGAGGTTTTCCATTTCCATCTTAAAGTATGTTTTTTAGAGGATTCCAAATTATTTGTGAAGTCAGATTTTGTCATGACAATTATCAATTTTAAGAGAAATATAAATCTATTATAGTCCTCAATAGCATTTTGTTTCCACAGTCCATAATAGTATAGTCTTTAATATTTTTGGATAAACTATGTGCATCTTTTTACATCACACAGTTTATCCAGAAATCTTAAAGACTATACTATTATAGTCCTACCAATTCTCAAGGCCTACAAGTAGCCTTGTCAAGAGCAAGAAACACTCTTCAATCTCACATAATAAAAGTTAAAAAGTTTTTGGAAAGAGCGATTACCTGATCCTCTCTATAGTCGGATGATTGGAGAGTTCTAAAACTCCAAAAGAGCACTACACTATGGTTTAAAGGTTTCAAGAAATTCATTTATTCCCCGACTCTCCCCTAAGTCAAGAAGTTGTCAGTTTCCAAAATTCCACAACCTTTAGCAACAATTAGAAAGTTTCAAAAAATGCCAATAGCCCGACCCTAGCATTGCACAATGGATCTTGTACTTTATGGCCATGAGTTGGGTATTCATCCATATGCAATTATTCCTCAAGAGGATGATATCATTCTAATTAGATAATTTGAACAACAATTTTGGAAACGAAGTGTCAGGATTTTTTGATGGGAACTTCACCAAAGTTCAGTTTAAATGTTCAAAGTCATTCACATATGATGGTAAGAGAAATATTTATGTGGCTAATTCAAAAAAATTTGTGATTCATAAAATAAAAAAATTAGGCACGTTAGTATAATTGTTGGAGGCAAAGCAACCAAATTTGGTCATTTCGACGGACCAAGTCAAGAGCCAATGTTTTCTCCTGACATTGATCTCACTTTTGTACCCAACACATGTGCTTTGCTAGTCTTTGACAGAGGAAACTAGATGATTCGTTAAATTAAATTATCGCCCAGTGAATGCACTCAACATTATGGATTAGGAACACATTGAATAATGTAAAAAACAGTCCCAAAAAATTAAAAAAACATAATAGCAGTAATAAAAACAGGGCAAAACAGGGAAAAACAGAGTTGAAAATAAATATATATTCAATTCAAAAACTGTATACAGCAGCTGTCCTCAATCACACATATATAGCTATTACATCTTTGAAGTCTGGAAGCTTCTTGCTTTCTAGAAGATTCTAAAATCTGGAAACTTCTTTTACAACAGCTCTCTTTTTTTAAATGTTTTTTATTTCAAAAAATAGCTACAAGAAGATCCTAGAAATATTATTTTATTTTTAGACAATCTTAACTATCTCTAACATCCCCCCTTAAGATTGGCTAGAAAAATCAAAAGAGAGGGGAACATTATATTACTATCCCCCCTTAATGTTCACCTCAATCATGCCTAGCATGCCCCGTAGTTTCAAAAATTTTGCCACAAGCATACTCTTAGTAAATATGTCTGCTGCTTGGTCTTCACTTGGAAAAAATTGGAGATTAACAAAATTTGCTTGAACAAGATCCCGAATATAGTGAACATCAATCTCAATGTGTTTTGTTTTAGCATGAAAAACAGGATTATTTGCAATCTGTATAGCACTTTGATTATCACAATACAAAGGAGTAGCTGAACTCTGTGCAAAACCAAGCTCAAATAAAAGGTTGTGAATCCAAACTGCTTCCTTTCCGGCTTCTTTTGCTGCTCGATATTCTGCTTCACATGAGGACAATGATGTAGTTTTTTTTTTGCTGCTCCATGTAATTGGACCCAACCCAAGCTGAAAAATATAATCACCAGTAGATTTCCTGTCATCTATATCACCTCCCCAGTCTGAATCTGTAAAGCCAATCAAAGAAACTGAGGACTTGTAACTATAATTTATGCCATAGTAAATGGTTCCATGAATGTATCGCAAAATCCTTTTGGTAGCCAACCAATGACTTTCTTTTGGTTCCTGCATAAATCTAGATACCATATTGACTGCAAAACAAATGTCTGGTCTAGAATGTGTTAGATAAACCAAGCTACCAACAAGCTGTCTATATAAAGTAGCATCCACTTTCTTGGAAGTACATTCCTTAGTAAGCTTAATTCTAGATTGAAAAGGAGTAGGGGCTGGCTTACATTCAAGCATGCTAAATTTTTCTAAAAGATCCAAAGCATATTTTTCTTGCGAGATAAACAACCCATCATGGAGCCTACTAATTTGTAAGCCAAGAAAATAATTTATTTCACCCAAATCACTCATATGAAATGCCCCTTTAAGATTTGATTTCAAATCGTTAATTAACCCAATATTTGGTCCAGCTATGAGTCAATCATCCACATAAACTGCAACAAGAATAATTTCATTTTCCACTCTCTTCACATAAAGATTTGGATCTGATTTACATTTTTTAAACCCATGAAGCTGAAAATACCTGTCAATCTTCTCATTCCATGCTCTTGGTGCTTGTTTAAGCCCATAAAGTGACTTCTTTAATCTGCAAACAAGATTAGGATGTTGCTAATCTACAAAACCTGGTGGCTGATCCATATATATTTCTTCATATAAATCTCCATTTAATAAAGCATTTTTTACATCCATTTGATGAATATGCCACCCAAGACTTGCAGCCAAAGAAATAATAATTCTAACTGTATTCATTTTAATGACAGGAGAAAAAGTTTCTTCATAATCAACACCCTCTTTTTGATTAAATCCCTTAGCAACCAATCTAGCTTTAAATTTTTCTATAGCACCATCTTATTTAAATTTTGTTTTATAAACCCATTTGCAACCAATTACATTCTTACCTTTGGAAAGTGGCACAAGTTCCCAAGTTTTATTTTTCACCAAAGCATCATATTCTTCTTCCATAGCTTGCTCCCATTCTTTCTTCCCTCTAGCTGTTGTAAAAGAAGTTTCCAGATTTTAGAATCTTCTAGAAAGCAAGAAGCTTCCAGACTTCAAAGATGTAATAGCTATATATGTGTGATTGAGGACAGCTGCTGTATATAGTTTTTGAATTGAATATATATTTATTTTCAACTCTGTTTTGCCCTGTTTTGCCCTATTTTTATTACTGCTATTATGTTTTTTTAATTTTTTGGGACTGTTTTTACATGGTATCAGAGCCAGATTCAGCTGGAGATTCATCTAGAGGTTCAACTAGAAATATTGCTAGAGGGTTTTGCTACAGGAAAATATATTGCTAGAAATGGTTTGTTTTGCAGGGCTGATATATTATTGGAGTGATATTTGGTTGCAGGGCTGTTATATTGTTGGAGTATTGCTATATTTGTTTGAAGGCTGATTTTTTTGCTAACATGGGTTCTTCAAATGAGGTTTTTCCTATCTTTGATGGAAGTGGTTTTGTAGATTGGAAGATTGCAGTCAAGAATGCTTTAAGAGAGAAGGCTTTATGGAGGATAGTAAATAAAGAAATTGGGGAACCTCTACAAAATGATAGAGAAAAGGAGTTGCGGAAATGCAAGTTGGAGCAAGCTAGAGGTATTATTGGTAAAGCTTTGAGCCCCAATCTAAATAGAAGATTTGTTGATGTTGATAATCCAATAGAGCTATGGGAGAATTTAGAAAAGGATTATAAAGATGCAGACATTGCTAGCATGTTTAGTATAGAAGAAAAATTGATGAATTTAGATCCATCTGATTTTGAAAAAATGTCTGATTACTTCAATGAAGTTACTTTTTTAAATGCTCAGCTAAAAAAAATAGGTGTTGAATATGCAAAAAAAGATTTTTAGTTGATTGCAATGGTTGAAAGTAAGCTTCCCCAGCCATATAAAGTATTTAAGGAATCAAGGAAAAGGGTTCTTCAACTAAATTCCAATACCCCAACAAACTTTTGATCAATTTTGCAAGTCTATTTTAGATGAAGAAGTTTAGCTTATTAAAGAAGGGCATATTAAGAAGAATCATGCATATACAGCCAAAAGTAAATTTTTTAAAAATGATGGAAAAAATAATTGGAAAGGAAATAATAAATTTTGAAATAATGAAGGTTCTAACCATTTTTCTAGAAATAATGGTGCAAAAAAGCAAGTTGGAAGAAAGCCCATTATTTGCAGGTATTGTGGGGGTGAGAATCACATGGAGAAATTTTGTTTGAAGAAGAGGGACAATGAAAGGTAGCAATATAAGCCCAAGCAAGAAAGGTTTAAGGATGGAAAGAAGGATAAACATAGTTTTGTAGCTATCTCTTTAAAAAAGCAAGAGAAATCAAATGAGGAGGTAATTGTTACACCCAAGAGTAAATCTAGTGTTAAGGGGGGATACTTTGCTTCATATTCTAATAAAAAATGGATTTTAGATTCAGGGGCATCATCTTACATGACTGGGGATAGATCTTTGTTTATTGATTTTTATGAAGGGAAGAATTCAGATCAAGAAATTTCTATTGGCAATAAAATGAAACTTCCAGTTTTAGGAACATGGACTATTAATGTAACAAATGGGTCTTTGAAAAATGTTTTACTGGTTGAAGGATTAAGGGTGAATCTTATTTCAGTATATAAAATAGTTCAAGCTGGATATGAGTTTGTTGTCACTGTTGATCAAGTTATTGTTAGAAATAGAAAAAACTCAAGCAATATAATTGCTACTGGTAGAGTTGACCATGAAGAGAATCTATTTAAATTTGTGGGGTTTGTTGATGATAAATATACACTCTCTCATGCTTTTATTGCTCAGACTGATTATATGTCACAACTTTGGCATGCTAGACCTGGACACTTAAATTATAGAAAATTACAAGATATGGTTAGAATGGATATGATTAGAGGATTAACAAAAATTTCAGCTTGTGAAGGTGTGTGTGAAGGTTGTGTGTTACGGAAACATCATCGAGATCCTTTTGATTTAGGTAAAGCATGGAGAGCTAATCATCTGCTGCAACTCATTCATAGTGATTTATGTGAACCAGGATATCCTTCACTTTTAGGTGTCAGGTACCTTCTCACTTTTATTGATGATTACAGCAGGAGAGTATGGGTTTATTTTCTTGAAAGGAAAAAATAAGTGTTTGAAGTGTTTCAAAAGTTTAAGGCATTAGTTGAAAATCAAAGTGGCAAAAGAATTAAATGCTTAAGGACGGATAATGGGGGTGAATATTGCAATTATGCATTTGAGCCATTTTGTGAAAATTATGGTATTAAGGTGCAAAGAATAGTTCCTTATACTCCTCAATAAAACGGGGTGGCTGAACGAATGAATAGAACTCTTTTAGAAATGGCTCGTTGTATGTTGCATTTTAAAAGTTTGCATAATAAATTTTGGGGTTTGGCTATTTCTTGTGCTGCACATATTATAAATAGAATCCCCACCAAAGCTCTCACAAATATCACCCCTGAAGAAGCATGGAGTGGTAAGAAACCTCACATTGGATATTTTAAAGTATTTGGGTGTATTGCTTGGGCACACATTCCTGATGCAAAAAGGGAAAAGCTAGAACCAAAGAGTCATAAGTATTTGTTTATGGGTTATAGTGAAGAATCAAAGGCTTACAGGTTATATGATTTGACAACAAACAAGGTCTTTGTTAGTAGAGATGTGAAGTTTGATGAGCATTCACAACTTACAGCCACTCCCTCTCACTCTACAACAACAAATGCTTCTCATTTTTTAGATATTTTAGAAAGAAATGGAGACTACATTGATGAGGATGAGTTGTGCACTTCTACAAATGATGAAAATACTAGTAAAAATGAAACAACTAATGCTTGTAATCAGACATTTTCTGCAGGTAGTGATGATGAAGAAGATGACTTTTCAGCTAGACAAAAGACAAGGAGTGTTGAAGAAATATATAGGCAAGGCTCAAAGATCCAAGGGAGGAATGGTAGTGATCTCATGGCCAAAGTATTACAAGTAAATGACCCAAGATCATATGAGGAAGCTTCTTGCTTTCTAGAAGATTCTAAAATCTGGAAACTTCTTTTACAACAGCTCTCTTTTTTTAAATGTTTTTTATTTCAAAAAACAACTACAAGAAGATCCTAGAAATATTATTTTATTTTTAGACAATCTTAACTATCTCTAACAGATAATACCAATCTCAACATCTTTGGTTTATTTTCTCCTTGGTCTCATTGTCATGTTATTTCTACGACCCTGTATTATAGCTCGAACAAGTAGATTGATACTTTCAACACCAAAACCAGATGCAAAATTCATCCCTAATGAGCATGGTGAAACACGTGTTGTTATGTTGCTTTATCGTTCTAAGCACAATTTTTAGGACTTTTTATCTCATGTATAGTGCTATTTTTGTGGGAAGAAAGTCTTTATACACAGTGAGTACAATGGAAACATTAAAGCAGGTGATGTAATTATGAATAATGAGGTAATTTTCTAAGCTCGGGCGATGTCTATACAAGTTTGTGAAGTTTCAAATTGAGACCAATGGAAAAGAACGAACACTAAAGCCTTGTAAAAGTCTATTGCTGATACAAAAGAATGTGGCAAGATCTAAATGTAATTTGAAAGCAAGTATCAAACTGCTATTATAGTCCATACATAGCCGAGTGTGGATGAATGAACATTTGGAGCAAATCTAAAGGATTGCTTATGTAGGACTTTGAAAAGCATGCAAGTATATTTCATGCATTATTAATGACTCAAAAACATATTCATGGGAATGATGCATGAAAACATAAGCTTGCAAATGCGAAGACAACAGAGAATTGGTTTCCACAAGATTTGCAAGGAACACTACATTTATAAATTCTTGAATCATTGAGAATAAGATGGGTTTCTATGTTGTGATCTTCCTTGAAACAAAGTGAAATTTTGATGACATATCTTTTCCTTATGAAGATCATCTACTTAAAGACACATTACTACCTACATGATGGGCAAATAAAGTCTCCAATTGCAAAACTAAAGGAAACAAAGTATATAGGTTGTTCAAAGCCACTATCCAGGGATGAAAATGATGGAAAAAAAATACTATAAATGATGTTGTGGTTTCTTTAATTAAGATAGGACAGAGGAAATTGAAGCTTGTTTCATTCAAATGTGATAGTAGGAATACAAAGTTTGGCGTGGCAGTAAAGTAAAACTTCAATCCATATTAATTCCTGTGATTGAGTTCGATTATCCAGAGAAGGGGTTGATGCCTAATATGGTTATTGCACAGTGTAACAATGCACAAATGATAGATTGGATTATTATGTGATGCAAGACTTGTTGCATTGAATGATATGGTTGGTCAACTGAGATATGATAAAAAAAAAAGTAGAATTTTAGCTGAAGGTTTAAATGCCATTGATGGTCTCCATGTAAGATTAGATGAAATTGAGACAAATATCGTATTTGTTGATCTTTCAGTTGATTCAGTCTTTGAGACAAAAGAGATTTGTGAAGCTATGAAGGAGTCTTGCCCATTCAGATATAGTGAGGGAAAAATTATAAACAGATAAAAAGATTCTTGAAGCACATGATAAAGATTACAAGATCAAACATTAGCACAATATCTCAGAGTGATATTCATCATCTTGTGAATGACATGGTGATTTCCTTGGAAGATCTGGAAAAATCCACAATTTTTTATTATTAAAAATATTCTATTGGATAGAACATGCTAGATGCCTTTTGAGCCCGATAATAGTGGCGTAACAGTTACAATTTCTTTAAATAGGATTATCTTTCCCAAAAAGACCGAGCAGAAGACTCTTAGTATCTTTATCAAAATGATTTCAAGATGATTGCAGAAGGATAGGGTATTCTACATGAGGAACTCAAAGATTCTTTAATTAAAGATAAAATCAAAATTGGAGGATAGTTACTAAAATCCCACAAAGCTATTATAAAAGAAAGAAAAGAAGAAAAATGTTCATGGGAATGTGGCAATAAAAACCATTTAGGCTCCTCAAAAGGAGGCTACATCATGATACGTGGCCAAAAATCAATGAAGCATCTCCAAAAGAAAATGGTTATGGATTGATAGGAGAAGTCATTTTCCAGCTATGTATCTTAATTTTTTCACTTACAGGAAGGGAATTATTTTCTAATTATTTTGTGAACTCTTAAATGAAATAAGAATTACAGAAATGAATGGCTACCTAGCTATAAAGGGGTTTCATTTGTGGGAAACTATAAATATGTAATCCGAAGTTATGTTGGGGGATCTTTTTTTTGCTATTCGGGGAAGGGCAGAACAGTCTAGTTTTATTTTCACACAATTTCACTATATAGGGTTGTAGAGTCTGTGAACTCTATTTTGACAATGGAGAATAAAGGAGATATCTTCACATCTGTGTATTTGTTTATGTCTTCTTTAAATTTCATGTGAAATTTGTGTCATTGTGGTTATTCTTCAGTGTTTATTCCTGTTATATGGAACTATATATGTGTTTATTTCTGCAACTTTGAATTTAGAAATTATTTCATTTGTTGGTAGGGAGTATGCTATTCATCCTTTTCTTGGGTATTGTTTGTGGGTGTAGCATAGAAGAACTTTGTGTCATTTATTTGCATCCATCTTGGTTTCAAGTATAATCTTTCACATCTATTTCATGGCTATGGGTAGATGGTAGTTTTCCTTTTCTTCTTTCTGGTTAAAAGTATACCCTATTTTCTTATTCATTGCAAATCATTCGAAGGTAGTTGTGCCTTGTAAAACAAGTAGAGAGAACTTGCAACAATCATTGCAAGTGACTCAATTGTTGGTCAGGCTATCACTGTTATGGGAAAATGGAGTATAAACTAAAGTGACAAATTTTTCAATGAACAACCCGTAAGCTTGACAAATATGGGGTGGAACCCTACTCCTAGAAGTCTCCCCAAACTCACGTTGTGCTGCAGGAATGATATGGTCTATGATGATCTAGGTCAAGGAGCTAATGGACTATAGTGTCTCAACCTCAACACTCTCCTTCATAACGGAAGAGATAGTCACATGCTCATAGGCTAGTTTGATGAGTGCTCGTCGTGCTGGCCACCATGGATCAAGATGTGCCCCTGGTCTATCTTGTGCTAAGCCCCCACCTCTACCTTGGAAGTCCCGCATATCAAAATAGTTTGGGACTTTATTGAGGAAAAACTCGTAGTAGAGTTTCCTCAAAAAATATTACGAGACCTCATTATTGTTGCATGGAGGATGGTAAATAAACATCCACCACCTCTGCCAAAAATGGTTCTTTATCCCTTGTTGGTTGTACCAATGGATAGGGAACCTCTTGCTTGTAGGGTGTAGAGGTTGATTTTTTCATGGGTTTGTGAAAAGGGAACATAATTCAATTTTTGTATTTCATTTTTGACTTGTTTATAAGATAACTTATCTGCATGGAATTGTCTAAATTATTTGCTCTCATCTGATCAAGTAGATATTTTCCTACTAATTGAATCTAAAATTGATAACATAGATTCAAGATATTGAGCAAGCATGGCTCTATGCTAGGTTGAAATTTTAGGATCTTTCAACCTTGCAATTATGTCCTCAATTTTTCTTTTGTTATTTTCAATTTGCCCCATTTAATTTTCTTGTGTTCCAAGGGCATAATGAGGAATTATTGGAGGTGTTTGTTGTTGGGGTTGTTCTTTAGTAGGTATTTTGGGTTGAGGTGAAGGAGGATTTTGAGGATTAGGAGGTTGATTACCATTTCCTATAAATTAAATAAATTTACATCAAAAACCTATTAAATCTACCTATTTAGAAACAAATTCACACAAAAAACAAACAAAACTTACTCCTTTGACCTCCGCAACATTATGGAAACATTTTTTGCAAAGATTCAAAAATAATTTGATGAATAATTTGGTCTTGAATAATGTGAGTGCACTCTTGAGGGTTTGAAGGTTGTGGGTTTGGAGGAAAACACAAAAATGAGAAATGTTTTTTTTTTTTTTGTTATAAAGAGCTATAACACGCTTGTGTTATAATATGAGCATGTTATGGCATTGGTGTTGTCGAGCCTTAAGATAGACAACATCAAGCCATAATGTGAGTGTGTTATAATGTGAGCACATTATAATGTGCTCATGTTATAAAATTAAAAAAAAAATTGGCTACTTTTTGGCCCCCCATCTTTTTGCACGCACCCTCCTCTAACTGATCCCATGATGCCCTTTCTCTCTAAGGTGTCACCTATCTCCCCATTTGTTGGTCTCATGCATGACCCATGCATATCGCTTCTCAGACTCTAAAATGTCTTGGCAGAACTTGAACTACTTACTCACTCTATCAAGATGGTACATCTCATCAATGTAAGGTTGGTTGCGAATAAGGAAGCACCTGGTGAATGTGAACCTCATGTACATGTCATGTCTTATCGATCCCATACCTAAAATTCATAACCTTGGTATGGCCTCCACATTATATGCTCCTCTCATAGATCATCCATCAACCGTCTCCATGAAGCTGGGCTCTTGAAATCCTCATGCTGCAACATCCCCCTCCATCTAAACACAATCAGCTCATTTGGTTGTCATTGCTACCCACCCTCCTACACTGGTCATGTGATCTTGATGTACTCCTAGGCCCATACCTATAGGAGTGTCACGTGTGTGAGGCTAACAACCTCTTGATAGCAAATCAGGTGCATATCGAGCTATACAATTGTGCCAATAGACACGCTTCCCATGCACATCTAGTGGATCTCCCAACCATACTCAATACTACCTCTACCAATGTCAAGCTAAAAAACCTCTCACTCCTATTTGGAAATAGGATCTCACTCACCACATCACATAGATATAATGGCAGAGGAGGCACCATACCTAGGAATCCATCTATATCCAACTACATCCCTCTTTATGCGATGTTCATCCTCCCAAATAATGCCTACAATTTTTGGGGAATAGGTTGGGTTGTGATTCCCTCCACTATCTCTCCTCAGATAGATAGTCATAGGATCTTCCACACATCCTCTAATATCACTGTCATCTCCCCCATGGGGAGGAGGAAGGTACAAGTCTCCAAGCTCCATTTCTCAATCAATGTCATAAGCATGGGCATGTATGCCCTAATCATTGGTAGTAGTGGTATGTATGATAACCCAATGGTTTCTAGTATGACCCACTCATCTACATCCAATCCATCTACTAGCTGCAGAACCACCAATATCCTCTCTCGTGTCCATAAACTATCTATTCTCTACATCCATCACATCCACATGTCAGATATCTATCATCTATTGCTCACTATCTTTTAATTTTCTTTTATCTTGCATATTTTTTCTTTCTGGTGTATTCATCCCTCCACAAAATGGATTTTCCTCTCAACATATCCACCCCTTTATTTGTGCATAATCCCCTATGTTTTATGCAATCACCCATCCCCCATGACCTTTATGTGTTCACCCCTGTAGGTGATGCACAAACGCCCATCCACCATGGCCCTTGCATGTTCACCCTTGTGTCAACACACAATCAACTACCCCCCATTTCCCTCTCGTACATGCCCCTATGTGGAATGCATATATGCCTATTCTTTAGCGGATCCACACTTGACATTTTAGGCATGAATTTTCCTATCCCAGTGCACATACATCTTTGTGGGCATTGTACATTTACCCCTCCCAACTCACATCTACCTATCTAGTAGAAGCACTTTTAGGGGTGGATACGTTCTATCCCCATCCCTTATGGATTTTCCTACTAGATGGCATAAGCACCCCTCCTCTAGCCCATTCACCCATGGTCACTTATACCTATCTGGGATGCAAACACCTGAGCTCTTGATGGGTGGATCTGCATTGTGACAGGAGAATTTGTGTCATCATAAACTTTGACCTTAAATTAAATACATAAAATCAAAGTCCAAATTCAACATTTTTGGGTGTACCTAGCCAATCTTGTCTCTACTCTAGTACCACACTCGAACTATGCCCAACCGATGTGGGATATCTCCTCTGGAGGACATTTTTCTCTCACTGCTCACTATTTTCTCTCAAATGTTTAGAGTAAAAATGAATAGTAAATTACCTAATTTACTATATATAGCCCCCCTAATTACCCCCTAAGCCCTAATTTCTTCTTTTTTCTCCCATTTACACCTCATAGCTCCTTTTTCCTCCATTATTTCATCATTTTTCATCATTTTTTGTCAGTCTTGTTGGTACCCTCCTTTTTCCTCTATCAAGAAGTAGTTTGAAGCCCCTTTTCACTGTCTTCCCTTTCAAGGTGGCATCATCCTTCCATATTTCATCTTTTTCTTCTTGTCATTCCTCCTTCCATGTTGGGGCATCTAATCCTCATTTTCTTCTATCAAGTTAGCTATATTTTATTTATCTTCAAAACATTGTTATTTTAATGATATTGCAAAGAGGAAAACATGTAGATATCTAAATTTTACCATTCCCAGGTGGTCAAATTTATCCTTTATTTCATCCATTTCACTCCCTTATTCATGTTAATTAAACAATGTCACTATTATTTAGTTAATATTTTTCATTTTCTCAATATCCTCTAAAGTGTTTAATTATCTAATTAAATGTTTTATCCTTTCACATTTCTTCTCTAGATTAAATAAATAAATCAATTTATTTAATCTAGTCACTTAGCCTATGTTGATTAAAATTATTTTTTAATTCATCTCCCCCTTCTCTCTCCAAATGTTACATCCTCCATAATCCACCTCTAACCCTAATTAACTTGCCTAATCCTATCATTAGGATCTGTGCACACCACTAATCCTTGATTAGTGTCATATCCTCCATAAATTGCAAGTTGATCCTAATCCCTTAATTATCCTAATTAATCATTTCCACAACCTTAATTGGTGGTCAATTTAATCCTAATCTAAGTCTAATGCCAATTATGGTATGTACCCAACCTTCATTAATATCTTCTCTTTTTGGAAAAGTAATCTCTCTTTCCCAAGGATTTTTTAATTCCTATTTATTCCCCTCATATGCCTACATGGAATTTTTAATTCCATTTTAGCTAATCCCACACTCCAAATAGAATTTTAAATTCCATTTTTCCTTCCCTAGGTTGGTAGAGGAATTTTAAATTCCTCTCCAATCCCCATGGAGATTTTTAAGGGAATTTTTAATTCCCTCTTGTCACACCCTCCCCATGATTTGGGAGTATGGGACAAGTAATCTTTTTTCCACAGGTCATTTCCACTTCAACTCCACATCACCTCTTCCCTTCTCCCTAGCATGACACATGTCATCCTCATATGAGTTGAGATGCCTCAAGGCATCTCAACCCTTTATCCTTTTCCAATATTTAATCTTGGCCATCCATCTCTCACTTCTCTTCTAATGGCTAATAAATTCCTTAGTCATTTTTTATTCTATTGCATTCATGCAACTTTCATGCTCTCAAGCTCTCATACTTACACCATAGCCAAACTCTTGTAAAATCACCATTTGAGACCAAAAATCAAGCTAAATCAAGTTTTATGTTGTTGTTGTTGGATTGAAGAAAGGAGCACACAGATCATCCAACCAAAGGGGAAAACACAACATTAGGCTCATCCTTGGCATCATTTTGAGGTGTTTACTTGCAGGTTTGAATCTCATCTATGCCCTAATCGTGAGTGCTCATTTTTTTTTTATCTTTGCATGATTTTTACATTTTTCTTGCATTTTATTTAGATAAAAACACTTGCACACAAAATAAATTAGAGATGAATTTAAATTTACTTATTTGGGAAATAGTGAGATTACATATGGTATCAAAGCCAATTAGGCCATACTAATCATTTTTAAAGGTTATAGTAGAATACATGTTGAACATGATTGAAAACCTATTTATGTTCAATCAACAATTGTGTAAGAGCATTTGTGCAATATATTTGTTAAGGACATGTGTGTGTGTGTGTGTATATATACCAAGTGTAATTCTCCTTATTTTTTCTAGAATAGACAATCAACTCAAAATTCTTAGTAGAAACCAAAACTTTCTTATAAACTTTGATGATTAATCTTTGGGCATGTCATGATATTGTATATTTGTTAAAATTCCATCATTTTTTCAATATGACTATCCATTATCTCTCCAAAAAAAAAGTAATAGATAGAAATAGTTTAACAAATTTATAAAATAAATTAAAGAATTATTGTCAAAATAATCTTGCAATCATTAATGCGTCTATAGTGGCATCCTAAGCATCCAAAAATTTGTGTAAGGAAAAACTAATAAAGTTGAATTTCACGTACAAGTGGCGATAATAGTGATGTTAGTTTTTTTTTTTTTTAAATTAAAATAGTTTTAAAGCTATTTCATTCATAGCTTTCTTTAGATTTTCTCCTCATCGATATTTTGGTGATTATTTCACAAAAGTTAGATCACACAACCTATCCATAAAAGAAGTGACAACAACAGACCCAAATCAATTTGGATAGAGAAGAACACCAAATTACAGAAGGTGCTCTTAAATTAGTATACAGGAATTTATGACAACTCTGAGGTGCATTTAGTATCTCCTCTACTTCATTGATTAAAAACAAACCAAAGGGTCATCTTTAAATGCAAAACCAGTGTCACGATAGTACAATATGATAGAACAAACATGAGGTGCCTAAATCACGACAGATGTATTTGCTTTGTTTCATTCTTTGCAGGCATTGAAACCATTGATGGTAAAGCCAAAATCCCCATTTTTGTTAGGAAGTTAAGATTGTCTAGAATGTAAAGAAGTTTCTTGAATGTAAGAATTTTCCAGAATATTGAAATAGCTAGAAGTTGTTCATAAAAAGAACATTCCAGCTATAGAAGTCTCTAGATTACTAGAAGTTTCCAAGCTCCACTATAAATATGAAGCTGCTCATTGCAAACAACACTGCAGTTGTAAATTGTTGGATTGTTTGGAATATAACCTAGACAGTTATATCTTCAGTTGTTCTCTTTGTTTTTATGCTATGTTTTGCCATGTTTTTGTCCTGTTTATGACTGTTATTTCAGAATTATATGTATTTGGGCATGTTTTTACATGGTATCAGAACTAGAAAAATATTGCTAGAGGGATTTGCTGCAGGAAAATATATTATTGGATTGATATTTGGTTGTAGGGTTGTTATATTGCTGGAGTATTGCTAGATTTATTTAAAGGCTGATTTTTTGCTAACATGGGTTCCTCAAATGAAGTTTTGCCTATCTTTGATGGAAGTGGTTTGGCAGATTGGAAGATTGTAGTAAAAAATGCTCTAAGAGAGAAGGCTTTATGGAGGATAGTGAATAAAGAAATTGGGAAACCTCAAGAAAATGATAGAGAAAAGGAGTTGTAGAAATGCAAGTTGGAGCAAGCTAGAGGTATTATTGGTAATGCTTTGAGCTCCAATCTAAATAGAAGATTTGTTGATGTTGATAATCCAATAGAGCTGTGGGAGAATTTAGAAAAGGATTATAAAGATGCAGACATTGCTAGCATGTTTAGTATAGAAGAAAAATTGATGAATTTAGATCCATCTGATTTTAAAAAAATGTCTGATTACTTCAATGAAGTTACTTTTTTTAAATGCTCAGCTAAAAAAAATAGGTGCTGAATATGCAAAAAAATATTTTCAGTTAATTGCAATGGTTGAAAGTAAGCTTCCCCAGCCATACAAGGTATTTAAGGAATCAAGGAAAAGGGTTCTTCAACTAAATCCCAATACCCCCCAACAAACTTTTGATCAATTTTGCAAGTCTGTTTTAGATGAAGAAGTTCAACTTATTAAAGAAGAATATATTAAAAAGAATCATGCATATGCAGCGAAAAGTAAATTTTTTAGAAATGATGGAAAGAAGAATTGGAAAGAAAATAATAAATTTCAAAATAATGAAGGTTCTAACCATTTTTCTAGAAATGATGGTGCAGAAAAGCAAGTTGGAAGAAAACCCATTATTTGTAGGTATTGTGGAGGTGAGAATCACATGGAGAAATTTTGTTTGAAGAAGAGGGACAATGAAAGGCAAAAATATAAGCCCAAGCAAGAAAGGTTTGAGGATGGAAAGAAAGATAAACATAACTTCGTAGCAATCTCCTTAAAAAGGAAAGAGAAATCAAATGAGGAGGTAATTGCTACACCCGAGAGTAAATCTAATGTTAAGGGGGGATACTTTGCTTTAGATTCTAATAAAGAATGGATTTTAGATTCAGGGGCATCATCTCACATGACTGGGGATAGATCTTTGTTTATTGATTTTTATGAAGGGAAGAATTCAGATCAAGAAATTACTATTGGCAATAAAATGAAGCTTCCAGTTTTGGGAACAGGGACTATTAATGTAACAAATGGGTCTTTGAAAAATGTTTTATTGGTTGAAAGATTAGGGGTAAATCTTATTTCAGTATATAAAATAGTTCAAGCTGGATATGATTTTGTTGTCACTATTGATCAAGTTATTGTTAGAAATAAAAAAGACCCAAGCAGTATAATTGTTATTGGTAGAGTTGATCATGAAGAGAGTTTATTTAAATTTGTGGGGTTTGTTGATGATGAATACACAATCTCTCATGCTTTCATTGCTCAGACTGATTATATGTCAAAACTTTGGCATGCTATACTTGGACATATAAATTATAGAAAATTACAAGACATGATTAGAATGGATATGGTTAGAGGATTAACAAAAATTTCAACTTCTGAAGGTGTTTGTGAAGGATGTGTGTTAGGAAAACATTATCGAGATCCTTTTGATTTAGGTAAAGCATGGAGAGCTAATCATCCGCTGCAACTCATTCATAGTGATTTATGTGAAGCAGGCTATCCTTCACTTTCAGGTTCTAGGTGCCTTCTCACTTTTATTGATGATTATAGTAGGAGAGTATGGGTTTATTTTCTTGAAAGGAAAAATGAAGTATTTGAAGTTTTTCAGAAGTGTAAGGAATTAGTTGAAAATCAAAGTGGGAAAAGAATTAAATGCTTAAGAACGAATAATGGGGGTGAATATTGCAATTATGCATTTGAATCATTTTGTGAAAGTTGTGGTATTAAAATGCAAAGAACAACTCCTCATACCCCTCAACAAAATGGGGTGGCTGAACTAATGAATAGAACTCTTTTAGAGATGGCTCGTTGTATGTTGCATTTTAAAAGTTTACATAATAAATTTTGGGGTTTGGCTGTTTCTTGTGCTACACATATTGCAAATAGAATCCCCACTAAAGCTCTCACATATCACCCCTGAAGAAGCATGGAGTGGTAGGAAACCTCACATTGGTTATTTTAAAGTTTTTGGGTGTATTCCTTGGGCACACATTCTTGATGAAAAGAGAAAAAAGTTAGAACTGGGCTGATGCAAGAAGTTGGGTACACAAAAAGCTCAAAAAGTGGAAGTGTTTTTGCTGTTTTTCAGAATTTGTCACACTTGAATTGAAAATTTGAAGCACTTACACAATGAATCTTTAAAAAATTCAGTAATATGAAAGTTATCATTTTGAATCTAGTTTCCAAATATCTAAATTATTCAAATACCCAAATTACATAAATTAAATTTGGATAGGGATCTATAAAAAGCACTTTTTAAAAGTCCCTGTGTTTTTACAATACCAAGCACGTGTACGAACAACACTTTTTGACCTAGATAAAAGTATTTTTCTAATTCCTTTTGGGAAAAGAGAGCTAACAACATGAAGTTTGATCTGAATTTTTTTTTTGTAATTTTTGGTTGAATATTTTTTTTTTATTAAATTTTTATTGGCCTTAATTGTTGTTTTTAAAAATCAACGTGTACGGATAGCATAATTGGACCTAAACCAAACATTTTTTGACTCTTTTTTTTTTCATTGTGTAGAGAATTTTCTGAAGTTTGATGCCATATAATTTTTTTTACAAAAAAATTAACCAAAAAAAAGTTATTAAAAAATTAAAAAAGCTTGATATTTCAAGTTTAAGGACTAGTTTGCTTAGAAATTAATTAACAAATAGCAAAAGTAATCCAATATTAATAAAAAATATATATTTGGAAAGTAGACATCGTGTTCTCTAATGGGTTTTAATTTTATAGATTAATTCAGAAAAGAAGTCCATCAACCATGTTGTCAAAGTTGGACATTCTTCTTCAATCTGCCTTAGTTTTTTAGTTGCAGGTCAAAGGCTAAGGCTCAGATTGCCAAGCCTTTCCTGATCCTAAAACTGAGGCAGCATGTGGGTTGGAAATTTTGAAATTTAAAAACGCGTACGCGTTATAAAACACATGTGTTCTTTATTTTCTTGATTATTTAAAAAATAAATATTTTTGAGAAACGCGTACGCGTTTTGTAACAAAAAATGCATATGCGTTTCAAAACACGTACGCGTTTCTAAATTTATTTATTTTTTTAAATAATCGATTTTTACATGTTATAAAACATGTATGCATTATATAACGCATACGCGTTTTTGAGTGCATACGCGTTTTTTAGGCTCAGGTACCCGAAGCATAACGCATACGCATTTTTAAAATAACGCGTACACGTTTTCTACGAGAATTTTTTTTGGCCGAAACTTCCCCTCTTCGTGTACCCAACTTCTTGCTTTTACCCAACCAAAGAGTCATAAGTGTTTGTTCATGGGTTATAGTGAAGAATCAAAGGCTTACAGGTTATATGATTTGACAACAAACAAGGTCTTTGTTAGTAGAGATGTGAAGTTTGATGAACATTCACAACTTACAACCACTTCCTCTCACTCTACAACAACAAATGTTTCTCATTCTTCAGATATTTTAGAAAGAAATGGAGACTACATTGATGAGGATGAGTTGTGCACTTCTACAAATGATGACAATACTATTGAAAATGAAACAACTAATGCTTGTAATCAGACATTTTCTGTAGGTAGTGATGATGAAGAAGATGACTTTTCAGCTAGACAAAAGACAAGGAGTGTTGAAGAAATATATAGGCAAGGCTCAAAGATCCAAGGAAGGAATAGTAGTGCTCTCATGGCCAAAGTATTACAAGTAAATGACCCAAGATCATATGAGCAAGCTAGAGGGAAGAAATAATGGGAGCAAGCTATGGAAGAAGAATATGATGCTTTGGTGAAAATAAAACTTGGGAACTTGTGCCACTTCCCAAAGGTAAGAATGTGATTGGTTGCAAATGGGTTTATAAAAGAAAATTTAAATCAGATGGTGCTATAGAAAAATTTAAAGTTAGATTGGTTGCTAAGGGATTCAATCAAAAAGAGGGTGTTGATTATGAAGAAACATTTGCTCCTGTCATTAAAATGAATACCGTTAGAATTATTCTTTCCTTGGCTGCAAGTCTTGGGTGGCATATTCATCAAATGGATGTCAAAAATGCTTTCTTAAATGGAGATTTATATGAAGAAATATATATGGATCAACCACCAGGTTTTGTAGATCAGCAACATCCTAATCTTGTTTGCAGATTAAAGAAGTCACTTTATGGGATTAAACAAGCACCACGAGCATGGAATGAGAAGATTGACAGGTATTTTCAGCTTCATGGGTTTAAAAAATGTAAATCAGATCCAAATCTTTATGTGAAGAGAGTGGAAAATGAAATTATTCTTGTTGCAGTTTATGTGGATGATTTACTCATAGCTGGACCAAATATTGGGTTAATTAACGAATTGAAATTAGATCTTAAAGGGGCATTTCATATGAGTTATTTGGGTGAAATAAATTATTTTCTTGGCTTGCAAATTAGTAGGCTCCATGATGGGTTGTTTATCTCTCAAGTAAAATATGCTTTGGATCTTTTAGAAAAATTTAACATGCTTGAATGTAAGCCAGCCCCTACTCCTTTTCAATCTAGAATTAAGCTTACTAAGGAATGTACTTCCAAGAAGGTGGATGCTACTTATATAGACAGCTTGTTGGTAGCTTGGTTTATCTAACACATTCTAGACTAGACATATGTTTTGCAGTCAATATGGTATCTAGATTTATGCAGGAACCAAAAGAAAGTCATTGGTTGGCTGCCAAAAGGATTTTGTGATACATTCGTGGAACCATTTACTATGGCATACATTATAGTTACAAGTCCTCAGTTTCTTTGATTGGCTTTACAGATTCAGACTGGGGAGGTGATATAGATGACAGGAAATCTACTGGTGATTATATTTTTCAGCTTGGGTCGGGTCCAATTACATGGAGCAGCAAAAAAAAAACAACTACATCATTGTCCTCATGTGAAGCAGATATCGAGCAGCAAAAGAAGTCGGAAAGGAAGCAGTTTGGATTCGTAACCTTTTATTTGAGCTTGGTTTTGCACAGAGTTCAGCTACTCCTTTGTATTGTGATAATCAAAGTGCTATACAGATTGCAAATAATCCTGATTTTCATGCTAAAACAAAACACATTGAGATTGATGTTCACTATATCCGGGATCTTGTTCAAGCAAATTTTGTTAATCTCCAATTTTGTCCAAGTGAAGACCAAGCAGCAGATATATTTACTAAGAGTATGGTTAAGGCCAAATTTCTGAAATTAATGGGTATGCTAGGCATGATTGAGGTGAACATTAAGGGGGGATAGTAATATAATGTTCCCCTCTCCTTTGTATCTTTTTTCCCCTTTTTTGTAAAATCTTTGTAATATTCTATACAATCTTAAGGGGGGATGTTAGGAAGTTAAGATTGTCTAGAATGTAAAAAAGTTTCTTGAATGTGAGAATTTTCTAGAATATTGAAATAGCTAGAAGTTGTTCATAAAAAGAACATTCTAGCTAAAGAAGTCTCTAGATTACTAGAAGTTTCCAATCTCCACTATAAATATGAAGCTGCTCATTGCAAACAACACTGCAATTGTAAATTGTTGGATTGTTTGGAATATAAGTTAGACAGTTATATCTTCAGCTATTCTCTTTGTTTTTATGCTCTATTTTGCCCTTTTTTTGTTCTGTTTATGACTGTTATTTCATAATTATATTTATTTGGGCATTTTTTTACATTCTTCACATTGGGGGACTTGATCGTTGACCCTGGCAACAATAAATTCATTCCCACCCTTGATAAGGACAAGCATGGCCTATATGGCCAAGATTCTATGGGTCACCAAGGAAATGCCACTTTTATAATGGCAAGCTTGCAACAGATTTTATCAGTACACTTGTCCACCATCTTGTATTTATTTGACCTTTCTAAGAGGATGTCTAGCTACAAGATTAATTATAGAATTCGAGGTTGCAACTTCTGGACTTGGGGTGAAGAAAAATATTCTGCCATTTTTAGACCCTAATGTCAACACCCAAGAGCTTCTTATAGGCGTCAGTTTTGCTTTCGCTGGGACTGGATACAACCACCTTTCCATTGCACTTGTTGTATGTTAATTTCTCTTCTTTTAGTTTATACTACTTGATATGTCAAGGAATGAGTGACCTCCTTTTTTATAGTGTCAAGGTTTCTCTATTTTTTATGTTGATTCAACTTGTGAGAGAATCTCCTTCATCTTAGAATTAGGGTTTTTTGTTTTGTTCTAGTAGTCACGGGTACCAACGACTTTATAGAGAATTATTTGTTTCTTCCCAATAAAAGAAATAAACCAGGATTTCATGCTCGAGATATGCAACAATTTTATTTTCAATGACCGAATTTTTCTCATACTACAGTTTTAAAAGCCTCTAATTTTGTTAAACAGGAGATCTACAAGCTTGGTGTGCCTAAGCTAGGCATGGTTGGGCTCCCTCCACTGTGATGCATGCCGATGGAGAAAAAATTATATGGGCAATCAAAATTGGATGGATGTATAGATAAATTGAACGTCATTTCATCTTTTTATAGCCATAAATTTAAGGATTCCTCCACGAATGGAAGTTTGTCTTCCACACATTAGAGTTGACTACATAGAAATCTATTACTATCTCTTTTACTTATGAAAAATCCTTGTTATACAGTAAGACATGGAAAAGCATAACATTTTTAGTTGGCTTTTTGAGCATTTGAAGCTATTTAATTCTAAGTTTAACTATGGGCTAGGTTTTGTAGGATTTGAGACATCCAATAGGGGCTACATGTTGAAATGAGAAAACTCCAATTACAAGTTCAAATACATCATCTAGTGTTTTCTGGGATGCTGTTCATCCTACACAAGGTACATATCAGGTAATTGCTGATTTTTCTTACACCAATATATGCCAAAGATTCTCTTAGAAATAACCCAAATATTTCAGTTTAAATGGAACAAATTTATATAGATTGTATTAAAACTTGGCTTATTCGTCCAAGTATTTATGGAAAGATGGCAAAGACTAACAACAACAACAACAACATCCAATTCAAATATGTGACTGTGTCCATGTTTGTATGGGTCCTACAAATTTAGTTAAAGTTAAACATCCTCAAATGTCTTTGCCCTTCATATGACTTCTTATCCTTTTTCTGTAATATGGGTCATTTTGATCTTAGTATGGATATTGAGATTATTATCTTATTACTTGTTATTATATAATTATAGATGTCTTTTCCCTTCATATGAATTCTTATCCTTTTTTTTGTATTATGGGTCAATTTGATCTTTGTATGGATATTGATATTATTATCTTATTATTTGTTATTATATAGTTATTATTATTTTTCTTTAAGTGTGATAATGAATGTGGTAGATTGTGAGTGATCTTGAATATTTGTAATTATAGTAAAATAAATATTATTCAAGGTAATATGATATTAATTAAAAAATATTTTTTTATTTAAAATTATAGGCGCCTCGAGGATAACTCTCGACGTATTTTATATATACTAATATTTAATATATGTATGCTAGTATTATTACAAGCTCATATTGTACTATTATAATGCATACATTGACAACATACAAAAGACTCTCTTATATCTCTATTCAACAACTACATATGTCTATCTCTATAAGCTATCTAACTTATAGGCCACTCCGAAGAAATACTTTCACATAAAGCATAAAAAGATGTCTTTTACTTCTAAGCAATGTGGCAGATTTCATTAGAATTACCAGGCTGGCCACACGGGGACATGACATGGAAGTGTCATAGACAATGACCTAATTTTCATCTTTAGTGTTGTTTAGAAGCCACACCGCTAGGATACACATATCAATAACCCTCCTCTTGGCTATATCTAAAATAGAAAGTTTATCTATAACCTCAAATTTTCGTTGACGTAGCCACAAGCAATTGGTCATATAAAACATGGATTTGTTTGAACCAATATGGTCTTATGACTGAATGGCACAAGCCAAGCTGGTTATATATTGTTGAAATAGGGGAGCAGATAAATAAAATATAAAATAGACTCTTACATGAAATTTTATATTACTCAAACTGAAATATTACATCAACTTTTGAGTTAGTGCTCATTCATCATTTTCACATTACATTCTCACATACAGGTGGTTTCAAATTACCACAAACTCACATGTAGGTAGTTTCAGATGACCAAAAACTCATAGATAGCTCAGGAGAGCTAGACTCCAAAGAGTGCTTTACAAAAATAAACTCAAAAAATATATATAGAAAACTAAACATCTACGAAAGAGATTGAACACTACATAAAATATTATATTTCATACTACCCACAAAACGTGCGAGAACAATTGATGGGACAGGTGATAGGTTGAAGGAGAAAATGAAATCAATTTGAATCTTGTTGAGATTTGATATCAATGGTGATGGCATTTTCAATCAATTTCTAAAAAGAGGGAGGACAATGGAGATTAAGACGATAGCTCATCTCTTGATCTAGATAAGTTGTTTATGAAAGTGGCAATCTTTTCCTTTTCAGGAACATGACGTGGGTATCTGGTGAAAAATCTTCTCCATCTCTGAAGAAATGTAATGAATGGTTCACCAGGTTTCTGTTTAGCCTTGTAGACATCAATCATGGTTATTTGATGTTGAATGTTGTAGGAATATTGTGATATGAACTCGTTAATCAATTCCTCAAATTTCTTGACAGGCGGTGTGATTTTTGATAGCCATTCCATGGATTGGCCTCCAAGACTCCTAGGAAACAAATGCATCAAGTATGTGTCCTCATGAGAAAACTCTAAAGTCATATTTTAGAAGTCCCTAATATGATCAATTGGATCTGATTTCCCATTATAATGATCAAACTTTGGAACTTCACAATGTTTGGGAACTGGGAATATTTTGAGATGTTGATCAAAAGGATAAGGACATATTTCATCAAGAGCATATGCCTTTGTTGTGGTTCCCCCTTGCATGTCTTTAATTTTTCCTTGTAGTGATTTAATCTATTGAGACAAGGCACTAAGATCAGACAAGGGTGTTTCATCCAGACTACTCTCTATGTTCTTAGTATCAAAAGAATGAGGCAATTTAGCTCCTTTGTCAGCTAGATAGAGGAAATACTTCTCTTTATTGAGTTGCAAGATCTTTTCTAAGGATTTATGAAATTTGGGATCTTGCTCGGCCTCTCTAAGGTGACATTCATCCTCTCGTTCATCATCACTATCTATAGGAGTTTTTCTCATGTCCCTATATTTTTTGAAAGGGAATGGATTTTCTTCTCTTTTATCCATGTTGTCATTAAAAAGGGGATTACTACTCTCACCTTCTTCTTGAGTTCTTCGGGTATGATCTTCTTGTTGAATTTCCTCTTTCAGCTTATTGTATTGAGATCTTGTAAAAATAGGCATATGATTTTGAAATGTTCTTCTAGACTTAGATCACAGTTTGATAAGTGCGAAAATGATGATTTCTTGATCTAATAAGATGAAAATCCTATGATATGATGAAAGACATTCCTAACTCTTGATTGTGGCTTCCAATGATGAAGGATATTAGAATCATATTGAGGAAGTTGAATCAATAATCAGAAACTTGTTTGAAAAATGCACTTTTAAGTTTTGATCCTTGTTTTAAAAAAAAAATGATATGTCAAGTAGCCTAGTTAAGATCACTGAATGATTTGGCTGGGATCTGTTGGATATTCAATAGAAGGTTGTGGTAGATAATCGAAGTTGAGAGGTTGATTGTGATTGTGTCGTTGTGATAGAGCTCTTCTCTAAAAAATAGGCTTGTAAATATAAAGGCTCTACAACGTACTCATAGGTAAATCCCCTAGTAAAATATTGGTACCTATGGAGAAACTCACGGTAATAGAGCAAGACATTTCGATTTTCATACAAAAACTTTTTATGTTGTAAGGTTTTCTTGTAACCTAGATGTTTCTTGGGTTTCTTGATTTTATTGATAATGGACTTCTTAACAAACTTGGTTGATTTTCAATCTCTAAGCATAGGAGAAATGTCAGGATGCTATTGGACCGAGGGTGTTACAAACTCAAATCTGTCAAAAGTGAAACTTCAGGAAAGTGACAAATTCGCTACTTTGTGTCCTATATGTGCTGTAGAAATAGGTGCATGCCCTAGAGCAGACCTTAGATGCACTACAATACGTCTTAGATGCGCTATAGAAAAAAAAAAATTGACAGTGACTAAAACTGTTTACAGATTATTCAACGGATGCGCTAAGACACTCAATGCATGAAAATAGGCTCTAAATGCACTAAACTAACCAGTGGATGCACTAGAATGGACCTCATATGCGCTAAGATATACCCTAGATGTGCTAAAACCATTTTCTAAGGCAGTTTTCTTAACAGTTTTGAACAATTTCAGCTAAATTTTTGCATGGTCATTTTGGATGATCTTTTATCTGAATTAATGTGATTGAAAACACAACAAATACTCATAAAATAGTAGCTTTTAAGCCCTATAGTAAACATCGAGTGTATATTCAAAAATGTTTTCAAAAAAAATGTTTTCACAGGTTTTGCACATAACAGACAATTCAAGCAGACTCACTCTTAGTGCTCAAGTAGGTCATCATAATAATGAACAACCCACATCTTAGAACTATGTCAACTCACATAGCCATGTCACCCCCGAAGGGGCACCCGTGCTTTTTTCTTTTCTAGGCGCGTACTCAAAGTGATTGAAGTGGATACCAGATCCCTTGAGAAAATAGTCCTTGGCAGTTATATGGTGAGTGTCTTGGGGGCAGATTCTTCCCTCCCCTTGCACTGTGATTATTAGGATGTTTTTAAACTGACACAACTAGCTTCTACACTAGGTTCTTAGTAAGGGTTTCCGTTCGGTGCGACAAATGATAAACTCCCTTAGGAGACCTCCCAACCTTTAGAACAAAGGCTTTGGGGATGGTTATCTTGCACACTAGAGTCGAATTGCCGAATTTCTCTGAATTCACTTTTTTATTATAGTGGGTTGGAAAAATTGGCTTTAGTTGTTCCCACTTAGGTCGTTCCTCTTGGGTGAGTAATTTTTCCCACAAGAGCAGGCCCTCTAAAGGATTTAAGAAAGCATGTAAAATTGCATGAATTAAAAAGGCAGTTATTGTATTCTGATCACCTAGTTAAGGGGAGAGCATAGACCTATTGCCGCAAGCAAAGCAAACAGTGTTCTTTTTAGATCCCAAATCACAATGATCTAAACTATGTGAAGATAATTGCTTCACGAAAACAAGTTGTTTATTTTAACCACAAAAATCATTGTGTGGTGACTATCCTATATTGCTTCATTTTAATCCATGTTTATCCTAGGGTTGCTTCTTTTTAAAACCAGATGTGACTATACTAGATTGGTTCTTTTTACACCAGAAAAGGTCCTATCTACAGAAGGCATCAGAATCAAAACCTTGTTTAGTTACAACCTTCATGCACTAAAAGATCACACATATGCGCTAAAACAACAAGTCAATGTGCTAAAACAAACATCAGAAGCGCTACAAAAAATATTAAATGTGCTAAAAGAAAGCCTAAATGCGCCAATCTAAAAATGCTTGTTTTTTTAAATAAAATTTTAATGAACTAAGCTAGATGTATGTGTCATTTTATTCCCTATATGCGTTAAAGTAGTCTTTGGATGCGCTAAAACGGTTCCCGGATGCTCCGAAAGACCTGCAGAAGTGTTGAAATAGTTTGCAGATGCGCTCCAAGATTCGACGGATGTGCTAAAGTGAATGTTTTTTCGAAAAGCCAAACTTCAGAACGCAAAATCCTGTCAAAAAACCTACAAGTAGATGTTAAAAATGGGGAAATGCCCCACGATGGGCGCAATAAATGTGTGTTCGAATAAGCACGAGATAACTAAAAAAATATAAACCAACACACCAATAAGACATTAAATCAAAAGAAACTAATTGAAAATTAAAGCAAACTCCTAAAACAACAACTCCTTTGAAAGCGTCCTATCATCTTCTATCTCTAGTAATTTTGTCGATTCCAGCTGTTGCTCTCAGATTTTGTCAGGCTCAACAAATAGTCCTCCTAGAGAATGAGATTATAGATGATAAATGCATACTACGCTAAGATTATGCTGATTAAATGATGCATGATTGAAAATTGCTATGATTACTTCATAAAGAAACTATGATTAAGAATTCTATTAAATGTTGATAATAAATGCTAACCGAATGCAATTATTCTCTAATCGCCTATTGCTTACTCGTAAATCTCATAAATGCTTGGATATGTAGGCATATTTATAGATTTTTTGAAGGATTGTGATTGGCTGATGCAATCAACGGCTATGATAATTGTAGCAGATCAAATGGTCGAAGATGGAGAATACTGGAGAGAAAAATAGAAAGCAGGATTTGTTTCCCTTTTCATGGAAGAGATAAGATGAGATGATAAAAATCATCTTTTTAGAGGATTTTGGAAAGATTTTAAGAAGATAAATAATGAATTATAAATTCAATTATTTATTTATGGGTGACATGGAGATTTTTCTTAATTAAATAATCATTTAATTAAGATTTGAAAAAGATTTCATAATTAAATAAAATATTTAATTATGATTTGGAAAGATATGAAGAACATTAATTAAGTAAAGATATTTAATTATTTTTTTAGGAAATGACATGTAGATGAAATTAATTAAATAAAATATTTAATTAATTAGAAAAAAGATTTGAATAGGAGAAACGAAATATTTAAATTTAATTATATCAAAAGACTTAATTAAATTCAAAATGTGATAATCAATTAAGATAAATAAAGGGTATTTATTTAATTAACTAAGTAGACATATGAATGTTTAAATAAAGTGAATTTATTTAATTAAGGTGGAAGAATAAAGTGAATGAACAATATAATTAAATTAATTAATTTTAATCATATGTAGAGGACTTTAGAGAAATTAATTAAATAATTAATATTTAATTAAATGCCTAGATTAATTATACATGACCAATTTTATGCATATACATTTTTCCCCTCTTTGAAGTGATGTGTGAAATGCATTGCTTCAAAGAAAATATTCCTACTTTTAAAAAAAATTCCCCTAATTGAAAAATCTAACTGATGTCCTTTTGATTTCACTTTGATATGTTTTTGATTGAAAAATGCGGCAGATATTGATGATGACCCCTCGGGAGATAAATCACTGATGATGAGAAAAATGTTGAGTTGATGATGAAATTTGGATGATGAGAGGATGCAATGATTTAGCTTTCGAAAATTGATTAAAAGACACCCCAATTTGAAAAATAAGGTCAAAGTTTGAGAAAAATAGAATAAATAAAATGCAACAAAAAGCCACCCTGGCTGACCTTTAAAAGGTCAAAAGGGTAAAAAGGGCAAGTCATTTTCTCCTTTTGACTTTAGTAACTTTTTGCTCTAATGCTGACTTGGCAAGACATGGAAAGATGGAGATTCCAGTCTATACACATAGATTTGAGTGGGCATGCCGGTATCAAAGACCAACCGCTTATGGACCATCGGTGAGTCGATTCAATCCTCTTTGCTTGGAAATTTTTTTATTTCAATCAATTTTTTGATAAACTTTGGCACAGATTTAGAATTTAACAGTCTATTTTAGCGCATAGAGGAAATAGAATAGCACATTCAATAATTTTCGTAGTGCATATAGGGTGTAAAGCATCGCATCGAGGATAGACTAGGAAATAGTTAGTTTAGCGCATCTGATACCCAGAATAGCACATTTAGGATGCTGATAGGAAAGTGGCCCTTTAGCGCATAGAGGAAATAGGTTTGTGCATCCAAGAATGTGCCCTAGCTAGTGCTATATTAGTGCATATAGGAAACAGATTAGCGCATCCAGGGTTCTTGTGCATCAGGTAGATGAAATGGCACATACGCTTAGGGGTTTAGCGTATATATGGAAATAGTGCATAGGGGGAAACTTCTGTGCATAGAGGCCGCAGATTAGCGCATCCAGGAATTTTAGGCAAAATGCATTGTTTGATGAAAGTGATGAAAAAAATGATGACATATATTGCTTCTTTGGTCAATAGATAGATAAATTGTCTTGTCATCATGTGGATATGGATAGAAATGATAAAATATTTGAGAAATGATGAATTGATAACTTTGTTTCCCAAAATAGAAAGCAAAGAGTACATAGCTGATAACTTTGTTTTCATTGAATGAAAAACAAAGAGTAGAATGAATGATTGCATTTTGTGTGATAACTTTGCTTTAGAAAACAAAGAGTAGATGAATGATATGACTTTTGATAAATTTGATTTATGCGATAGAAAAAAAATGGTAGATGATGTGATTGGAAACATATTTGTATTTGTGACTAAAGTACAAATAGGAAAATGATTTGATTGTTGATAAAGTTTCTTTCTTGAAAAAGAAAACAAATAGTAAATGATGATAGAGTAGATTGATTTGATATAAATTTTGCATTGATTTCATGATATGAGTCACTTAGAGAATTTGATATGGGTCACTAATATAATACACTGATATGGGTCACTGATATGGAGCACTAATAGATATATATGTGTTGTGATTATATGATGATAAGTAGATAGGTCATTGTGATATGAGTCATGATATGAGTCTGATTCATTGTCCTAGTGATGACCAAAAATAGGAGGTTTTCAAAAACCTCTAGATCAGAGAGCGCTTACCTATGGATTGGGATAGGATACAAGATTTGACACCTATAAATGTACAGGTGATAGTGAGATGTGGGTTGGGACCTTTATTGTCTATGCCTCTGATTCGGGTAAACATGGGATCATTACTGACCACACTAGCAGAGAAATGGCATTTTGAGCATAATACCTTTCATTTGCCGATGGGTGAGATGACTGTGACCTCAGAGGATATATATAGGATTTTGGGGATTCCAGTGGTAGTTGCTCTTGTGTTTTATGACCAAAAGGAGCTAGGTGGTACAGATGCACTCCAAAGAGTGTTTTTGGATGATCAGATAGCATGGTATTGGGTGCCATGGGAAGATTTGAGGGGATATTCGGCCTTACTCACCATTTTGAGTGCATTCATTAGAGGCTTCCTTTTTCTGGACCGCCGGTCAAAGGGACTATCAGTTGGGTGGGGAAGGATCATTGAGCAGATGATAGATCAACAGCGGAGATATTCCTAGGGAAGCTGCATGTTAGCACATTTGTATCATGACTTGCATCAAGTAGTATACAGAGGATCATCCAGTTTGTCTTGCGGTGTTACCCTGCTAGATCTAGGCATGGGAGCATATTTCTATTATGAGATGACTTGGACCTAGAGCTAGGCCACTAGGTAAGCCATATGTATATGCTTATTCTAGTGCACTTGTCCAACCCAAGTTGGGCAAGTTGGAGTATTGGAGATGGAGTCTAGATGATGTAGATTCAGTGATATGGAGGCCTTACACAAATTGTGAGGTGTGGGATACAGATCATCTGGAGATGCATTTTGTATGTATGCCCCAATTTTTGATAGGTTGGACCCCTTTAATTATAGAGATATTTTTTGATTTACGAGTACAGAGACAGTTCCGATATACTCAGGGGATGCCTTAGGGCATTGCACACTATGCACGGTGCAAGGATGATCCTAGATGGGGGCCCTACATTTCTTATCAGGTTGCTTATACAGAGTATATAGGTTTACAACCCAAGGTATTGGATGGCAGGCCCGTTATTACTAATGTAGGTATCTCTGAGGATTACTCTGCTTATTTTCACACACACCCATTTCCTCATTTCACATGTCCAGATGTCGACAGCCATTTTGGTGTTACATTAGTGAAGGCGTAGGAGACAGGAGGATGTGGTAGGGGGGAGCAGGTCGTTGGTGGAGGAGAGGAGGAGGATAGTGGAGATGAGGAGAGTGGAGATGGGGAGAGCTTAGATGATGGTGGTGGGGATGATGGTGGAGAGGGTGGAGGGGATGAGCAGAGGCTAGTGAGACCAAAGTCAGACATTTTGGGTAGTGTACAGATCATGCAGAGCCCAAGGAATTGTATGGGACAGAGGATAGTGATTAGGGTCCCTTCCACAGTGCAGTGGATTCAGATATCTACTTTGCAGGCCTAGGTATAGACTCTCCAGGGGCAACAGGCACAACTGGAGAACTAGTTGGCTCAGGCTCAGAGTTTTGTAGTGTAGTTACAGACATATCTTGTGTAGGCACAGGCACAGATACAGGCACAGGTGTAGGTACCTCCTCCTGCCCCATATCTACAGGTGACCCAATTGATATCAAAGAGAGACTCCTTCAGACAGAGGGTATTAGAGGCAGAGGGGGTTGCTGAGAGATTCATGGGCACTGTTCAAAGTGCATCTTTGTGAGAGGCCATTGCAGAGGGATTCGAGATTACTAGGGAGGCTAAGCATTACTATATTAGATATGAGGAGTTGTGTCCTTCTGAGCATGAAGAGCCTTATGCTCAGTTCCATAGCAGATCCAGGAGTAGATCACAGACTGTGTCTCACAGAAGAGGGGTTACAGTACCTCAACAAGATCCTGACGTAGGTGGTAGTGGTAGGCAACTAGTCTCTAGACTAGCTCCATTAGGGGGCTCCACTAGCCAGCCTTGATATCTTATGTTTATATATGTAGTATTATGGATGTACTTCACACATGTATATCATTTGTGGAGCATGTATATTGATTTTGATCATATCACATGTATCTCTCTATACTTTTCAGTTTCATTGGACATTGGACATTTGTATTTATTTTTGATGAGCGATGATATGCAACGACGATGAGTTTTGATGATGTGCATTTTTGATGTGATGATGTGATGATGATATGGATATGCATTTGTTTGTCTATGTTATGAGATGGATTTGCAATGCCTTTTAATTTTTTTATAACTAACCATGTGATGCAAGATGATTCTGATGATGACGATTTGTGATGTGTACTAATGATGTCATGCTGGTGGATAACTTATGGTGTGATTATGAAAATATGTAATGGGATATATGATATGTTTATGAAAAATGCAATGTTTTGCAAATGAGGTGGAAATGTAATGTATGTATGAATTTTTGTTTTTGGATTTTTCAAATGCAATAAATAATGATGATGTGATGGAAAATGGATGTTTATGTTTATGAAATGCATCATGAATTTGTAATATGTATATGAATGATGAAATGATATGAAATTGATAAGTGATATGGGTTAATTGTTATGTGAAAAATGACATAATATGTAAATGATATGAGAATGATAGATGATTAAATATACGATATGAATGTAATGTGACGAATGATGAATGATATGAATAATGGTATGAAGTGAAATAAGCATGAAATTAATAATAAGGAGATGTATGATAAGATGATAAATGATATATAATGAAATGTAATGAAAAGAGATGAAATGGATGAAATGATAATGAAATGTAATGAAATGATAAGTGAAATGAAATAGATTATGAAATGATGACACAAAGATAAAACATGATATTGAAATGGTAGTGAAGATGATAAATGGTATGCAGCTATGTGATAAAAAAAATGATGTTAATGATATGAAGACGATAGATAATATGAAAATGAAAGTGATATGAAATACCTAATGGATAAATGAATGATATGAAATGATAAAGGATCTAAATGATATGATAAATGAATGATAAATGATAAACTATATGATATGTATAGGACCTAGATGAAATGATAATGATTAATGAAATGATGATGAAGATGAAAGATGATAATGAAACAAATGTCTGAATGTCCTCCACAAATAGTCCAAAGAGACATGACAGCCATTGATGTTTTTGTTCAGCCTTTGAAAACTCTTATGCAAGTCCAGTATGCAGATATGTACAATGATCTAAATGAAATGCAAAAAAACAAAACCAACCATTTGTTGAGCCCATTGTTAGCTTTCTTGAATCATCATAGAGTGTTTTAAAATGTTTGATGTACAAGCATCAGAGGGGAAATTAGCACCAATGATGACCAGAGCACAAATTTCATGATTTTTGATATAGCAAGTGAACACAAGCATCAAGGTGTAATTGAATCGAGATGACTTGAGTGTTTCTTGCATAAACAAAAAAAAATTAACCATTTTCTAATGAAAATTTGGAACTATCATCAATGATTCACTTTGGAAATCATGTCTCGCAACATATTTGCAATAGTTTGATAGTTAACCTCAAGACAACAAACAAAGAAAAATAATCCTCTTTCCTCACCACTCTAGTTTAGTACATCATCAAGTGTGCTCCAAAGGGATGATATCGAAAGTAAAAAAACCATTTTTCAAATTATAATACTATTATTCCAAAAATTTATTCAGATTTTAGATCATCCAGATATGTGTTATGATATGGTACTTGCTGAAAACTGTTGTGATATGGATCAATGATTGGATAGTTGTTCATAGGATTTGATTGTTTGTTTGCAGGATTGGATTTTGTCATTGTCTAGTTGTTTCAGTATCTAACCTAGAAGTTTATTGCCCCCAGTATGTCAATGTTTGCCCCCAGTATTGACACAACTTGCTAAAACAAATATGTACAATGATCAAGCCATGGTAAAATGTTATCACTCTAGGAAAATTATAGCGGTATGATGTTGTTATGGCCCTAAGATGATGGAAAAATGCATGAAATGAAGGTTGAGAAGCTAAGTGTAGAACATAAACTAATAGATGGAGATCTACAAATAATGTTTGTTTGCTAGATTTTCACTATCTATCTTTATTGAATTTTTCTGATTTCTTTTTTTCCCATTTAGGACATTTTATGTTGTTTTTGTTATTTTTTTCATACATTTTCTCATTTTTATATATTTTTTCAAGACATTTTTTGCTGTTTTTATTATTATTTTTGAACATTTTCTAATTTTTATAGATTTTTTAAGGACATTTTATGGATGATGATAGTTGATTTAGACATAATACTTCTTCAGGTGCATGTTGTTGATGGGTTTGTCAAATAGGTCCCCTTCTGGTGTTGACAACATGTATGCTCCTGAACCGTATACTACGATGACCACGTAAGGACCTAACCAATTTGGTTCAAACTTTCCTTTCTTCTCTTTGTCTTGCTAGTTTTGTGGGTTTTCCTTCAAAAAAAGATCACCGACCTAAAAGGTACATGGCTTTACTATGTGATTATAGCTACCAGACATCATCTATTGATATGCTTTCAAATGATCAGTCGTTCATTGTCTCTTCTCATCAAGGAGTTCTGGCTCTTGTAGTCAGGAAACTCTGTATTCATCATCTTCGATTAAACCTTTCAGTGATACTCTAAGTGATGGAATCTCAACCTCTAGAGGTAATATGGCTTGTGCTCCATAGAAAAGAGCATACAGTGTTGCTCCTATTGGCATTCTGATTTTAGTTCTATAGGCCCATAATGCGGGATTGAGTTGTACATGCCAATCTTTCCCTACATCATTCAAGTCTTCTTCAAGATTTTTAGTATGGTTTTGTTCGAGGCCTCTGCTTGGCCATTCCCTTGTTGGTAGTAGGGTGTTGAATATCTATGTTGGATATGGAATCTCTCACAAAGTTCGTCAACATTCTTGAATGGTTTTCCATTATATGTGATGATGGAGTTGGGAATGTCATACCGACAAATGATATAGTTGAGTATGAACAATGAGATTTGTTTGTCGGTAACCTTAGTAAGAGGTACTACTTCAATCCACTTGGTAAAGTACTCTGTCACTGTGATGATGAACTTGTGTCTATTTGATGATGAAGGATGAATCTTGCCAACTAGATCTAACCCCCATTGAGAGAATGGTCAGGTTGGTGTGAACGGTTGTAGTTCTTGTGTTGGTGCATGAATGAGATTCCCATGTATCTAACATTTTGAGCACTTCTTCACAAAAGTGAACGATTCTCTTTCCATCGTAGGCTAGTAGTAACCCATTCTAATCAATTTCTTAGATAAGGTCAACCCACTAGACTGAGTACCACAAATGCCACCATGAACTTCTTGTAAAGCCTTGTCAGATTCATCATGTTCAAGACATCGAAGTAAAGTACCATCAAGACCATGACGATAAAGGATGTCAGTGATAAGAGTATAGCGAGAGGATTGGTGGATAAAGTTATGCTTTTGATTTTGGGATAGGTCAGGTGGTAAGATATCATCTTTTAGGAAGGCATAAATCTTGCCATACCAAGGTGAATTGGATCCTACTAAGTGGAAAATGATTTGTCTTTCAGGTGTGTCATAGGCAAGTGCAAATGATTGTTCCACTAGAAATTCATAGCAAGCTTCATTTTCTAGGAGTTGTAACAATGATGCGATCGTGGCCATGGCATCAGCTACTTTGTTATCAAGTCTTGGAATCTGTATGAAATTGATATCCATGAAGTACTTCTTGAAATCGTCAACCATTTTCTTATATGGCAACAGTTTGTCATCTTTGGTTTGATAATCATCATTGATTTGATTAATGACTAACTGTGAGTCACCATAAACTTGTAGTTTTGTGATCCTCCATTCCAATGCAATCTTGAGTCTAGTGATTAAAGCTTCATATTCGGCTATGTTGTTCTGTGCATGGAAACATTAGCCTATACAACCGAGGAATGGTATTTCCTTGAGGGGTGATAAAGAGTATGCCTTCCTCTGACCCATGTTGAGTGAAAGAACCATCAAAATATAAAGACCATGGATGTTTTGATTATGCGGTGAAGATGTCAGCATTAGCCTATACAACCGAGGAATGGTATTTCCTTGAGGGGTGATAAAGAGTATTCCTTCCTTTGACCCATGTTGAGTGAAAGAACCATCAAAATATAAAGACCATGGATGTTTTGATTATGTGGTGAAGATGTCAGCATTTGGAAATTTGATATGCATGGGATGCCCTACTTGTAGTGGTGTATCAACTAGTTTATTGGTGATAACTTGTCCTTTGATTGCTTTGGGATCAACATAATGGATGTCAAACTCACTCAAGATCATAACCCATTTTGCTAACCTTCCTGCTAATGTAGCCTTGCTTAATAGATACTTAAGTGGATCAATCTTTGCAACAAGATTGATTGTATGAGTTAACATGTAGTGCCAAAATATTTTTGAAGCAAAGACTACTGCTAGACAAGCATTTTTGGTGAAAGTGTAGTTGAGTTCATGACTTGTTAGTGTTCGGTTGATGTAATAAATTACATGTTCCTTTCCTGTAGAGTCCTCTTGTGCTAATAATGCTCCCAAAGATGTCTCTGTTGTGACAATATATAAGATTAGAGGTTTGTCTGGATTTGGTGGTACTAGAACTGGTGGGTTCATTAGGTACTACTTGATCTATTGAAAGGCCATTTCAAACTTGTCATCCCATTTGAAAGGAACATTCTTATGCAATAGATGTGTGAAAGGTAGAATTTTATCTACCAGCTGTGTGATGAACCTTCGTATAGATTGAATTCATCCCTATAATGACCTCAACTGACTGATATTCCTTGGTGGAGGAATTTCCACAGTTGCTTGTACCTTGGTAGAATCTACTTCAATCCCTTTTGCTGATACTATGTATCCTAAGAGCTTTCTAGATGTGACCTTGGGCAAAAACACATTTCTTTGGGTTGAGGAAAACTTTGAACTTTTCTAACCTTGTAAATATTTTGGATAACACTTCAATATGTCCTTCTCTTGTGCATGAATTTTCCAATATATCATCTACATAATCTTCCATGAATCTGTGCATCATGTCATGAAAAATTGTAGTCATAGCTCTTTGATATGTATCCCCAGCATTCTTTAGACCGAAAGGCATGAAATTCCAACAATAAGTCCCCCATGGACATGTGAAAGTTGTTTTGTCCTGGTCTTCAGGTGCAATCTTGATTTGGTTGTATCCAGAAAAACCATCCATTAGTGAATACATGGCATGGCCAGCTATCAGATCAACTATAGTATCGATGTTTGGAAGTGGGAAGTCATCCTTAGGAAATGCCTTATTGAGATCTCTAAAATATGTGAAAATTCTAATAGATTTGTCTGGTTTGGACATAGGAACAATGTTGGAGATCCATTCTGCATAGTTGATTGATCTTATAAATCCCACATCAAGGAGTTTTATGAGTTCTTCTTTAACTAGTAGTGCAACATGAGGATGTATCTTTTTGACTTTTTGTTTCACAGGCTTAACTCCTAGTTTCATGGACAAGTGATGCATTATGAGATTAGGATAAAGACCTAGCATTTATGCATTAGACCAGGAAAAGTTGACCTAATTTTTTCTTAGGAACTTCATGAACTCTGGCACTTCTTTATCTATCATTGATGCAGCTAACTGTAGAGTCCTTGGTTTTTATGAAGTGTCAATTTTGACCTCTTTATTAGGCTCAATCAATATAGGCGATCGCTCATGATAATGCTCGGGGAGAGTGTCAAGTATCCCATCATCTGGTGCCTGAATGAGGTTTTCACCATCTGATACGCTCTTTGTTTTATCTTTTATTTGATCTAATACTGCCATATTCTGGTTTTCACCATTAGATATTTATTTTTTATTTTTATTTTTGCAACTAGGAGACTTGACACTCTCTTGATTTAAGACTATGCTGAAAATCGCTAGTGGAAAAATCATTCATGTCATCTGCGGAAAGGAAGTTCACAATAGATTCATCGCTTGGAAACATAGGTATATCGATAGGTTTAGATGAATCCCAGTCAATGAGATCGAGATGGATCAATGGTAGCGGGTCATCAAGTTGCATGAAATCAGCTATGGTTATGGTCATAATGAAGTTATCCATAGGATCCGAGGTATGAGGCAGATCAATGATGGTACTGTTATCGCAATAGTCTTGTTTGTTTAAATCTGACTCAATATCACTAGAATCATAGTCACCTTGTAGTTCAAATTCTTGCGGTTAGGTCCCTAAACCTTCACCTTCGATTAGAGTAGGTGTATACTTGTGTATCACATCAACCTTTTTGTCCCTCCAAAACTCATTATTGTAGATGGTGTCCCATTCATATTCACCAAAGTCTGTGTCAGAGTTATTATCCATGAAATTTTGAATTATTGTCAAACATGCTTCTCTTGCATCAGAACCTTCTTGTAATGCAAGAACAATATCATGCAACTACTTGGGTGTTATTTCTTTTGAGTTAGTATCATAGCCTAGTCCTATTTTAGCTTTTGAATCATGGCCTGGAAGGTGAATGGGCTCAACTACCTCTTTTTTTTAGTTTCTGATAGGACCATTACCATCATAGCCCATCTTTTGCATGATTGAATACCCTTTACCATATTGATCAATTGGTATTTTGACATTGAGGATTGTTTCCTCTTCATCTTTATAGAGCCAATTTAGAACTTCTCTATCCTCAGGATCTTCCATGGAGAATTTTTCTTTGATAAATTATCACCCATTAAAATTTTTACTTGGCTCTATTGGTGGTTGTGTTGATGTTGATGCTACAGATATCTATTGTTGTGTGACAAAAGGTTGCCCATGGGATCGAGGCAATGTAGGCAGATTGGAAAGATAGAGATAGTACTCCCCAACTCCATTGTCCTTGAACTATAGATGCTTGTCAAAGCTTTTGGTTAACTGATTGATTTGTGTATTAACTTTGGGAGAAGTACTAACAAGAGCTTCTCGATTGTTGGGAACCAAAGTATCTTGACTAGCTTTGATGTTGGCACAAGTTTGACTATTCGAATTATCAGCTGGTACTGTGATCTCCTATCCATCATAAGGAAACATAAGACATTGATGATATGTTGATGGGACAACTTGCATTTCGTGGATCCAAGGATGACCCAACAAGATGTTGTATGCAAGATCACAATCTAATACTTGACATAAAGTATTATTGATAACAGGTCCCACTCTGATCAACACCATGATTAAACCCTTGGAAGCTCTTTACTCATCATCCTAGGCTTTAATAGTGATCTTTCTTCTGGGATTAATGGATTCCTCAGAAAATCCCAAAGACTGAACTAACTTCATGGTACATATGTTCAACCCAACACCTCCATCTATTAGGAAGCGTCTAACATGAAACTTGTTGATCATGACTTCTAAGTATAGCGATGAATTATGGGGATGAGTCATGGAAACATCATCTTTTTTGGAGAATGAGAGGCATGTGGGTTAGGACAAGTGTCCCACCATGGCTTCAAATCGTTCCACATCCAAATCAGTGGATATAGTTATCTCAATGAGGGCCTTTTCTAGAATTTCTTTGTGTGCTAGGGAAATCTTCAAGAGTTCTAAGATAGAAATCTGAGCAGAAATTTTTCTAATTTGATTGACTAAGTCATATTGATGTTGAGGTGGGGGCATAGTGGATTTTGAAGAAGCACCCTTTAAGAAAAATTTATCTTGTGCCCTTGTTGTTTTGTTGACTTGTCTATATTCCATCTTTTCCTTAACTTTTATAACATTGACCTGCTCATCGTCAGTGTAGATATGGTTGATGATATTATTGGTGATATGATTCACACTTTTTCTAGAGGACTCACCCTTTTGATAGTTGGGAAAAGGGTTGTGAAATGCTTGGTGCTCTTCGTTTGATTCTTGGTGTCCTTCTATTGTGATGGTGCAATTTTTTATTAAGTCTTGGATGACATTTTTCAGGGCTTGACAATTATTCATGCGATGACCCTTGCACCGATGATAATCAAAATAGTATGCATCATTCCATGATGGGGGTTTCACACTGGGTTTGAAGTTCTGTTGAGGTGGCAAAGTAAGGACATTTTTCGCCATCAATGCTTTGAATGCAGATTCTAAAGATTGACCCAGTGGAGTAAAATTTCTTTTGGTAGAGAAGAATGAAGATCGTTGTGGATTTTTGTTCGAGGAATTTCCTAAGGCATTGTTGTTGTTATTGTTTCCATGGTAACCCTAATTGTTGGCATTCCCTTGATTGGGAGTAAAATTTTGATTCATGTTGTTCCTCAAAGGGGGAGGATTGTTTCCTTGATTTGTGACAGAATTGACATTGTTATGGTTATTGTTGCAAGGAGCACTTAGATTACTAAGAACAAATGGCTTAGTTGAGACATGATTTGCATCTACAACACCATCATTCACCACATTTTTGTTGTGAATCCAAAAATTAGATTTTTCGTTGTTGTTGTGGTGATTTGAAGAGCTAGGATTGTCCTTATCAATTTTAAGTATCCCTCTTTGGATTAAGGTACCTTCAATGGTGATGGCATTTTCAATAAATTTCTAAAAAGAGGGAGGACAATGAAGATTAAGATGATAGCTCATCTCTTGATCTAAGTTGTTTATTAAAGTGGTAATGTTTCCCTTTTCAGGAACATGATGTGGGTATCTAGCGAACAATAGTCTCCATCTCTAAACAAATGTAATGAATGGTTCACTAGGTTTCTGTTTAGCCTTGCAGAGATCAATCATGGATATTTGATGTTGAATGTTGTAGGAATATTGTGATATGAACTCGTTAATCAATTCCTCAAATTTCTTGACAGGAAATGTGATTTTTTATAGCCATTCCATAGATTGGCCTCCAAAACTCCTAGGAAACAAACACATCAAGTACGTGTCCTCATGAGAAAACTATAAAGTCATATTTCATAAGTCCCTAATATGATCGATTGGATCCGATTTCCCATTATACTGATCAAACTTCAAAACATTGCAATGTTTGGGAAATGGGATCATTTTGAGACATCGGTCAAAAGGATAAGGACAGATGTCATCAAGAGCATATGTCTTCATTGTGGTTCCCCCTTGCATGTCTTTAATTTGTCCTTATAGTGCTTTAATATGTTGATACAAGGCACTAAGATGAGACAAGGGTGTTTCATCAGAACTACTCTCTATGTTCTCAGTATCAAAATCATGAGTCAATTTAGTTCCTTTGTCAGCTAGATAGAGGAAATACTTCTCTTTATTGAGTTGCAAGATCTTTTCTAAGGCTTTGTGAATTTTTGGATCTTTCTTGGCCTCTCTAAGTTGACATTCATCCTCTCGTTCATCATCACTATCTATAGGAGTTTTTCTCATGTCCCTGTATTTGTTGAAAGGGAATGGATTTTATTCTCTTTTATCCATGTTGTCATTAAAAAGGGGATTATGACTCACACTATAAAGGGATTACTACTCTCACCTTCTTCTTGAGTTCTTCGGGTTTGATCTTGTTGAATTTCCTCTTTCATCTTATTGTATTGAGATCTTGTAAAAATAGGCATATGATTTTGAAATGTTCTTCTAGACTTAGATTATAGTTTGATAAGTGTGAAAATGATGATGTATTGATCTAATAAGATGAAAAAATTATGATATGATCAAAGACATTCCTAACTCTTGATTGTGGCTTCCAATGATGAAGGATATTAGAATCCTGTGGAGGAAGTTGAATCAATAATGGGTATGTGCAGGATCATCATGAAAAAAATAGGCCCTTAAGTGGAAAAAAATTTAGAAAAATCAGAGCTAGGCAACTTGACGTAAAAATTTGAATAAGTTATCTATATTAAGGGTATGTGCAAGATCATCATGGAAAAAATAGGCCCTTAAGTGGCAAAAATTAAAAATCGAGTTAGGCAACTTGACGAAAAAATTTGAATAAGTTATCTATATTATTTCAAAAATGTAAGAATAGAATCTGTAGAAATTGAATGTAGTTTCTAAAATACTAGGTGTTTAAAAAAATTCTATTTGGTGAAAATTTGAAATTTCAATGCAGTGGTACTTAAATTTTAGGGAAAAAATAAGAAGTAGGTGTCTGTCGACCACCCTAACCCACAATAAAATGATAATATTTTTTTATAATATTTTAGATATAAGTAGAGGACTCATGTCCCGATGTGATGCATATTTTTGTAATTTTTTTCCAAGTAAATAATTAATTATGATTTTTTATTACAATTTTAAAAAATATAAAAACTCGTATGTCTAGCCACCTTAACTTAGTCATAACTTCATGAAATTCTTTTTTTTTTAATCATATAGTATGCTTAAGCATAGAATGTGACACATGTTTTGGATTCAAAAATGTGATACTGTTTGAAAGCTATAGATGTTTTTCAATCTCCTATCAATTAGGACTTTAGTTGTAATTTGAATAGAAAATGAATAATAATTACTTATTAAATTCAAAGTAAAGAATAACTTATATCGGTGGAAAGCTGAGAATCTCCTTTAAAAACCCTTTTCATTTCATCAATTTTGGGTAAAAAAATAGTCGTCAACCACAGACCCATCATATTGCCACTTTTTGGCCCACCATGATCCTGCACATACCCTTATTTCAAAAATCTATAAGAATAGAATTTGTAGAAAATTGAATGTAGTTTCTAAACTACTAGGTTTTTTTTTTTTAAATCTATTTGGTGAAAATTCTGAAATTTCAATGCAAGAGTACTTAAATTTCTGGAAAAATAAGAAGTAGGTGTTTGTCTGACCACCCTAACCACAATAAAATGATAATATTTTTTTTAAGATTTTAAAAATAAGTAGAGGACTCATGTCCAGATGTGATGCATATTTTTTTGTAATTTTTTTCCAAGTAAATAATTAATTATTAATTTTTTATTACAACTTTTAAAAAATATAAAAACTCATATGTCTGACCACCTTAACTTGGTCAAAATTTCATGAAATTCAATTTTTCTTTTTTTAATCCTATATTATGCAAAGCATAGAATGTGATGCATAGAATGTGATGCATGTTTTGGATTCCAAAAATGTGATACCATTTGAAAGCTATAGATGTTTTTCAATCAGCCTATCAATTAGGACTTTAGTCGTAATTCAAAGTAAAACATAATTTATATTGGTGGAAAGCTAAGAATCTCCTTTAAAAACCCTTTTCATTTCATCAATTTTGGGTGAAAAAAAAGTCGTCAGCCACATACCCTATAAATACCCATCATATTGCCACTTTTTGGCCCATCATGATCCTGCACATACCCTAATCATAAACTTGTTTGAAAGATGCACTTTTAAGTTTTGATCCTTGTTTTCAAAAAAAATGATAAGTATGTCAAGTAGCCTAGTTAATATCACTGAATGATTTGGCTAGGATGTGTTGGATATTAAATAATCAAAGTTGAGAGGTTGATTGTGATTGTGTCGTGATAGAGCTCTTCTCTGAAAAATAAGTTCATGAATATAAAGGCTCTACAGCATACTCATCGGTAAATCCCCTAGTAAAATCTTGGTACCTATGGAGAAACTCATGGTAATGGAGCAAGACGTTTTGAATTTTGTACAAAAAAAATCTATTTTGCAAGGTTTTCTTATAACCCAGATGTTTCTTGGGTTTCTTGATTCGATGAATAATGGACTTCTTAACAAACTTGGTTGATTTCCAATCTCTAAGCATAGGAGAAATCTTAGGATGCTATTGGACTAAGGGTGTTACAAACTCAGATCTGTTAAAAGTGAAAATTCAGGAAAGTGACAGATGTGCTACTCTGTGTCCTATATATCCTGCAAAGATAGGCACATGTGCTAGAGCAGGCCTTAGATGCGCTACAATACATCTCAGATGCGCTATAGAAATTTTTTTTGAAAGTGACTAAAACTATTTACAGATTATTCAACAGATGCGCTAAAACACTCAATGCACGAAAACAAGCTCTAAATGCACTAAACTAACTAGTGGATGCAATAGAATGGACCTCATATGTGCTAAGATATCCAATGAATGCACTAAACTAGCCCTATAGTTAAGCGCTAAAACCATTTTCTAAGGTAGTTTTCTTAATAGTTTTGAATAATTTCAACTGAATTTTTGCATGCTCATTTGGGATGATCTTTTATCTGAATTAATGTGATTGAAAACACAACAAATACTCATAAAATAGTAGTTTTTAAGCCCTATAGTTAACATCGAGTGTACATTCAAAAAAAAAATTGAAAAAAATGATTTCACAGGTTTTGCACAGAACAGACAATTTAGGCAGACTCACTCTTAGTGCTTCAGTAGGTCATCATAATAATCAACAGCCCACATCTTAGAACTGTGTCAACTCACATAGTTGTGTCACCCCCGAAGGGGCACCTATGTTTTTTTCTTTTCCAGGCGAGTACTCAGAGTGACTGAAGTGGATATCGAATCCCCTAAGCAAATGGTCCTTGGCAGTTATATGGTGAGTGTCTTGGGGGAAAATTCTTCCCTCCCCTTGCATTGTGATTAGTAGGATGTTTGAAAACTAGCACAACTAACTTCTACACTAGGTTCTTAGTAAGGGTTTCCATTTGGTGCAGAAAATGAAAAACTCCCTTAGGAGACCTCCCAACCTTTAGAACAAAGGCTTTGGGGATGGTTATCTTGCACACTACCATTGAATTGCAGACTTTCCCTGAATTCACTTTTGATTATAGTGGGTTGGAAAACTTGGCTTTAGTTGTTCCCACTTAGGTTGTTCCTCTTGGGTGAGTACTTTTTCCCACAAGAGCAGGCCCTCTAAAGGATTTAAGAAAGCATGTAAAATTGCATGAATTAAAAAGGCAGTTTTGGTATTCTAATCACCTAGTTAAGGGGAGAGCATAGACCTATTGTTGTGAACAAAGAAAACAGTGTTCTTTTTAGAGCCAAAATCACAATGATCTAAACTATGTGAAGATAATTGCTTCACCAAAACAAGTTGTTTATTTTAACTAAAAATCATTGTGTGGTGACTATCCTATATTGCTTCATTTTAATCCATGTCTATCCTAGGGTTGCTTCTTTTAAAACCAGATGTGACTATCCTAGATTAGTTCTTTTTACACCAGAAAAGGTCATGTCTACAGAAGGCGTCAGACTCAGAACCTTGTTTAGTTACAACATTCATGCACTAAAAGATCATACATATGCGCTAAAACAACCAGTCAATGCACTAAAACATACATCAAAAGCACTACAAAAAATCTTAAATGCGCTAAAAGAAAGCCTAAATGCGCCAATCTAAAAATGCATATTTTTTTAATGAAATTTTAATGAATTAAGCTAAATGTATGAGCCATTATGTTCCCTATATGCGCTAAAGAAATCTTCGGATGCGCTAAAATAGTTCACGGATGTACTGAAAGACCTACAGAAGTGCTAAAACAGTCTGCGAATGCGCTGAAAGATTTGATGGATGCGCTAAAGTACAAATGTCTTTTGAAAATCCGAACTTCAAAACATGAAATCCTGTCAGAAAACCTACAAGTAGATGTTAAAAACAAGTCAATGCCCCACGATGGGTGCCAAAAATGTGTGTTCGAATAAGTAAGCTAACTAAAGAAATATAAACCAACACACCAATAAGACATTAAATCAAAAGAAACCAATTGAAAATTAAAGCAAACTCTTAAAACAACTCCTTCGAAAGCGTCCTATTGTCCCCTATCTCCAACAATTTTTTCGATTCCAGCTGTTGCTCTCAAGTTCTGCTAGGCTCAACAAACAGTCCTCCCAAAGAACGAGATTTTAGATGATAAATGCATGCTATGCTAAGATTATTTTGATTAAATGATGCATGATTGCAAATTGTTATGATTACAAGTTGATAAAGAAACTATGATTTTGAATTCTATTAAATGTTGATAATAAATGCTAACCGAATGCAACAATTATCTAATCACCTATTGCTTACTTGTAAATCTCATAAATGCTTGGATATGCAATCATATTTATAGAGCTTTTGAAGGATTGTGATTGGTTGATGCAATCAATGACTGTAATAATCTTGGCAGATCAAACGGTCGAAGATGGAGAATACTGGAGAGAAAAATCTAAGAAAAACAAAAAGAAGGATTTGTTTCCCTTTTCATGGAAGAGATAAGATGAGATGATAAAAATCATCTTTTTAGAGGATTTTGGAAAGATTTTAAGAAAATAAATAATGAATTATAAATTCAATTATTTATTTATGGGTGACATGGAGATTTTTCTTAATTAAATAATAATCATTTAATTAAGATTTGAAAAATATTTCATAATTAAATAAAATATTTAATTATGATTTGGAAAGATATTAAGGATATTAATTAAATAAAGATATTTAATTATTTTTTTAGAAAATGACATGTAGATGAAATTATTAATATAAAATATTTAATTAATCATAAGAAAGATTTGAATAGGAAAAACAAAATATTTAAATTTAATTAAATCAAAAGACTTAATTAAATTCAAAAGACCTGATAATCAATTAAGATAAATAAAGGATATTTATTTAATTAATCAAGTAGACATATGAATGTTTAAATAAAGTGAATTTATTTAATTAAGGTTGAAGAATAAAGTGAATGAACAATATAATTAAATTAATTAAATTTAATCATATGTAGAGGACTTTAGATAAATTAATTAAATAATAAATATTTAATTTAATGCCTGGATTAATTAGACATGACCAATTTTATGCATATACAATATTCACCCGAGGAGATGAATTAGAAACAAATAATTGCAAAGCTGATTCCATTGGTGTAGACATGGGTTTGGAATCCATCATTCTGAATTTTTCGAGCAAGGTCTTGGCATATTTTCTTTGAGATAAAAAGATATGGTGATTTGTCTACTATAACTCTAAACCGAGACAATAGTGAAGTAGCTTGAGATCTGTCATATCAAAGTCCTCCTTGAGATCATTCTTGGTTGTCTCAGTCATTGCTTCTGAGCTTCCTGTGACAACTAAGTCATCAACATATACAATAACGATCACAATATCCCCCCCTTGATGCTTGAGATAGAGATTTGGATCATATGGATGCCTAGTAAAACCATGTTTTAGCAAATGTTCATCAATTTTAATATACCAAGCTCTTGGAGCTTGTTTGAGACCATATAGGGAATTGATAAGTTTGCATACCTTTTCCTCTTTACCAAGTGCAACATATCCCTCTGGTTGGGTCATATAGACCTCTTCCTTAAGGTCCCCATTAAGAAAGGCACTTTTTACATCCATTTGATACAATTTCCATCCAAATTGAGCAACTAAATCAAAAATCATTCTAGTGGTGTTTATCTTTGCAGTGGGAGAAAATGTTTCCTCATAGTCTATTCCTTCTTTCTAGGCATAACCTTTAGCAACAAGCCTAGCCTTATATTTATCTATACTACCATTTGCTTTATACTTAGTTTTAAATATCCATTTACAACCAATCCATTTACAACCAATTTCTTTCTTACTAGGTGGTAGATAAACAGGCTCCCAAGTGTTGTTTTTCATCAGAGATTGATACTCTGCATCCATAGCCTCTTTCCAAGGCTTTGATTCTAGTGCTTCCTAAACATTAGATGACTCAAAATTATCAACAACTAAAGTCATTAGTGCAAATTTTACCTCATTGTGATCCATGTTGTGAGTCCTTGGACTTGAAATGGAAGTTTTTGGGACTCCATCTAACTTTGTATCTTGAATGGTACTAATGTACCACTTTGGTAAAGGTTTTGTGACATCAGTGGGTGTTGACTGATTATCAACGAGCCCATCATTTTTACCATCCATGTTGAAAATAGGAGCACTATTTGAAGTAGATGATGATGTAGGAGGAGAACTTACATCATTCTTCTCATCAAACATTACATCTCTACTAATGTATATCTTCTTTGTATTGGGATCCATAAGGTGATATGCTTTGGATTCATTACTATATCCTAGAAGAATACATTTCATTGATTTTTCATCTAGCTTCTTCCTTTTATGTTTAGGAATGTGCATATAAGCAGTGCATCCAAATACATGAAGATGAGAGATAGAAGGCTTTACCCCTATCCATGCTTCTTATGGTGTAATTTCATCAAGTGCTTTGGTTGGTGCATGATTCAAAAGATAAATTGTTGTGTGAACAGCTTCCGCCCAATATGCATGCTCTAGTTGAGAATCTTTCAACATGCTTCAGACCATCTCCACGATGATGCGATTTCTCTGTTTAGTAACTCCATTTTGCTGAGGTGTGTATGTTGTAGTCAGTTGACGTTGAATTCCATTTTCTTCCAGATATGTGAGAATTCTATGCTGGTGTATTCCCCCCCTCGATCTGAGTGGAGGACACGAATACAGTAATTCGTATTTTTCTCCACTTGAGTGGGAAACTCTTTGAAATATAATAGAGCTTCATCTTTATGCTACAAGCAATATACCCACATTTTCCTTATATGATCATTAACAAACAACTTAAAGTACTTGTAGCCATTGTGACTAGGTGGCATAGGCCCACATAGATTGGTATGCACTAGTTGCAAAGGTTGGCTTGCACGATGCTCACTAGAATAGAAGGGTTCTCTATGTTGTTTTTCAACAATACAACTAGAAAAAATAGCACTCAACTTCTCAAGTGAGGGAAGCCCTTTGACCATGCATTTCTTACTAAGCATTAGAAAGTAACTAGTGCTTAAATGACCAAATCTATGATGCCAAAGTAGAGCAATATCTTCATCCTTAGTCACTAAGGCTTGATTAGTAGCAACTGTATCAAGTCTAAACATTTTTCCAATCTCAGTAGCACTGGCAACAATCTTTTCATTTTTAGACTTATCTTTGATAAGACAAATCTTAGTATCCTGATGGCTATCAAACTCAATCCTAAGGTTGTGGTCAAGAAATTGATTAATAGAAAGAATATTTTTGGTAAGTCCTGGCATGTACAAGACAGTAGTAAACCTACAATGATTGATTTCAAACTTCAAAGAGATGTCACCAAGAGTGACTATACCATAATGGGGTTTCAATGTGAGAAATCGCTCCTTTTGTACAGTCATGTGCTTTGTAGCACCCGAGTCCACATACCATATTAAGGTTGATTGTGAACCATCTTCTGAAGTGTGGGCTGAAAGCATGTATTCCTCATTTGGAGAATCTTCTACTTCAGCAACATTGCTTTGTTGTTTATGTTTGTTCTTCTGCTCCTATTGTGGTTTTCCACTTTGAAGTGGCTTCTTTGGATGTGATTTGTTGGATGATCCTTTGTTGAAGGAATTGCACCAATTTTTCACATCATGTCCAACTCTTTCACATATTGGACATTGCTTCATAGGCTTCTCGCCTTTATGATGAGTGGTCATGGCATGATCCTCCTCCTCATGTTCACGCCTTAAAGATTCTTCTTTCTGGACCAGATTCATGAGCTTCTCAAAAGTGGGTGTCG
>VDFB02271358.1:438537668-438554269 GCA_007258455.2 Sequoia sempervirens | reverse complement strand
AGTTCCTTGCATATTATTCATGGTTATTGGTAGTTTTTATATCCAAAATTTTGGCTTCTAGATCATTGTATAGTGCGAGATATTTTTACCAATATGTGAACTATGCATTTTGGTGTGTTTGGCTCTGGTATAGGAGAAATGTAGTTGCTCTAGATTTCTTCAAATTTTGGTTTCATGACTTGCAGTTCTAAGAATAAGTTGATGAGGTCATGTTCAAGTGAATTTTATTGTCTATAAATATTGGATTGAGTTAAGGATGCATGTGCTTAATTGTTATATGTGCTTTACATTGGTGTTGGTCGACCTTGTGTTAAACACTACTTACAAAGTTCAAAGAAGCATGTTAAGGCATGTTGGGACTCTTTTAGGTCCTCATTATGTATATGTTTTGGGTCACCCTCATTCTAATTCCACCGTAGAATGTTTTGGCGCCGACCTAATTTGAATTTGCAAAAGCAATTTTTTTATAGCTGACCTCGGAAGTGTTGGAATTGTGTGCCTCAATCCCATAGGCTAAAATCTCTTGTGAGCAATTTCGGTGAGACTGTTGAGATGTCTAGCCGATCTACTTGTTGATCCTGAACTATCACTATGACCTCCTAATTTTATTGGTGATCGATGTAACTTGAAACCTTTGGCATAACCTGGACTGTCGGAATGATGTTTCGGTGATGATAGGAAGTCTTGTCAATATCGGTGTGACCTTTGGTCTGTCTGGCCAATGTAGTAATCGATATGACTTGCTCCCATCGGAATGTGTCCTGGCGATGGAGATGTCTTGCCAACTAGTGTTGTCGCTGTGACTTGTGGTGTTTGTTGTAACCCTTTGCCGAGTGGAGATCTCTGGCCTACAGGTTGGTGTTCTAGTGGATGTCAGGGAGACACATGGCGACTGGGTTATCGGAGTAACATGGAGGCTTCCCTATGAACTCTTGGTGACAGGGAGATGTCTCACCGACAGTTATACACTTGGAGTCATTGGTATAACATAAAAGTTTCGGTATGAAGTCTCAGCAATAGCGATAAGTCTTGCCGACTATTGGACATTTCAGAATAGCATGAAGGTTCGGTATGATCTCTTGGCGAAAGACGATAGTCTTGCCAATGGGAATCCTTATGTCAGTATGACCTTTGAGCTTCGGTATGACCTCTCGCCGATAGCGATGGTCTGGCCGATGCTTCTTGGATATCGGTATGATGTCTTGGCGACAAGGGGAAGTCTAAGCAACAACTTGTGAACTCGGTGTAACGTCTTTCCGATGGGGACGACTCTTGACGATGGATGTGTAATCGCTCTTGTGGCATTGGGGAGACACAGTTAGTGTCTCACCGACATGCAAACACAGGTTGAACACCTTTTGACCGATTGAAAGACTGTCCTACGTGGTGTGTCTTGGACAAATCAAAGAAGGTGGATTATGAACTATTTTTGTGTGGAAGGCTAACAGTGTGTTTGGAAACTTCTATACGAGGAAATGGAAACATCTACATTTGGGCAGTGGACGATAGGGATGCTGAGCTGGATGTTCGACAATTATGATCTGACAGTTGAAAATGAACCAATTCACAGAACCTGTTGAGAACAAATGTATATATGTATGCATTGGACATTTTGAAGCATGGTGAAGAGAAGGATCAGAGAGAGAGAGCGAACAGAGAGGGTCGAGAGGCTAGCTGGAAGGCTGAGGCCATGAGGCCGAAATAGAGGAAGAAAGAGGCAGGGTTATGCTACTAAAATCTCTCTTGATCAAGGATTGAATGCCATGGTTGATCTCTCGTGTTGATCTGTACTATATACTATGTGAGGGTATTGCAGCAGTATGAAGATTATTTGTTTTGAGAGATTGATCAGGAAATGTAAAGGGGGGAGTTTGCTACCAGATTGATTCCAGAATGAACAAGATGTAATCTTTGAAAAGGCTTTGAGCCTGAATTGTATTGTAATCTTTTGTTGTTGAATAATACAATGGCTTGATCTTTGGAGTGTGGGGTTTTTTACACGAAAGGGTTTTCCCCACATATATCTTTGTGTTCTGGTTTTCTATCTTATCTTTCATTTGTGTTGGTTCTGCTTCTAGAATTTGTTATTGCATGATGTTGAATTTAGATGTGCTTCTCTCAAAAAGATTAATGTGGGAAATGAACTGTGTTTGTTTCCACTTTAGGACATAGTTGTACGTGTCTTTGAGGCAATCTAATCAAAATTGAAGTTACCAAAGGCACCATTGTTCTTGGAGATTTCTCTGAGATGCCCTATATTTCCCTTACAAGTGGTATCAGAGCCTTCTTCTGGTTGCTGGTTATGGGTATTTCTCCTGTGAAGAATTCTCAGTTTGTTAGGCTGGAGGAAATATGGAGGAATCGTTTGATTTATTGATCCTTTGGTGAGTGGAAGTCTTGTGACATTCAGAGACAACACGCAGCTTGAAGGATGGTGAAGATGGAAAAGGGAGTTGATCATGTTGTTTTTTTGTGATCTGTGTCTCCTGGTTGGTAGCTGTATATCCTTGGTGTATGAGGTGGATTTCTTTTCTCCGTGGTTGTGTAGCAGTAAAGCTTTCATGTATTGGGTGTCTGTGTGACAGGCTCTTGGGTGATATGGAGAAGCCTAGGTTGTTTCTCGGCCATGGAAGAGAGTGCTTATGCTAGGTGGTGGTTCCTAGTGTTGGAAGGCACTGTTTCTTGTTAACCTCGAATACTTAAAGGCTATGGAGTTAATCATTAGATGATTTTCAAGCTTATGAAATAGCCTTTCTCTCTTTCTCGGATGCATGTACATGTTGATGGTTTTAGAGTTGGCCTGAAAGGGGTCTGGATTTTCCTAAACTCCGTTGTTTTCCTTTGGGTGTTGGTCATCATAATAGTGGTTTACAATTCCTGAGAGGAACGAATTTTAGCTGAAATCACATATTTTTAGAAAATATAATGATTTAAGCCTTAAAAAGTTCCATTTTAAGGATTCCAATTGAAGAGGGTTTCATCAAATCACCTTAGATCAAACCCCCTTGGATAGAACCTCGCTAGTTTTAAACCATACCTATAAATGCGTCTCCTTTACACCTATTAAAATGCCGATAAAAAATCACTTTTGATTTAGCTTTTGGGGGATCAAATGAATTCATTTAAAATTTATTTCAAATGATTATGGTATTTCTCCCTAAACAAGCTATCCAATGAATATAATTTTAATATTTTTGGTCTTGTTATGTATTTGTTTTTAAGTTTTATTAAACATAGGTTTTCTATCGAAAAATGAATTTCTTTATTCTTCACATGTGGAAAATAGAAGATTATCAAAAAATTGAAAATATGGGTGCACTAGATATTGAAGTCCTTGATCCAACAAGAAAAATTCAAATTAAATTTTTGATATACAAAAACGCTACGCTATACAACAGACTGTCCTAATTGTAATTGTTTGACTCTTGAAACATGATTACAAGATCAATAAAACCATTCAACCAAGTGGAAGCATCTAGATATCGAGTGCCATAAATCTAAATTTGAAAGAATTAAAATTTTATCCTTCATGGAAAAAAAGTTATGCGTTATACGATGTGGGTCACTTTTTAAAAATGTTGTTTTATGAAAAAATCTATTTTCGCGGGAGATGGAAAAAGAAGTGCAATTTGATTCCAAAAATTTTGAAAAAAATATTTTTAGAATCTATAGACAAAATTTGATGAGACTCTAGTTTCCACCATCTTCAAATTCCTCACACTTTAGCCGCTATAGGTGCCCGAATGTGAAGATTTAGTTGTACACACTTGTCCAATGGCCAAAAATTGTGTCTCACCATGGATCACCCCCTTCAAAGATGATTTGTACTTGCATGGCTTCATGGCTCTGCGCTTTACAGCTACAAACTTGTGTTATGTGGATGTTGCTGTCATTTCTAGACCCCGGGCTTTTGGGGTGTTGGCCGGATGAGATAGTTGTAGTTCTACGCATGCTGGCATGGTTTGAGGGGAGGTTTCTTTTTTTTCTTCTCTATATGAGGGTGTTGGTAAGTGATTTTTCACTCAGCATTCATGTGGTGGTGCTTGTGGGTTCCTTGATTATGGTGCTTGTTGTGGAAATGATTGGCAAATCAGTTTTGGCATGATCTGGTGTTTGTCATGTTGTCTACGTGGTTATTCTCTTTGATATCTCAGTGTTGCAGTTTCCAATGCGATGACGGGTTTGCATGTTCGATTTTTATGATATACAAGTTATGTGGTTGGTGGATTAGCTACCCATTGGCTGCAATGAGATAACTTGGATGTGGACTGTCTTTATCCACGAGGTTGATTCATTGCTGGTGCAGACTTGTTAGCTGGCCTTGTCTATGGTCACTTGTGCCTTGGGGTGATTGCTTTGAGATGAGAGGATGGATATTGTTGAGTACCTGAATAGTCAGTTATAGAAACCTAAAGCAAGTGGTAATAATGCTTGGAGAGGTCGAATGTCACGTTTCAGTGGGAGCTTTAGCAGTATCTAAGGGTTCATCACATGGTGGTGAATGGTCTTCTTTAGTGTTGCAAATGTTTCAAGGGGGATCTTTTAGATCATGTTGCTATAGAAGGGTTCTTTCGCATTTGCATGGACATTATTTGAAGATGTGCAACATCTTGGAACCATGGAGGACGCTTGTAGTCTTTGGGTCGACGGTTGGTGGTGCTTTCTGATGTGATGTTGGTTTGAGTTTATTTTCTTTATGTCATGGTATACTCTTGTTTGTGCACTAGAGTTTTGGCATTATGCATTGTACTTGAGACAATTGTGGAGTCACCTGAAGCATGGTATCTCCTACGGGGATGTGTAGATCATGGTGTCATGATAAGTTCCCTCGATCTGCATGATTGCTTTGACGTTGGTCCGTAATTCTTTGTGTACTGCGCTTTGATCATTTGGTTTGATAATTTTCGTGAGTGCAGAATGCGCTTGAAGCTTAGCATGAGATGATCGGTTGCTAGTAACTCGGCGGATACATGAAGAATAAGGAGGGCTTGCTTCTTTATGAGAGAAGTGTTAATGATTGTTACCTTGATGAAGCTTGTTTAAAGTCTCAGAAGCCCAGCACCTTTGGTTGGAATGCAGTTCATTAAGAGACCTATGAGGAGAGATTGGTTTCTGGATTAGTCAAGTATTAGCTTATATATCTTAAATACTATTCTCGCTCCTACCTTGGTCCTGGCTTTGGAAATTATCCTGGTGCATTTGGCCCATTATATTTCTTTTCAGATGTGTTTTATGTTCACCTCATGATGGATCTTGAATTGTTGTTTAATGATTCTAGAGGATCTATGGAAGATATACGTTCGCCTATTCCTATGCTTTTGTGTTATTTACTCATGAGAATTGGTAGGAGATGATGTATGGGCTGATTTCAAAATGGAAACAAAGGAAGCTCGGGTCTTTCGAGAGGCTTCTACATCCATGTTAAGGATTACATGTTTTAAAGCTGGCCGACCCGGCGGATTGAACGGTTGATGTTAAGTAACGCTTTTATTTTGGGATGTGAAGGAGATCATTCTTAACATAGCTGGATGTTAGAAGTGTATGGAGGAGAATGTTCTACAGGAATATGGTGTGCAGAGTTTCTCTCTTTGGTCTCGATTTATCTCCTGGATGTTTGGTTTCACATTACATTGGTTTGAGGTTTGGTTGGAGCTATAGTGATCACTTGTTTATGATCATGTGTTTTCACTCATGTTCATGGGTGATGACATGGAGGTTCTTAATTCTTTTTCCTTTGTTGCGTGTGGAGATCTTCGAAGAACTATGAAGACTTGTGATGAGGGAAATGTTTCTTGTAACAGTTTGTTGCAGGTTGTGCATATCATTGTGGATTTTTCCTTGGTACTACATGGTTACATTTTTTATGTCCTGTTATTGGTAGACTTCTGATGCCTTTGATCTTTCAGATTTGGATTACTCGATCAGTGGGAGTTCCTATTGTGTTTTTTCTTCTTCGACTTGTTGGCACTTGGAGCTTGTATTTGCTGATTAATAAGTTGGTTTTGGAGTGACATGAGTTTACTAATGTTGATACCTTTGAGGTATGTGAGATTGGATGGAATAGCACGAGCTGTGGGTGCTATTTTCAGTCGTGTGGGTTTATCAGTTGGGTGGAAGCAGTCAGTCTGATTGTTGTTCTAGCTGGTGTTTTATGTCTTGTTTCTAGAGAATGACTTCATGGTTGTTTTTCTGTTTGAGGCTTTGAAGTTGATATTACTTCTATATAGCATTTGAGCACAGTGAAGTGGTAGCAGTATCCTGTTGATGATATCATTGCGATCTTTTGCTTTTGTTCATTGGAATGGTGCTTATTCACCTTGGCGTGTTCTTTCTTCCATAGGTGGCATATATTGGAAGATAACAAGGATTGTTGCCTGAATGGTGGACATCTTGGATGTTGGTGCAAAATTCTTGATGGAGCATGAGAGCATGTTTGAGGTCTATGTGTTTTCTTGGAAGGCTATGATCGGTTGAATTTCGATTGCTTTGTTGGACAATGAGTTGCAATTGGATGCCTGGTCTTTGTTGCAGATTGTCTGGTGGACTATTATCTGTGGAAACTTGTTGGTGAGGTGTCTTGACCGCTAAGGGTCTAAACCAGTGGAGCCAGTGTGATCCTTTAGTCGGGAAAGGTTTTGGAGGTGCCTATGCGGATCTTCATCAAGGGGAGACGGTTTTGAATTCAGGTTCCTCAATCCCAATGTGCTAAAACTTTGTGAGAAATTCCGTGAGGACTGCTGGAGATGTTCCGCCAATCATTTTGTTGATCCTAAACTATCATTGTGACTCCTCTCTTTATTGTCTTGGTGGATCGCAGGTAACTCAAACCTTCTGCACAGAACTCGACTGCCTAATGATAAGCTCGGGCCATAATAGGGAAGTCTTCTCGATATTGGTGCGGACCTTGTCTATCCGCCAATGGAAGTAAATTTGATGACTTGGTTCTCTATCTAATGTGTCCTTGGCGATGGAGATGTCTTTCCAACCGGGTGTGTTTCGCTTGTGACTTGTGGTGTTCGCTAAATCTCTACCGAAAGTGGAGATCTCCGGCTGACGGGTTGGTGTTCTAGCGGATGTCGGGGAGACACATGGTGACTGGGTTATCAGAGTAACATGGAGGCTTCACTATGAACTCTTGGTGATAGGGAGATGTCTCGCCGATAGCTATACACTTGGAGTCATCGGGATAACATAAAAGTTTTGGTATGAAGTCTCAGCGATAGCGATAAGTCTTGCCGACTGTTGGACATTTCAGAATAACATGAAGGTTCGGTATGATCTCTTGGCGAAAGACGATAGTCTTGCCGATGGGAATCCTTATGTCGGTATGACCTCTCGCCGATAGTGATGGTCTGGCCGATGCTTCTTGGATATTGGTATGATGTCTTGGTGACAAGGGGAAGTCTGAGTGACAACTTGTGAACTCAGTGTAACGTCTTGCCGATGGGGACGACTCTTGGTGATGGATGTGTAATCACTCTTGTGGCATCAGGGAGACACAGTTAGTGTCTCACCGACATGCGAACACAGGTTGAACACCTTTTGACTAATTGAAAGACTGTCCTACGTGGTGTGTCTTGGACAAATCAAAGAAGGTGGATTATGAACTGTTTCTGTGTGGAAGGCTAACAGTGTGTTTGGAAACTTCGATACGAGGAAATGGAAACATCTTTTTGGGCAGTGGACGATAGGGATGCTGAGCTAGATGTTCGACAACTGTGATCTGACAGTTGAAAATGAACCGATTCACAGAGCCTGTTGAGAACGAATGTATATAGGTATGCATTGGACGTTCTAAAGCATGGTGAAGAGAAGGATCAGAGAGAGAGCGAACAGAGAGGGCCGAGAGGCTGGCTAGAAGGCCGAGGCCATGAGGCCAAAATAGAGGAAGAAAGAGGCAAGGTTATGCTGCCAAAATCTCTCCTGATCAAGGATTGAATGTCATGGTCAATCTCTCGTGTTGATTTGTACTGTATACTGTGTGAGGGTATTGCAACAGTACGAAGATTGTTTGTTTTGAGAGGTTGATCAGGAAATGTAAAGGGGAGAGTTTGCTACTAGATTGATTCCAAAATGAACAAGATGTAATCTCTGAAAAGGCTTTGAGCTTGAATTGTATTGTAATCTTTTGTTGCTGAATAATACAATGGCTTGATCTTTGGAGTGTGGGGTTTTTTACCCGAAAGGGTTTTCCCCACGTATATCTTTGTGTTCTAGTTTTTTGTCTTATCTTTCATCTGTGTTGGTTCTGCTTCTAGAATCTGTTATCAAGCATGATGTTGAATTTACATGTGCTTCTCTCAAAAGGATTAATGTGGGAAATGAACTGTGTATGTTTCCGCTTGAGGACATAGTTGTACGTTTCTTTGAGGCAATCTAATCGAAATTGAAGTTACCAAAGGCACCACTGTTCTTGGAGATTTCTCTGAGATGCCCTATATTTCCCTTACAGGAAGGGTTTCAAGGTTGAAGACAGTATAAGTACAAGTTGAGATGTTTGTGAGGTAAGATAGATGCAAGGTAGATGTGATGCAGATGTGAGATATTATGTTTGATGCAAGTTTGAGTAGATCGGTGTGAATTTCAAGTGTTGAGTTACTAAAGGTAGTGTGTTGAAGGTGCACTCTATCTTTCAAGCATATTTGCAAGTGTGTGAGTGAATTACATGGTGGAATCTTTGTTGCATTGAGATAGTTTTCTCTCTATAACAATCCACTTCTCTCTTCTTTGTAATTATGTAACATTGAGCCCTCATTGGACAGTGTGTCCTATCTTGGCAGTGATCCTTTCTAGTAGTGAGCCTTTGTCTTCGACTTTGGAATTCTTTATATTGTGAGCTAATCCTCACTATGGTTTTTCCCACATTGGGTTTTCCACGTAAATTTGGAGTTATTGTGTGCATGGTTTTATTACTTTCATTTTTTGTTTATGCACTTAATGATTTAACACATTAACAAAGTAATGGTTTTGTGAATGCTAGTTGATCTGACTTGTAGTGAAGAATTTTAAAGGTTAAAATTGCTACAACTGATTCACCCCCCCTCTCAGTTGTCTTGTTCAACAAGCTCCACCTATATTATTCTAATTGAAAGGATCCAAAGGAAAATTGTTGCTTGTAAAGGTGTCCTCTTAAGCCATGCTAGAAAGCTTCAACTTCTAAAATCCTCCCTATAAAGAAGTGCATTTTACCTATTTTCCTTATTCAAAATCCCTAGAAATGTGGTTGAGAAGATTGAACAAATTCAAAGGTGCTTCCTTGGTTCTGGCATTGAATAAAAACATATTTTTTTCCCTTTCTTCTTGGTATTATGTGTGTTCCCCTAAAGAAAATGGCAGGTTGGGAATAAGGAAGATTAATTCTATAAACATGGCCCTTTTGGCCAAGGTGGAGTGGTGGCTTATTCATTTTGAATTTGAATGGACTAATATAATGAAGGTCAAATACTTAAATGGGAGAGAGAAAATTATTTTCTACAATCTCAGCACTTGCCACTGGGTTTTAATATTTGGAACAACATAGTCAAGACTAAGGATACTCTCTCTTTGGGCATAAAACGGTAAGTTGGCAATGGTGATCATGTTATATTTTGGGAAGATCCTTGGATTTCTACACTTCCACTTGAATATCATCCCATATGATCTACTATCCAAGATTATTTTAAAAAGAAGATTGTGTAGTTTTTCAAAGATTACTAGAATCTAGATAATAGTCCTACTTCTTCAATGATTTCTTTCAATTGGTTTGACCCTCCTTTTAATATTTTTGCCTCTAAAATTTTGAACATCATTTTTAACCATAATTTTTATAGAAGACCCCTTTGGGATAAATTTATTTAGGCTGCCAACTACCTAAGGAACTATTCAATTAAATATGTATATAACTTAATGTATCCTTCTCAACTTGTCTCTTTTAATTGGAAGAATTTTTGGATGTATAAAACTATTCCAAAAATTAATTTCTTTAGGTTTATATTTTACCACAAGAAGATCCTAACTATAGAGAACCTCAAAAAAGAGGCTTGCATATGGGGGATAGATGATCACTATGTGACCATGATGAAGAGAGCATAGATCATCTTCTAATCCCATATGTAGTTATACCTAGAGTGTTAGGAAAATATCCTTGGTAACTTCTATATTTAATGGTTTTGGTAGAAAAATGTTTGTAGAATTACTAGTAGTTGGAAGTCCCCCTTCCTCCATACCTTGATTAGGGAATTATGGTGGTAGTATTTTCTCCACATTGGTTGGGGCCTATGGAAAGAACAAAACAATAGAATTTTTAGAAATCAATCCAAATCTTGGGATTTATTGGTTAAATTAAATTTTCACAAATTTTTTGAAAATATTAAGGTGGGTGATCTTTGGAAACCTAGACTCAAACCCTCAGATATTGAAGAGAAGATAGCTAAAATATGAAGTGTATCTAATAAATTGGCTAAATTTGATCTTTCCAATCTAGTTTCTGGTAAGACTACTACTTGGACCTCCCTGATCTTGGCTAATACAAACTTAACTTCAAGATGGATATACTAAGGGTAACACAATTCAAGTGGTTGGGTGGAATAATAAGGGATGATAGGGGTCAAGTGATTGGTTCCTATGTTGAGAACCCAAAGATTCAATCTTATAAATTTGTTGAAGCAGTTGCTACCCTCTAAGGTATAATATTTGTTGCAAGAAAAGTTATAAATATATTAATTCTAGAAGGTGAATCCAAAAATTTGATTGACATGATATGCTCTAAGGCCACCCATTTTTGGTCCTATAAATATTTAATTGAAGAAATTAAATTAAATTTGGTTAAATTTGATGAAATCAAAGTCCAACATGTGTATAGGGAGGGAAATTGCTCAATCAATGCTTTGGCTAACCTAGCCACCAAAATTAAAGGAATATTTACTTGGAATGATTTATCATCACTCCCATATCACATTGAAATCGAAAGTGAAAAATAAGACACAAAGTAATAATTATCTATCTATCAAAGGACAATGTTAAGGGTATCTGTGGTATGAGTGGAAGAACTCTCTAGAGAGTTAATAATGGTATGAAAAGGGGAAGTTATTTCTATACTTTATCATTTAGATCCTTTGCATTCTTACTTTCATTTTTAGATTTTTCTCTCTTGTGTAATTGCTATCCCTCTATGTATCCAAGTTTTCATCTATTACCTCTCCTTAACTATGTGTGGTGACCTACTTCAAATGGAGTTGTCAAGTTCTGAGAATGTCAAAAATGAAAAGGAGGTTTGGCGCATTATATAGAATATAAATATTTTTCACACTTGAAGGTCATGAATAGTTTTGATACCATCATCTCCACTAAATTTTCTAGATCATTAAAGGTTGACACGAGTTATGTGTGGGGTATCTCATTCCAAGTCTAAGAAGGTGATCATTTTTGCCACAAGTATCCAACTAGAAGATGTTTGTATCCCCAAGAAGGTGAAAGGTACAATTATTAGGAAGACATGAATTTTTTTCTAAAGAGGGGGAAAAAAACAACCATTTGCAGAATGGTTTCAACATGGAACAACTCCCTAGGATTTTAAAAAGGGTGGTCGAGATCTGTTGCAAGATGGTGGTCCCTTGGTCTTCCTTGTACAATGTGGTGCTTGGGTTCGTGACATGGCTTAACCACCTCTTGTGGATCTTGTATAAATCTAGAAGTTGCATTGGGCATTAATAGGTCGATCTTTTGGTGCAACGACAACCACCAATCTCTTAATGATTGTGGTATTGATCCAAGGTCCTTGGATTGACCCCTCACTTGTACTGAGGGGGATTATTTACCGAATGGTGTCCATAGTCTTCCTTGTAGCATGGCAGTTCATGACGCTTTGCTTAACTTCTCTGCTGGATCTTATACCAAATCTGGTTGTATTCCAGGCATTAGCAGGGTTGATCTTTTGGTTACAATGGCTGAATCATACCTTCAGATTCTATCTAAGGAGGTAAAAATGTTCCGGTCAAATCTCACCAATTTCAATATTTTTCTCACAATGGGGTAGTTTTTTCTTTCGCTTGCTCTTGTTTGGAATTAATTTATGCAAAAGTGTTATGGAATCAAAAAGTTGCTCCTACATTGGGGATTATCTATAATATCTTTATCCTTCCTTTCTCATACCTTAGGAGTGATGAAAGCAAAGAAGTTGGGGTACATAAGAGGGAAGTTTGGAAAAAATCTATTAGAAAACATATTCATTGTTATTAAAAATAGTAAATGTTGCTTAGGAGTGTAGTATACAAAAAAAATTACATGTCTCAAAAGCATTAATAAGTGTTATGTAATGCATCGTTTTATAACGTATATAAGTCATTTATTTTAAAAGATAAATACCTTTTAAGAAATGAATGTCATTTTATAATTCAGAGCACCTTTTGTTTAAAACCATAGGTACACATTTTCTAAAAAAGTAATTTTTTACAAAATAAATAGAAAATCAAAAGTATGTGTTCTAATGTATGTACATTTTAATAAAAAACCATTATACATTTTCCAAAATTTTAGATTCCAACCCATCTGCCTCAATTTTAGACTCGAAAGGCAATAGCTAGTATAGCCGGACTATAAACTAAAAACTGATTCAAGAAAGGAATTTCTAACGCTTTTGTACATTGCAATATAGCTATTGAACTTTTTTAAATCAATCTATAAAATTGACCAAGAGAACATGATGTCTACTTTCCAAATATATAATTTTTATTAATATTGGATTATGTTTGCTATTTTTTAATTAATTTCTAAGCAAACTAGTCCTTAAACTTGAAATATCGGGCTTTTTTTATTTTTTAATAACTCTTTTTTGGTTAAGTTTCTTGTAAAAGAAATTATATGGCATAAAACTTCAAACGATTCTCTACACAATTTTTTAAAAAAAGATTAAAAAATGTTTAGTTTAGGTCCAATTATGTTGTCCGTACACATTGATTTTTAAAAACAATAATTAAGGCCAATAAAAATTCAATAAAAAAAAAAATATTCATCAAAAAATTACAAAAAAAAATTCACATAAATCTTCATGTTGTTAGCTCTCTTTCCCAAAAGGAATTAGAAAATTACTTTTATTTGGGTCAAAAAGTGGGTAATTATTTTAAGTGCTTGGTGCTAATTAAGGGGGACTTTAAGTGGTTTTATGGAGTCCCTATCAAAATTCCCCAATTTTTTATAATCTCCAATTGTTTGAATAATTTACATGTTTGAAACTGGATTCCAGTTCTAATTCCATAAATGCAGCTTTTTTTTAAATTCATTGTGTAAGTGCCTCACATTTTTTTTAATTCAGTGTTCAGATTAAAATTTCTTCTTCCACTTTTTGAGCTTTTTGTGTACCCAACTTCTTGCATTAGCCCCTTAGTCCCTCCTATCCATATGTGGTTTTATAACCCTTCCTTTGTCCATTCTAAGGAGGGACTCATTGCCAAAAAGCATAATTTTTTTATACCCTACCCCTCTACTAATCCCCACTCCCTACGAGCTAGTTTGATGCCCACATCCATTGTGGACCCTTCCCATTTCCCCTCTAATTTCAATAAACAAAAGGTATCCTTCAATAATCTATTCCTTGGAACCCCTAACTCCACCTCTAACGATTATGACTCCCTCCCTAATTCTAATGTGCAAGACCCAAACTTTCCCAACTACAATACTAGACCCAAAGGTAAGGGATAAATGTCTTTCACTACCCCTAGCCCCCTAGTGACCATCCTTTCCCAAAGGTTCATTTTGACTCTTTTACCCATTTGGGCCCCTTCAACTTGTTTAAAGATAAACCCCCTCATCTATTAGACCCTCTATTACCCATGGTTCATAGGAGGCATTCACTACAAGACTCGTGGAGGGGAACCCCCATTGCAGTTTCTACCCCAATCTTGAGGAGAATGTCAACACCCTATTCAAGGTCATCAACATCCAAAATGATATTCTTAAATGACTGTCAGCTCAAAGGTACATAGCCAAAATGAAAGTACAATAGTTGGAATCTAGACCACCCTTTTTAAAGTCTCAAAATAGAAAATCTATGTAGTTGGGGATGATATTTGGGAGTATGTGAAAATAATAGGTAATAAATTTGGTAGTGGGACATTGCAGAGAGAAAGAGGTGGACTCTCTTAGGAATAATCAAGAAATCATCAAGAACAATATATGAAGAAAATCATCATCTTCAACAAATAAATTGTGAAGAGTGTGACCACCACATTACATGTGTTCTGATATTAGATGGAAAAGATAAGAGCTAAGCATCAGGTGGATCGGATCAACACCTCTCAACCTGGCTCTAAAAAAATAACTTAGGATAAAATATAAGTTAATAAGGGCAAGCCTATTGTTTAGACCAAGTCTTCCCTAACAATGTTTGTGCACATAGTAGCAAATCTATAAATGAAACCTTTAAAGAAAAAAACTAAGTTCATGAATCATGAGTGGCAAGCCATCAAGGCCTAAAACTTCTCATGAATGTATAATCAATCCCCTCTATTCTCTTGCTATCTCTTTCATTTTTTGCTAGTCCATGTTGGTTATGTTCTCTTTTTAATTTTATGTCTTTAGTTTCATTCTCATTCCTTGTGTGGCCCATTTTGTTTTCCTTCCTTTACTACATGTAATGGGTCTAGACCCTTCCCATATTTTTACCTTAATAAAAACAAATTAAAATATTGAAGAAAAATAAACAATTATATTTCCCACCCATTTGTTGTCTTAAGATGTCTTGGTTTTAGCATTGTTTTATGACTTTATAGCAAGGGATGCATAGATCATGCTTGTGCTTGCTTCTTTGAGTGTTGTATGGTGTGCTTAGACCACCCACATTTTTTGAGATGGTGCTCCTTAATATGTTGGTTGTTGATGTTTTGGCTACATTGAGATGTATGTTTCACAGTGTGTCAAGTTCCTTGTGAGGACTTCATTTATTTCATTAATGTTACATATTCCATGATATACATGTATTATGTTGTCTAGTTATCACAGTGATTTATTTCATGGACACCAATATATATTTTGATTTATGGTTTATATGATGTTGAACATCATTGCATGATTTTCACATAATTTAGCTATTATATATTGAGCAAGTACACTTTACATGTGCATTGAGTGAGTCTAGGTAGAGGTTTATTTCTCCATTTAGTTATGTTGATCTAAGTTATTTTCCAATGGTGGTTAATCAAAGATGTCACTTTGAGCTATTGTGTTTGGTAACTACTATTATGCTCAATTGAGTGTGAGATGAGCCATATTTTTCCTTAATAGTTTCAAAAAATTGTATCTTTGGCAATTCTAGACTTCATTTGTTGTAGAAAACCCATAAATGCATTTTTTAATGTGGTTGTTTATTTCTCATAATTTGCATGAAGTTGTGTTTTTTTAATATGTGCAACAATCAAGAAGGCATAATAATAGCCACAAATGACCCTTTACCACGAACATTGGTGTATGGACATAGTATGATCACATATTCAACACAAGGTATGAGGTAGTATGATTGGACTTTAGACATCATACATTAGAAATCCCATGCATACACCACATAGATGATTTATGTATTGAAAAGATCTTGAAAACATGCTACAACATGAGCATCACAAAACCTTAAGATAAAACAAAAGACACAAAATCTAAAGAACTTACACTAAAATTTTATCCACAGAAATTTTTGATACAACAAGCAACCCATAGTATTTATTAAACTATATCATTAATTTTATGTACTTTAGTAATTTAATTTTATGTAACATCAACATTAACTCTTTATATTATCCTCAAAATCATCTACAACCATCAATTATATTTGATTTCAAAAAAATATCATTTCATAGTTATCAATCCAACTCATTCAATTTAATTTTATATAACATTAACATTTACACTTTATTATCATGCTCAAGCTAAATGCAGCCATCCATTGTATTTGATTTCTTAATAAACATTTCATACTTATTGACTTAGCTCATTAATGTATATTTATTGTTCACAATTATTTGATTAGACTAGAATTTATTCCCTTTGCAATATACAATCCAAAAGGTGAAAATGAAAGAACTGAAAGTTACATTTTTGTCCGATCATGAGATTCGAATGGTTAAAATACAATTGAATGATACGTGACCATCATTATAGACCGACCCATAATTCATCCAAAGAAAAAGAAAGGAAAATACTGGAAAAAAACAAACTTACATCCAATTTTCAATAAACACTACTTCATTACAATCTCCACAATCTAGCGAAATTCAAAGCATCTAAATCCACAAACTGGCCCACAGATATCTACAATCTAGATGGGAATCTATGACACTACGTATATCCACCGACCAGCCAATGAACTGCAAACAAAAATAATACTTTTCTTCTTTTATTCATAAAAACATTCATTACATGTAAAATATCTCACATCCTAGTCTGCCATTAGAGCCAAAGCTCGAAAGAGAAGCCAGCCATTCTTAAGGTCCATGTGGTGGAGGGTTATTTGCACCAGGATCCTGATAATCCAAATGCACTTCAACAGCCATACGATGTACCTGAGGTTCCATTCAAGAAAACATTAAAAACCATTCACTCTATTTAAACATCATCTGAGCTGCACAATTTCAGTTACC
>VDFB02271358.1:438522394-438537568 GCA_007258455.2 Sequoia sempervirens | reverse complement strand
GTGTTCCTCCTTTAGGTCAACCTTGATATTTCTCTCTCCATATCGTAGTTTCCATCATACAATTACCTCGCTATCAAGGACTTCCAATCATCAACCAATGAACATGTATTCCACAACAACGATGTGGAATGGCATCAAATCTCATTCTTCCAAGTGTTGTGATTGCATTCATCATCCATTGTTGTTGACTAACACACCAATCGTACTGCTCACATTATCGAGTCCACTATTACCTTATTGGTGAGGCCACTAATCACCTCCTAGTGATATGAAGGAGTCCTGCAGATAGATATGCATACCACCAACTCAAAGAGGCATCAGTCTATCGGGGAGACTTTGACTTGACTCTCGCCAATACATAAGCCTCCCATCAATGTTCACCTTACACTTTGTCCATCTTTCCATTGGAGCATCACCATGTCATTATTCTATAATCCACAACAAGGATGTGGATTACCATTCATCCAATATTTTCATGGCATATGTTTGCTTTGATATATTTTGTCATCTCATACCTCAGTTGGATCCCACCAAGAATCTGAACCGTCTAAACAACAAGCCTTGATCCCCACCATTGATCAGGAAATATCGCATAGTCACTTCAATTATAAACTTTAGAACCTCTAGTAAGAGGTTGTAAGGTTATGAAAACCCGCCACTCACTGACATCATTCTTTTGGGCTACTGGTGAGACTCCAGGATGAGTCTCGTTGAAACCAATCACTCTCACCGAAATGTCTTCACTTCACACTAATTGCCCCATTGTTGGGACAAAGACCAATGTCTCATTGATGCTACACACTCACACTGATGAACCCGTTACACTCCATCACCATCGGGTCATCGTTGGGACATGGAACATGGTCCTTCTGAAATCCAAACCTTACAATGATGAACCCCAACCACCAACACCATCATTTTATCGCCGAAATAGGTAGAAACCTCCTATCAATAAGCCAAAGTCCTGCCGACAAGGGAGCAATGCTGGCCAAAAGGGATTAGATGGAAATGCTCCTACATCAGACTCCCTAGGTAATTAAAAATCATGTGCTCCTACACATGGCATACCAGGCCATCCTTTAGTTTTGATTTCTTTTTTCTTCTCTTCCAACATCTTGTTGGAACATTCACCATCATCTTCCAACAACTCTGCACTTCATTTTTTTCTCCTCTCATGGAATCATATCCACCATAGTCTGACCTCTTCCACCAATTACTCTTCAATATTCTCTTCTCTTTCATGGGTTCAAAACCATCTCTGATCCACAACCACCACCAAATTTGTCTCGTCACTTCCCGTATAACTTCTACCTGCAGGTAGGCATCTCTACCCCATTCTACAACATCTATACATTCCACAATTTTCTCTACCATGATACTCACCGTACTAGGTACATGCACTTCAAACTCAATATCACAAAACTCATAAACAATAGAGTTTACCTCATACTCCTCTGTTGCTCCATCGAACATAGTGTTAGCTCTCAAAAATGCAAGCGGAATGCCTCAAGAGGCTGCCAATCTCTTGATACGCTTCAGGGTAATAGACAAGGTCAAGAGAACTCAACCTTCTACTCTTCAGGTGCTGCTAAACCTAGGCGGGTGTACCTTTTTGAATGAAGCAGACTTGACTTATGGTTATCCTTCTTGCAATGATTAGTCCACAATGGCAGATGCAAGTGAACAAATGAATTCAAGCGCAATAGCAATCTTCTTAATCTAAATCCTAAATGCTCAATTAACAGATATAAAGAGAATAAATGAATCTTAATGATGAAACTGCAGAGATCAGTGCCTTATTGGGTATGCGGAGTCAAATGAAATCAAGATGAGCAACACTCTCTAGAGAAAACTAAAATTATCTAGCATACATTCTATTTACAACTTGTATAAACATGCGATACTGTAACTATTAAGCTCTACTTTAACAATCCAAATGAATCTTTCTGATTACTGTGATCAATTAAAAGGATTTAATCTTTGCTTGAAAGAACCAATTGATTAATCACACAGATACAACAAATTTGAATTGATAAACTGAACATAAACTTGTTATGTCAATTTAAACAACCAGAAAGCATCAATCCTGGAGACAACTTAGCAGTATTTTCATTGAAATTCAACAGACAATTGACACCAAAAAAATGCAACAACATCAACAGATTTTCATAAATACCTCCATTCTAAAATCATGCAACAACAGTCTCTGATCTGATAATTTTATTCCACTGTATCTACTTGTTGTGTATTGAATATCTAATAACTCGTGATCATTTTACTATTAAAAAATGCCTATTTATACACCAGCATCAAGAAAATAAATCATATTGAAATTCCATGTTGGCCCACCACAAAATTAGGGCTCAAATCAAGTCGGCCTGCAACGGTTTTCAAACATATACATGTCGGCCACAGTATTTAAATTTCTGCTATTCATCAGTGAAACAGTCGGCGAGACACATCGTATAGCTATGTCGAAGGAAATTCAATCGTTAATTGCTCTGCTTGGTGTTACTCGCCTTCGCTGTGACATATCAGAGTCGGGGAGATGTCACACAGCCAGTATTATGCTTCATCGATATACATCTCTTTACGTGCTTTTGCTGAGACACAAAGATATCTCTCACAGATGTTCTCTTTTGTTTCATTCACAGTCACCGTAGCATTCAGATATTAGAGAGACTTCACGTAGACCACATAGTGTTTCACGAAAAGCCCCATATTCATCTTGCGTGTCACTACAACCCTCAATTGTTAGGGAGACATCATATAGAATTCTCCTTGTTATACCGAGAGCCCCAAGCTCACACCTGTTCACCAAGACAACATTACCTATATACCGACAGAACCCATATGTATACTATCGGCGAGACCGGAGGTCACTCGCCGAGACCTTATATCGATGACCATACCTCCTACTGAAATGCATCCTCCCATCACTGGTTGGTGTGACAATGTAAATTCGCTATGACTATACACCGATGCACATGGGTCCTCCCAAAAAATTATTGACAAATACCCCGCGTCGGCAAGACCTAGTGAGTTCACTAAGATTTCATGCCGATGAAGGATCTCACGCTGATAAACTTTTGATGAAAACCACGTTGGCAAGACCCAACGAAGTCGTTGAGACATCACCTTGCATATCAAAACTCATACCGATAAGCACCTCAATTGCCGGTCGGGGAGACATATTGAATTCGATGAAACATCATCTCGATGGCATAACTCCTGCTGATTTGAAATATCCTTTGTCACTGAACCTGTGTGAAAGACTTACCGATAACTGCCAGCATGAAAACTTCGATCGCTGTGACACAAAAAATGTCTTGTTGATAGGCAACACAGACGTTTACAAGCAGAAGAATGAATCAGGAAGACCTTGATATTGTCACACCGATATGCCTGCAGCAAACATATGTTAGCAAAATGCATTGTGGGTCGGGGAGACCTAGATAGACTTATGCCGATATGGACCACAACGTGAAAAATGCATAGCTCGATGGATTCTATGGGGTCACACGGCCAAAATATGGGTAAAACATCATGAAATGAGGAAAATGTGCTTAAGGCAGGACCCATATGGAGACTCAGGGGAATGAAAGAAATGCAAAAGTCGTCATACTTTTATAGTTCCAACACATAGGGCTCCCAAAGTCTATTTTTTGCACCTTTTCATCTCTATCTTTTGCTTTTATAGTTGAATCCATAATCACGTCTTCTGTACTTTCAACAACCTCCACCTCTGATGCCACCCTCTGTAAACTGAACATTGCCTCTATTTTCACAATCTCTTCAGCAAACACTGAACCTTCCTCATCAAGCCCCTTATCAAACACATGACCTCCACAAATCTTTCTATTATCACCCTTCTCTCTTGGGCTGAAAAACTTATTTTTTCTAATCTTCTTCTTGCTATCCTCAAAGCATATTTCTACAATATATTTTCTCCCTCATGCTCACCTGCATACACAACTACAATTTTTTTTTTCCCTTTCTTCTTTGTCATTTTGTCCAACACTTGCCACACACTCTCAAACTTCAACCTCTCAGGTTTCACGAATGTAAACTACCTCTAGTTCGACGATTTGTTTACAAAGCTTCAATACCTTCTCACACCCCTGTAACTCCAACACTCTTGGCTCTGATACCATCTCTACACCTCCACTTCCTATGGCTTCAAATATTCCTTCTTCATCCCAAAACTCTCTCCATAACTCCAATACATTTTGGCCAAACAAGTATGACACACTCTCTATCAACAACCACCAGCAAATTAGAATCAACACTCACTACCTCTATACATTCCTCCTGTAGCAAACTATCACCACTATCCTCTACCAATAGGATTTTGGAAGATGCACCCTCACGATCTCTTCTACCGACTTCCTCTCAGCGGAAGAGATTTTCACACCTTCTACCCAACCTCATCTTTGTTGGAGGACATTCAACATGATTCCCAAGGAACCAATGGCCTCTCAAGGCTTCTTCACTCTTCACAAACTCTTCACCCACGATCCTGGTGGATACTCTCCACACTTAGGATAACCTGCTTTGATACCACTTGATGTAGACAAGATCAAAGGACCTTATCAGGCTATCACAATCTCGTAGCCCATTCACAACACGCAACAAGATCATCACAAGTTTACACACAAAAACTACACAAATAAGCTTTCTTTATTACTGAGAAGACATTACATCAATACGAGCCATCAATGGCTAATTACAAAATGTATGCTAAGATGTAGATCAAAACCACATCTACAATCCTTGTTCTTACATGCTCTAGCCTACACTCTTTGGCCTACTTAGTTTGGCACATAGTTGTGGCACCCTACTCAACACCTTTCCTCCTTCAAGATTTTCCACCACTACCTCTCCTTCCTACTGGCTATTCCTCCACCTCCACTTCTCTCTTCCTAGTCTTGGGTGATCTCTTTATACTGTATTCCTTCTCCATGTTAGCCTTGGAATTCTTCCTTCTTTTTTGTAGTATCACCATTCAGTTACCTCGTTGTTAGTAGCTTCCATTTGGTCATCCAATCAACATCTACAATCACTAGGTCATTACATCATTATTAGTAGCTCCATCGAGTTGGCCAATGAAATTGTATTTCAAAACAACAATGTGAAATACACCACTATCACTTTACCACATGTCATGATCTAACTCGTCATCCATCATTGTTGACCATTCATCTCAACCATTCATCTCAAGCTATCCCATATCCTTCATCTTATCATCTTATCGAAGGAACCTTTAATCATCTTTCGTCGATACACCGACTTCTTGTCAATGTTCACTTTACACTATGTCCATTGTTCCATTGCTGATACATCCTAGAAGGTCTCGTCGATGGAAAGCACTCCTGCCAATCCTTGTCCACCTCATTTCCAAGTCACGCATTGTAATCCACAACAAGGATGCAAATTATCCAATCCCATCACGCCATACGTTTGCTCATCTTCATTGTCTCCCATGTAATCATGACTGGGTCCCACCAAGACTTTTTACCATCTGATTAACCAGCCTTGATCCCCACCCTTGATCAAGCAATATCACCTAGTCACCAAAATCTCAAACTCCAGAACCTCTTTTCAGAGGTTGTAAGGTTATGAAAACATGTGACTCATCGACATCATTCTATTGGGTTGTCAATGAGACTCTAGGATGAGTGTCACCAATATGACCACCTCACACCAATCATCCCATCGTTGGGACAAAGATTGTTGTCTCGTCGAAACAACACACTCACGTCGGTGAACCTATGACACTCTGCCACCATCAGGTGATCGCTAGGACATGGAACATGGTCCCGCCAAAATCCAAACCTCACGCCAATGTAACTCCACCGTGACAAACACCATCATTCTATTGTTGGAACAGGAAAACACCTCTCGCCTATAAGCCAAATTTCTACTAACAAGGGAGCAACGTCGGCCAAAGGGGGTTGGAGTGCGATGCTCCTGCATCACTAAACCCTCAACCCTAATCCTTGTCCCTAAACCCTCAACCCTCAACCCTTCAACCATCAACCCTCAACCCTCAAACCTCAACCCTCAACCCTCAACTATAAACCCTCTATCATATACATTATAACCTCAACCCTAATCCCTCAACCCTATACATTAAACCCTAAACTCTCAACCCTCAACCCTAATCCCTCAACCCTCAACCCTTAAACCATTAACCATCAACCCCCACCCCTCTACCCTATATATTAAACCCTCAACCATATACCTTAAACCCTAATATCTTAATCCTCAACCCTTAAACCCTAATCCCTTAAACATTCAACCCTTAAAATCTAATCCCTTAACCGTCAACCCTGAACCCTATCCCTAAAGCCTCAACCTTCAACACTATACCTTAAACCCTAATCTCTCAACCCTTAAACCCTAATCCCCAAACCTTCAAGCCTAATCCATCAACCCTTAACCCTTAAACCATCAACTCAAAACTCTCAACCCTCAACCCTTAAACCTTCAAACCTCAACCCTAATCCCTCAAGCCTCAAGCCTCAAGCCTCAAGCCTCAATTGTAAACCCTCTACCCTATACATTATACCCTCAACCCTAATCCATCAACCCTATAAATTAAACCCTCAACCCTCGACCCTAATCCCTCAACCCTTAAACCCTCAACCCTCAACCCCCACCCCTCTACCCTATATATTAAACCCTCAACCCTATACCTTAAACCCTAATATATTAACCGTCAACCCTTAAATTCTAATCCATTAAACCCTAAACCCTTGACCCTTAAACCCTAAAATTGCCAAACCCTAAACCCATGGCTACAGTTTTTACTTGGCTCATCAATCCCTGAAGCCCTATCCTAAAGCCTCAGCCCTCAGCCATGAGCCTTGGTACTAAATTCTCAGCCCCAGGCACTGCCTTGAAGCCTAATCCAGGCCCTCAGCCCTTAGGAATCAGTCCTCAGCCCATGAGCCCTAATGCCTCCAGAGCCTCCAGCCCTAGCCCTTAAGTCCTAGACCGCTCAACCCTCCTTCCTTAACCCTCCAACCATACCTTTATCCCTTCCCTCATCCCTCCCTTCCTTCCACTGCCCCTCAACCATTAAACCCTAAACCCTACACCCTACAACCTCAACCCTCAACCCTATACTTAAGCTCTAATCTATCAACACAATTCCTTAAACCCTAATGGATTTTACCCTATACACTTAACCTTTGACACTCAACCCTGAACATTATACCTTAACCCTCAAACCTCAACCCTCAACCCTATACTTATGCCCTAAACCCTAAACCCTCCTCCCTATGCTTTATACCCTGAACCTTAAAACTTAAACCCTATACCTTATACACTCAATCTTGAACATTATCCCTCAACTGTAAACCCTCAACCATATACTTAAGCCCTAATACCTCAATCCTCAACCCTATACCTTAAACCCTAAATCCTATACCCTCAACCCTCAACCCTCATCCCTATACCCTATAACCTCACCCTTATACCATAAACTCTAAATATTATCCCTCAACCATGCCAATCCTAAAACTATGCACTCTCAGCCATGCACCCCTGGCAGCCATGCCTCGATCCATCATCAGGCGCGGCCAGTATGGTGAAGCCCTAATCCTATGCAGCCCATTTGATCTTATGCTCAGTGAGAGGCTGCGTGTCCCTCAGTACGTAGGCCCTCGGCCCTCGGCCTATGCAGCAAACCCTATACTGAGCCTCAGCCCTCATCCCTATAGCCTATGCCCTCGCATATGTGCCTAGGCCAAAGGCCTTGCATGTGCATGCATGCATGTACATATAAGCATGTACACATACATACATACATACATATAACCATGTACATTCATACATACATACATACAACAATACACAAATACATACATACATGCATACATACATACTATGAATATATATACAAACATACATACATCAAATATACATTTAGAAAACTTGCACATAAACAATTTCAAGTGGGACATAATGTGAGCATGGTATAACGTACCTGTGTTGTGTCATGATTTGGGAAACATAAAGAAAAACAAGCAAAATGAAGCAAATGTAAGGAAATACATAATGCTAGCACATTATAATGCGCTCGTGTTATGCCAAAACTATGACATAACATGAGTGCATTATAATGCACTTGTATTATGTCAAAACTGTGACATAACGTGAGCACGTTATGTCTTTCTTTGGGAATACCCAAGCCTTAGGCTTGAATTTGCTTTGGATTTCCAACCAAAAGGCTTGGAGTGCCTTCCCAACATCCAAAGATCTATTTTTGTAGATTCTATAGGATTTCACATAATCTCGTTTATACTAACTACCAGGTTTGCATGTGTTTCAAGGTCGACTAAATCAAACACTTGGGTAATGTTAGGCTCTCTCTTAACTATTTAATGGTGTAATTTTTTTCACATTTTGACAATGTTAATATTTTCATATTTAATTTCTTTTGTTTGTCTCCTCTTTTTTCAAAAACCAATATTCGGTATTTTTTACTTTATTTTTTAACTATTCATTGAAATTTCAAATAAATTATATTTTTATAAACTAGATTCCATTCTACACATATTTAAAAAAATGATTTTTGATTAGTTTTCATAAACTATAGGGGTAGCACAACCAAAATTCTATTTTTCAAGGTGTGTCCACTTTGAAAATTAGTAAAAAATCATATATTCATTAAAAAATTATCAAAAAAATTGCACATAAACTACATGTTAGCTAATTTCTCACTAAAGTGATTTTAAGAATACCAAAAAAAGTTAACCTTTTGAGGGAGCCACAATAGACACTATGTTATATTTTTTTTTCATAAAAACAACACTATTTTATGTGGCTCCCTTTTTTAAACCCCTTAATCTCCACATTTAAAAAAACAATTAGTCGTTTAGAAAGTAGACTCAGAGCACTATGACCCTTGTTTTTGTTGCATCTTAAAATTTTGAGTGTAACTCTCCTCAATTTCTCATCCAAGGTTAGTATTTCTTGATTTTAGAAAAGAGTGGACACTTAAGATCCCTTTTTGGCCCCTCATCTTTGTGCACTTAATTACCCATAATAATATTTATAATTATATATTATATTTAATAATAAAATTATTAAATATGAATATAAAATTATATTATAATTAATATATTTTTTTATAGTATAAATTAAATTAATAATTATATATTATTATCCCTTCATTTCCTCTCTCTCCATCTCTCCTCTATATCTCTATCTCTATTTCTCTCTCTTTCCCTCTATCTCTATATCCACCACTCTATCTATATATCTCCTCTCCTTTCCCCTCTGCAAACTATCTCCTTCCTCCCTCTCCTATCTCTCTTTATCTCCCCTCTTCTCTCTCTCCATCTATCTCCTATCTCCTTTCCTTCCTTCTCTCCTTTCCTCTACCTCCCTCTAATATTTCTCCCCATCTCTCCCTCCTTGTCCTCCTCCCTATGCCCCTATCTATCTCTCTCTCCTCTGTCTCCTTTCATATTTCCCATGTCTTTCTTTGTCTTCCTTATATCTCTATCTTTTCTCTCCCCACTCCATCTATTTCCATTTCTCCTTTATCTCCTATCCACTCTATCTCACCATCTATATCTCTTCCTCTCTCTCTTCCCCTATATCTCTCTATCTCTTCTTCTCTATCTCTCATTATTTATCCCCCTATCTCTCTCTATCTTTATCTCTCCTTCTACCTCTATCTCTCAATCTATTTTTCTCCCTCTTCTTTCACTCTATCTTCATCTCTACCTCAATTTTCCTCTCTCCCTCTCTATCTCTAGACATGTCTCCCTCTCTCTTCCTAGACATCTATATCTATATCTCTTTTCCTCTCTATCTTTATCTCTCCATATTTCTTCTTCCATCTCTACCCCTATATCTCTCCCTCCCTTTACCTCTCTCTAATCACTTCATTTCTCTATCTTTAGCTTTCTATCTCTCTCTCATTCTCTCCCTCTCTTTCTCTCTCTCCTCTCTCTCCTTTTATCTCTCCCTCTCCTTATATCCATATCCCTTTCCTTCTCCATCTCCATGTAATGAAATAACTTGCACAATAGAATAATATGATATTAAGTATGTTGTAAATACTTGATAATAATTGAGAATAACAAGCCACTTCAAGGGGAAAACCTCCAAATATCTCTAATGAGAACACAATTCACAATGTGATGATGAAATAAGACTCACAACCTCCTATATATACCTATTTATGGGCCCATGATATCTCCCAGGCTGATTTAGATAACCCTATAGAAGCCCTAGGTCAACCTAATCAACTAAAAAATAATATAATAATGGTAATATGAATTAATTAGGAGTTAAGATAGCCACAAGCCAAATATTCATAACTCAATGTACTCTAATATTAAGGACATAACACTCCATCTCTATCTTCCTCTCTATCTTTATCTCCTTACCTCTTGCTCTCTCTTTCTCTTCCCCCTCTATCTCTCCCTCTTTCTATCCCTATCTCTCCCTTTCTCCCTACTACAAACATACCGTGAGCCTGTTGGCAATGGAGCTTGGTTATCTTCCTAATTAATAGGTTTTTTCGAGTCACATTGGGAACCCTATAAGTGGATGCATAGTTGATTTGAATCTATCACTTCTCCATTGAGACTTTTTTTGCAAAAGCATAATTTGATAAATGGTCTATCAATTGACCTCATGTACTGTAGAAATGTATGCAAAAATAGACCAAATTTTCCCTAATTCACCCTCCACATCTCTTTGGCGTACCCATTGCACACCAAGGTGCGATTGTTAATTTTATGTGTGTCATAGACACTCAATTTGAATGTTTTGATGTGAAAGAATGCAATGACAAGTTGAGATTGAGTCAACTTGGGCCTAAGGTAAATTTGAATTTTGAACATAAGGGTCAAATCTACACTAGATAAAGTCGCACTAAATCAATTTTACCTTTGTTGATGTGAAAAATGTACCTTGCCTAACTAGTTTCACTTTAGGAACTATTCACACCTTGTTACTTAAGCTTAATTAAGTTACTTTTAGTGTTTCATTTTATACGATTAAGACACTTCCCATAATATTAGTTTGTTTTAGGGTTTCATTTTTTCTTTTATAGCAAGCTCATCTCATTTATTCTTTAATTTTGGATAATTTTGTATTAATAGTTTATTGACAATATATCAATTCTTTCTATTGCATCTCTCATGTGGAGAGTATTTGGTTTTACTAGCAATTCTTTCTATTGCATCTCTCATGTAAAAGGTATTTGATTTTACTAGAATTCTTTGTACTGCATCTCTTATGTGAAATGTTTTGATTTTACTGATTATATTCCTATTCCTATGAATTATTTTATTTCTTCAACAACATTTACTAATTTAACTAAGAATATACACTAATAATTAAAAATTAAAAATGATATAAATGTTAAACTTTATTTTTAAAATTCAACTAACATCGAATCAATAAAAATTTAAAAACAATTAAAAAAAACAAAAACACTACAATATTGCATAAACTAAAATTATAAGAAGATAATATGCACTTTTGCGCTCATGATTTCATTAAGACCACAAACACCCATTGCTAGGAGATGTTTCCTTAAAGCTTTACATAAAGCATGTGGTCCATAGTTGGTCTACGTAGTGCACAAAAAGCTATTTAGTATTCTAACAAATCATTATAATATGTTCGTATTTATACATAATAAATGAAGCATTTATTCTTCATTAATGCAGTTGAACACATCTAGTGACATTTCTTCTTTTAACCTCCACATATTATGACATTTTCTGGAAGGATCGCCGAGGAGAATCCTTATCCAACCTCGTAGATTGCTCCATCATAAGCAAGCAATTGGTAGGTGTATTGTTGTATATAATCACTTTGTTAGGGTAGATAGACAAAAGGGAGAGCAGTTCCTCTTTTTCTCTGAAGATAAGTAGGTCGGAAGAATCCGGAGACAACTTTCACTTGGATATAGACAACAAAAAGTAAAAGCCAAATTAAGGGACGGCACTAAAAGCTTTCTATGTACGTGTTGATAGTGATCTGGAAAGCACTTAAAAAAGCATCTTCATAATATCTTGATCTGACTATTAATGAATACTATATATGCAAACCATTTCATTTCACTGTGAGTACCAGACCAACAATGGCGAAGTCTTATTTAGCTGTGTTAATGGCCCTTCTCTTTGTGTCTGCAGCTCTGCATATCTCGTGCACGAGATACACTAAAGGTATGTATCATCGTTTTGTTTAACATAACTATTTACAAAGTTAAATTCAGTTCTACTACAACTGTAGAGTAGTCTTTGGTATCGATGCAAATTCTTTCAATTGGTTATATGATGGTTGGTATTACTGAATGTGATCTGAAATGTCGATTCAGAAACATAAATAATTGATCTTAAAAACAATCTGAGCGTGATCTGAAACGTCCATTCAAAAACAAAAATAATTGATCCTAGAAGTAATCTGAGCGCGACCTGCAACACCAATTCAAAAATATAAATAATTGATTCTAGAAGTAATCTGAGTGTGATCTGAAACGTAAAACATAAATAATTGATTGTAGAAGTAATCTGAGTGTGATCTGAAACGTCGATTCAAAAGCATAAACAATTGATTCTAGAAATAATCTGAGATTAAAAATATACATAATCGATTTTTGAAGTAATATGTTGATTCAAAAACATCAGTTAATTTTAAAAGTAATCTTTTGAATACTTGCATGATATTTTAAAATGTCAATGAATGTTCATTTGGGTTTGCAGAGATGAGGTTTGTAGAGACAGAAGACGGTAACCGTCATGAGTTTTCTGGGTCAGATCAGGTAACTGAAATTGTGCAGCTCAGATGATGTTTAAATAGAGTGAATGGTTTTTAATGTTTTCTTGAATGGAACCTCAGGTACATCGTATGGCTGTTGAAGTGCATTTGGATTACCAGGATCCTGGTGCAAATAACCCTCCACCACATGGACCTTAAGAATGGCTGGCTTCTCTTTCGAGCTTTGGCTCTAATGGCAGACTAGGATGTGAGATATTTTACATGTAATGAATGTTTTTATGAATAAAAGAAGAAAAGTATTATTTTTGTTTGCAGTTCATTGGCTGGTCGGTGGATATACGTAGTGTCATAGATTCCCATCTAGATTGTAGATATCTGTGGGCCAGTTTGTGGATTTAGATGCTTTGAATTTCGCTAGATTGTGGAGATTGTAATGAAGTAGTGTTTATTGAAAATTGGATGTAAGTTTGTTTTTTTCCAGTATTTTCCTTTCTTTCTTTTTCTTTGGATGAATTATGGGTCGGTCTATAATGATGGTCACGTATCATTCAATTGTATTTTAACCATTGTATTTTAACCATTCGAATCTCATGATCGGACAAAAATGTAACTTTCAGTTCTTTCATTTTCACCTTTTGGATTGTATATTGCAAAGGGAATAAATTCTAGTCTAATCAAATAATTGTGAACAATAAATATACATTAATGAGCTAAGTCAATAAGTATGAAATGTTTATTAAGAAATCAAATACAATGGATGGCTGCATTTAGCTTGAGCATGATAATAAAGTGTAAATGTTAATGTTATATAAAATTAAATTGAATGAGTTGGATTGATAAGTATGAAATGATATTTTTTTGAAATCAAATATAATTGATGGTTGTAGATGATTTTGAGGATAATGATAAAGAGTTAATGTTGATGTTACATAAAATTAAATTACTAAAGTACATAAAATTAATGATATAGTTTAATAAATACTATGGGTTGCTTGTTGTATCAAAAATTTCTGTGGATAAAATTTTAGTGTAAGTTCTTTAGATTTTGTGTCTTTTGTTTTATCTTAAGGTTTTGTGATGTTCATGTTGTAGCATATTTTCAAGATCTTTTCAATACATAAATCATCTATGTGGTGTATGCATGGGATTTCTAATGTATGATGTCTAAAGTCCAATCATACTACCTCATACCTTGTGTTGAATATGTGATCATACTATGTCCATACACCAATGTTCGTGGTAAAGGGTCATCTGTGGCTATTATTATGCCTTCTTGATTGTTGCACATATTAAAAAAACACAACTTCATGCAAATTATGAGAAATAAACAACCACATTAAAAAATGCATTTATGGGTTTTCTACAACAAATGAAGTCTAGAATTGCCAAAGATACAATTTTTTGAAACTTTTAAGGAAAAATATGGCTCATCTCACACTCAATTGAGCATAATAGTAGTTACCAAACACAATAGCTCAAAGTGACATCTCTGCTTAACCACCATTGGAAAATAACTTAGATCAACATAACTAAATGGAGAAATAAACCTCTACCTAGACTCACTCAATGCACATGTAAAGTGTACTTGCTCAATATATAATAGCTAAATTATGTGAAAATCATGCAATGATGTTCAACATCATATAAACCATAAATCAAAATATATATTGGTGTCCATGAAATAAATCACTGTGATAACTAGACAACATAATACATGTATATCATGGAATATGTAACATTAATGAAATAAATGAAGTCCTCACAAGGAACTTGACACACTGTGAAACATCAACAACCAACATATTAAGGAGCACCATCTCAAAAAATGTGGGTGGTCTAAGCACACCATACAACACTCAAAGAAGCAAGCACAAGCATGATCTATGCATCCCTTGCTATAAAGTCATAAAACAATGCTAAAACCAAGACATCTTAAGACAACAAATGGGTGGGAAATATAATTGTTTATTTTTCTTCAATATTTTAATTTGTTTTTATTAAGGTAAAAATATGGGAAGGGTCTAGACCCATTACATGTAGTAAAGGAAGGAAAACAAAATGGGCCACACAAGGAATGAGAATGAAACTAAAGACATAAAATTAAAAAGAGAACATAACCAACATGGACTAGCAAAAAATGAAAGAGATAGCAAGAGAATAGAGGGGATTGATTATACATTCATGAGAAGTTTTAGGCCTTGATGGCTTGTCACTCATGATTCATGAACTTAGTTTTTTTCTTTAAAGGTTTCATTTATAGATTTGCTACTATGTGCACAAACATTGTTAGGGAAGACTTGGTCTAAACAATAGGCTTGCCCTTATTAACTTATATTTTATCCTAAGTTATTTTTTTAGAGCCAGGTTGAGAGGTGTTGATCCGATCCACCTGATGCTTAGCTCTTATCTTTTCCATCT
>VDFB02271358.1:438337858-438522294 GCA_007258455.2 Sequoia sempervirens | reverse complement strand
CTAAACCCTTAACCCTTACAACCTCAACCCTTAAACACTAAACCCTCAACCCTCAACCATCGACCCTATACCTTAAACCCTAATTCTTCAACCATTAAACCCTAATCCCTCAACCCTCAAACCTAATCCCCATCCCTAAATGATGTAGGAGCATCTCACTCCAACCTCCTTTGGCCGACATTGCTCCCTCATCAGAAGAACTTTGGCTTATTAACAAGAGTTGTTTACCCATTTTGGTGATAGAACGATGGTTTTGGTCATGATGGAGTTACATTGGCATGAGGTTTGGATTTTGGAGCGACCATGTTCCATGTCCCAACGATGTCCCAATGGTGGCAGAGTGTAATGGGTTCATCAGTGTGAGTGTGTTGTTTCAATGGGACAAAAACCTTTGTCCTAGTGATGGGGTGATCGGTGTGAGGTGGTCATATCCATGAGACTCATCCTGGAGTCTCACCAACAACTCGACATAATGATGTTGGTGAGTCACAGGTTTTTATAACCTTACAACCTCTGACAAGAGGTTCTGGAGTTTGAGTTTTTGGTGACTAAGAGATATTGCTTGATCAATGATGGGGATCAAGCCTGGTTAATTAGACGATGAAAAGTATTGGTGGGACCTAGTCATGATGACATGGGAGACAATGGATATGATCAGATGCATGGTATGTTGGGATTGGGTAATCCACATCCTTGCTGTGGATTACGATGTATGGCATGGGGATGAGGTGGACAAGGATCGACAAGAGTGCTTTTCATCAGCGAGACCTTCTAGGATGTCTTAGGGATGGAACGATGAATAGAGTGTAAAGTGAACATCGACGAGAAGTAGGTGTATAAGTGGAAGATGATTGAAGGTTCCTTTGATAGGACGATAAGATGAGGGATATGGGATAGCTTGAGATGAATGGTTGAGATGAATGGTCAATGGTGGTGGATGACGAGTTAGATCACGACACGTGGTAGAGTGATATTAGTGTATTTCACATCATTGTTGTGAAATACGATTTCATTGGCCAAATCGGTGGAGCAACTAATAATGTTGTAATGACCCGGTGATTGCGAATGTTGATTGGGCAACTGAATGGGGATACTACGAAAAAGAAGAAAGAATGCCAAGGATGACATGGAGAAGGAATATAGTATAAAGAGATCACCTGGGAATGGGAAGAGAGTAGTGGAGGTGGCAGAATAGCTAGCAGGAAGGAGAGGTAGTGGAGAGAAATATTAAAGGAGGAAAGGTGTTGAGTAGGGTGCCAGAACTGTGTGCCATAGTAAACAAGCCAGAGAGTGTAGGCTAGAGCATGCGAGAAGAAGGATTGTAGTTGTGGTTTTGATTTGCATATTAGCAGGCATTTTGTAATCAACCACTGATGGCTCGTAATGATGTAATGTCTTCTTAGTAATAAAGAAAGCTTATTTTCATAGTTTCTGTGTGTAAACTTGTGTTCATCTTGCTATGTGTTGTGAATGGGTAGTGAGATTGTGATGACCTGATAAGGTCCTCTGATCTTGTCTGTGTCAAGTGGTATCAAAGCAGGTTTTCTTGAGCGTGGAGAGTATCCACCAGGACTGTGGGTGAAGATTTTGTGAAGAGTGAAGAAGCCTTGAGAGGCCATTGGTTTCTTTGGAATCACGTTGACTGCCCTCCAACAAAGATGAGGCTAGGTAGAATGTGTGTAAATATCTTGAACCACTAAGAGGAAGTGGGTAGAAGAGATCATGAGGGTGCATCTTCAAAAATCCTGTTGAGTAAAGGATAGTGGTGAGAGTTTGTTGCAGGAGGAACCTACAAAGGTAGTGAGTGTTGATTCTAATTTGCTAGTGGTTGTTGATAGAGAGTGTGTCATACTTGTTTGGCCAAAATGTCTTAGATTTATGGAGAGAGTTTGTGGATGAATAAGGAATATTTGAAGCCATAGGAAATGGAGCAAGAACCCACCTGAAGGAGCGATGTGTTCTGGATTGTATGCAAGTCTAGAAAAAAATGTTACAAAGTAATGGTGGTCAACGATAGGAGAGATAATCTAGTTGCATTGGAGATGGTTGAGAATTTGAACTTGAAGAGAATGAAGCACCCTAGGCCATATTACATCTCTTGGTTGCTCAAAATTTGAAAAATTTCCCGAGGGGGCATTGATACTCCATACCTTCACTGGGGCATGACTTTGACTTATTTTCTTTGTCACAATGCGACAAGCGGCATTATGACAAAGAGGGGAAAAATGTAGACACCTAAAAATGACCTAGGCCTGCAAGCTCTATTTTTACCACTTTCATCCTAGCATAATTATGGCATTTAATTATGTCCTTGGTCCACATTCAACTATTGATTAAATAATTCATAATTATTTAATTAATTCATGTCCTTTATTCTTCATGATTATTAAATAAATAAATTTTATTTATTTATTAAATACGTCATTAATTATCTAAAGTCTTCCCTTAATTAAATAAATTTCTTAATTTATTTAATTACCTTCTATTCACTTTATTCTTCTTGATTATTAAATAAATAAGTTTTATTTATTTATTTAATATGTCACTAATTGTCATAATTAAATGAATTAATTAATTCATTTAATTATTGGTTTTATCTCCTAAATTAAATAATTAAAAATAATTATTTAATTGCCAAATTTGAAGTTCTTCTCATTTTAAATAAATTAAATTGTTTAAAATGGCATCTCACTCTTAACTAGCAGCTCATTTTGGTAAATAATCTGAAAATTGATTATTTACTATTCCCCACAAATTCACATTTGGAATTAATTTAATTCCAAATTGGTAACTTTCCTTCAAGAATTAACTGATCAGGCAGGTTCTTGATCTTTCCGAATTTGATCTTCAGTCCACTCGTTATCTTATTCATTTTCGAAAATCTTTATTTTCGAATGAATTTCCTCATTTATTCTCCACCGCCGATTCGATTCTCGGAGATGACATCTTGACTGCTCAATTAATGATTTTTCCCTAACCCTAATTGGGGATTATGAGATTTAATCTGGACCTCTCATTTCAGGTTTTGGTCAGAATGTGATCTCACCCGTCCATTCAAAATGGCATTTTCTATAAAATGCCATTTTCCTCTCACTTTTCAATTACACACACACACATTTTACAGATAGACGTATTTATAGGCATTGCATACTTACTCACTTGCACACTTAGATTTCCATAGCAATTGCAACACTTATTATCTTATTTGATCAAGTCTTAGCATGTTTAGGCATTGTCAATCATAGTCATTTAGGCATAAGCATTAGACATTTATACAAATCCTTCAAAGCTTGGTGTAGGACATAGGCATATATTTGCAGATTGCTCGCACGACAAATTTGAGGGAAAAACATCATCCAGCAAGTAAGAAGGTACTATGGAGGTAATCATGGAAGTTTCAAGAAACAGGTATAACTGTTTTATTATTTAATTTCCTTTGTACTCGATAGGTCTTTGGGTTTCTCTATCATTTATTGATTTAATGCTAACACTCTTGAACATTTAATCAAACCTAAAGGAAATCCTCAGTTACATTGGTGAACCCGACTATGTTTTCTTGTTATTTCCGTATGTTTGATTTGTGTTTTCTGCTGATTTGCAGGTACAGGTACAGAGCGATGTAACTTATTTTTTTTTTAAATCATGACGCATCTGATGCGTCACGATGCATTCACCAACATAAATGTTGCAATTGACCTATTGTGTCACAATTGTGCTCAGGAAAGCCGCATTTGAAATATCGAGATGCATCTGATACACAGAGCGATGCAATCGCTCTATTGTGATGCATTCGACTGGTAAGATTTTATGTTATTTTACATTCGGTTTTTTGCTATTTTCTGTGTTTCTTTTATCTTGGTTATTTCCTGCATTCTGCCTAGCATAGGTTTTCTGTTACTAATCGAGATTTGTAGCTTGTTGGCGGTTACTTTTCGTAGGTTGAAGAAAAACACTAAAACTACTAACGGATTGTCTTATAGGTTCAACCGTCAAAGACCAAACATCAAAACAATGTGCCTTCATTTTTAGTAGTGTAACACACATTTTATTTTGGTGCAATTAAAACAAACCTCTGTTTGATCATGTTTGAATGTGTTTGCAAAATGGTAGGCGAGTATGCTCTCACCTTGTGAAAACTTGGTGATCAGAAAACCAGACCTGTTTTTATTTGTTTTTACCTAACGATTTGGTATATCGGAGTATCCTCTCCCCTTGCGCTTTTGGGTGATCTTGGGTGTAAGAGAAACAGTTACCAACTTTAGAAATTGGGCCTGCCTAGGGATTTCATCACCTCAATGTGACTCAAACTAGCAATGGAGCTAAAGCCAAGCTACCCCCGACCGGTATATAAATGTAAATCTTAAGGGAAAACCTAAGATTGCGAGTGCGGATGTGTCATACGGACAGAGTTGTACTCCCTTAAACCCTGTTGAGCTTAACCTCTTCAGGCTGGAGTACCACCTAATCGGTGATTAATCTCTTGCCCCATGTATGGCCACTCGAATGGGGGTCCCGAACTAAAAACCTTTGTGTAGTAAGCCAAAAACCCTCTATTTGCTAGTGCAGCACCGGTCCGTGTGAAGGCATCCACACTTTCGTAGTTTGTAGTAGAGGTGATCAACCTACCATGGGGGTTGGAAGCTTGGTTGGTCTAAGAAGAGAGTACACTGTAAGGGGGAGCCCGTGCAACCAAGCTTCTGAATTCACACGCTACAGATATGCGGTTGGGGAAACTTGCATGGAATCTAGTGAATACTGTCATGGCCTAACCTAGGGTTGTACTTATCTCATGTGTGTTTGATTGCATTGAAAACATCATGCTTGTCAAGTGCTTTCTAGATTCATCACATTTACAACTCCGAACAAAACATTCAATATCAGAAAAATCAAATTTTCCATCAAAACGACAATAAACTCATTTTTCAAAAAATGTGTCGCATTTGATAAACTGCATTCGAGTTTCTAAGTCGCAATTGTTCTGTTAAACCACATTCATAATTTTAAACACCGCATACACATGCATCGTGACACAACTGACTGTCACCGAGTCGCATTTGTTAGTTCTTGAGCCGCATTCGTAAAATTGTGACGCAATTGAAACCTCAAACGACGCATTCACCTGTCACAATTAAAAACTTCATACAAAGTCAAATATGAAGTCTTCATCTTGTCAATCATTTGTCAAACACTGTTTCGAAGGAGATTCTATTAGAAACCAAGTTTGAAATTGCTCAAAGTTTCGACCATTAGTTTGCATTCATCACCATAGGTTTCATCCTTCATTCTTCTTAAGATTGCATACATTAGGCATTAGGTTGTCCCTAGGTTTACATCTTGCATACTTAGGATTAGGTAAATCTTAGCACAATTTGCAACGTCATTGCTTTTGAAATTAGGCTCTCTTGGACTAAGTTATCAAACCCTTTTTTTCGGTCATTGTCCTCTTTTGTGCGATTTTCCAACTCAAAAGTCTAGTTGGGAAAATTCACTAGTCATTTAGACTTTTGTCACCTTGTCATTTTCAACAAAGTCCTCTAGTAACCGAAATCGAAAACAAAGTTTGACCTTTGAAGTTCTTAGGTACCCTTGTCTTAAATTGCATTATCAGTCTACACATTGCATATTTTATTCGCAAAAATCCAAAAACATTAGTCATCCTAGTCGTCATTTTGAACTTGGACCTTGCATAGTGTCATCATCGCATTTAGTTGTCATTTTCATTTGAGCAATCTCATTTATGGTGGAAAATAGACTCTAAAAACAACAACGACAAATGGAAAACTTTCAACAAGACCCCACGTCCATTGTCAACAATCCAACGTATGACCCAAATTGGACCTTTGACGATCCATTTGGCAATACAAACAATCAACCTCTCACGACGACACCACACTCATCAAACAACCCATTTGAACCATTCTTGCGAAAAGATGAGTACGGTCAAATACTTGAGGAAAACTTAGAGGTAGCGGCACAAGACCCAGAGGCTTCTCAATTCATTGAAACAATGGTCCTTTACGACAGAGACAAATACTTAGCTATACTCTTAAGTCAAGGAGCCAAATTACCCCAAGGATTCGACATTAACACGATCAAATTAACACCTCCAGACCCTAATGTCAACAACATGCATAACATATCACATAGTGGTCAACCTCCAAACACTACGAGCAATACCTTCTTTGACACCACAATGACAGTGCATGCTACCTTCAACATCCCAAACACCTCCAACACAATAAATACTACATCTATTGGAGGATCACAATCGACCACAATGCCCACCACATCCACGATACCGTCACAATCGGCTGGAAACACCTTTGGTTCCTCGGCAATGTGGGAAAATTATTCAAACCCTCTTAATACCATGACAGTAAATGCCACAGGGACATCATCAAGTCACAGCAATCCCCCCTTGACCGCTACATCTACTACCATGAACACATCTTCGACATATCCACTCAGTGGTATTTCACAAAATCCTTCGGGAGGAGGCAAAGAACGTATCGTTATCCAAGGACAACAACAACAACGTTAACACGACAACACAGTCACATGCCATTGCCTCCCAAGGTACAAATACAAACATTCCCCTCGGGCAAACACAACCCATGGCATCATTAATACACCACAACATTCATGGTCACCATATTCCCCAGGTAACGAGGCACATGGCTTGGGGACACATCCCAACCTATTCATCTCACGTTCATACTCATCAACATACACCTAATCCAACTTTTCAACACCAACAACATGCCAATCCGAACACATCATACATGTCACAACAATCCTTACCGCCACAATACACCAATCTTCACACACAACAAATGGGAACCTATGGTGTACGAAGAAATACAACATACAGAAACACAAATGACCCTGTTATGGATGCCCTCCAAACAAGATTGATGGGTTTAGAAAAGACTATCCAAAACATGTACATTTCAAGAAAAAAATCAGAAATATCATATGATCTAAACGTATACCCATTCGACATGAGCTTATACATGCCTCCATTTCCTTCGGGATATGTGTCACCCAATTTCACAAAATACAGAGGCAAGACAAACCCCATTGAACATGTTCGCGAATTTGCAACCAATTGCATGGACATCGCCTATGAACCAACATACTTAATGAGACTTTTTTCTAAAAGTTTGGCGGGTCCTGCCCTTGAATGGTTTTCCACTCAAAAGGATATCCATACATGGGATGAGCTTAAACAAAAATTCATAAAAAATTACACGTACAACATCGACATGGATACCTCTATCACTAGCTTGTGCACTCTCACGCAAGAGGATGCTGGTGAGACATTTATCCCTTTCTTTCAAAAATGGAGAAGCCTCGCTAGTCAGTGTCACATTGACATCCTCGAAAGGGAAAAGGTCGACATGTTTGTCCAAACACTTCTGGGGCCCCTAAAATATGCATTGCAAGTACATTGCTACACAAACTTCACAGACTTGGTCAAAAAAGGGGTCTAGATTGAGAAAGCCCTTATCGCAAAGGGAGAACTAAGATATGGTCCCAAAAACACAAATTCCAATCCAACCACCGACAAGAATAAATACTGGGTCAAAAATAAGCACGTTACAAATGACGGTGTGGTTGATGCCAAGACTGCAAACATTGTAGGCCCTGTATTGGCCCTAAAAGGGGTTCAACAACAACACAAACCGACAACGACATTGACACCCCCCACTAATGTCACTTCAAACAATCAGAATGGTCAAAATAACCAGGGACAATACCATCAGACGAGACAATTTCCTAAGGGTCGCACATACACCTCTTTAGGTGAACCCATTGAAGAAGTCCTTAAGAAATGTCTCCAGAATGGGGTAATCGTACTCCAAGAACCAAAACCATATGACCCAAGACAATTCAAACCAACATGGTGGAATGATAATGCATTTTGTGAATACCATCGAGCAAAAGGACATACAACCTCTAACTGTTGACAGCTGAAAAACCTAATACAAGATCTTATTGAAAGTCGCGTCATTGAAGTAGGTGGATCACAATTCACCTCCAATTCAGATCATACTATACATAAGAATCCACTGCAGGACCATGGTTCTCATAATGCTTCCACCTCAGGTCCACAGAATCAAGCTAATTTCGCCCAAGCCAAATACGATTATTCTAGTGGACCTATTATAAACAATGTCTGAACTGACAATGAATACATCAATACCATTACGGTCAAGAGAGCACCCCAATGTAATGCTACTACTCGCAATGGCAAGGTCACCATAGCTGGTCTGCCTCCCACTAGACAACCCAAAATAAACATGCTTGGCCCATCTGCTAAACAGCCAAAACCTGTCCCGACCACAAAGCAGTGGAAACCCAAAAGTGAGTTCAACCTCATCGACCAGCTAGGAAAGACTCCCGCGTAAATCTCTATACTTGAGCTGCTTCGTATATCTCCCACACACAAAGATATTCTAGATAAAACCCTGCTAGAGTCGTCAGTTCCCAAGGACATTGATGTCAATCAATTTGAGACCATGGTGGGATACCTCACTACGCCTCACCATGTCACATTCTCGGATCAAGACTACTCATCACCTAAAACCAACCATAATGATGCATTGCACATAGAAAATTTTGTCCATAAGCATAAAGTAAGACGGGTTTTAGTAGATGGTGGAGCAAGATTGAACATATGCTCCCTCAAACTGGTTAAGGCTCTAGGATTCTCTGATGCATGTGTAGACCCGACAAAGAGTATAGTGATCAAAGCATATGACAACGAAGAATGCTCTTCACGTGGCGTTATCTCTCTCCCCATCAGAGTGGGACCGGTCATTGTCGACATAACTTGCCAGGTCCTGGATTTGGAACTACCATATAACATCTTGCTCGACTGCCCATGGATTCATGCCTTAAAAGCCATTCTGTCCACGTATCACCAATGCCTAAAGTTTCCATTTGATGGCACGAAAATAACCATATACGGAGATCCCGACCCCTTCCAATATTGTACCAACCTAAGGAGTATTTCTGAAAATCGAGTGCCTATTAACCAAGAAGCATCTAGCTCTTCGTCATCCAAATACATTGATCCATCTGCACTCACATCATCTTCCACATCCGCTCCATCCACATCTTCTGCCACACCACCACCTACCGCAAACCCTAAGGCTGAATCCACTATCAAAATCCAGGACCTCGGTTGTGGGGAATTCAAACTGCACATAGCATACAACATAACAACAATGCCCAAGTCTCCAAAGGTCTATGGTCGGCCATGTTTCAGAATGGAACCCCAGGAAATTTTCAAAGTTCCACCAAAAATAGTTTTCATCAAATGGGGAGACATGAGCAATGAGGACCTTGCTGACATCACAGGATGGATCTATAAGGATACTTTCACACTACCCCCATTACTAGTTAAAAAATATGGTAAGGGTTATGACATAATGAAGGCTAAAGGCTAAGATGGTACTAGTGGCCTAGGAAGAAATAAAATAGGCCGAAGAGAGCCCATAGAACCTTTTCAAATTCCAAAGTATCTTGGATTAGGGTTTAGATCACCTAACAATGATGATTGACGTACCATTAGACTTTTGAATGAGCGAGTACATGATTCAAAAAGTGTCAAGACTAATAAGGAAACCCTCACCGAAACTGACTCCCAAGGGTGGGAATTTGGCTCAGAATGATCCCTAAGTGACTGTTGCCTTGATGACTTGTTTGTCGAACCAGGGGAACTGACCTCTGAACAAAGATTTTGGCAAACATTTAAAATTGAACAGGCACCAAATAGTCAAAGTCCCATTACCACTTCCCATGACATACAAGACCCACCATCTGAACCCCTTCGGTCCAATCCATCCGAAGTATCAGACGACGCTGACAACCAGGACTCTAAGGCTTTCACCCCGTATTTTGACAACAAATATGACACTAGTGAAGGGGAATATTAGATAGAGTCCGAGGTGGAGTTGGACGATGATAATCTCATCTACAACATCACTGAATCCGTCTACATGCTTTCTGCGTCCTCACCACAATTCACCAACATTAACGATGGCATTTCCTTAGTTTATCCTGAGCTAGTCGATTGGGACCAACAAGGCTCGCCAGTCTTGGACACATTTCAGAATGACGAGGCAATTGCAGAATTTATGGGGTTACGTGAAGGCATACCCATTGGGACCACAAGTCAGGATTCGCCATTGATTTAGACTGCACGACATACTTCGGCGAGACTGCTCCGTCCTCTAGTCACAAAAGTAAAAATAAAAATAAAATAAAAAATGAAATGTCTCTAGGTGAAAACCAAAAGGCACCTTTTGACGATAAAATAGTAAAAACAAAGGACGTATATGCGGGTGAAAACCTCTCTGTGGTGCCCAAAGATGGAGGACTGGACTTTCTCCCCATGCAACAAGAGAAATCGACTATGCTTATAGAAGACACAATAGAAGACAACATAGCAACTGCAAAAGATCCCACAATGGTCCTCTTTGCCGCATCATTGATTGAAGAAGAGAGACCGAAATTTCATAATTTCTTTGCAGAACATAAAATCAACTTCGCGTGGTCCTATGTTGACATGCCAGGATTAGATCCAGAACTAGTTTTGCACCATTTTCCACTATTGCCTAATGTTGATGATCAGTGAGGTCTGCACAGTCCTCCCAGTCAAATATTTGTACTATCTGCAAAGGCTCAGGTGGTCGTCCTCGTCATCCCACTGCTCGCAATCTCTATAAGGCCTCCAAATGAAGGACACCATCGTGTCAGTCCTATGCCACCACCAGCCTGTCTCGCCCATCTGAGTCTGCTGTAAAGCACCTGCGTAGTAATAGGCATAGGGCATCCCCTCGGCCAACTGTGGTCTCTAAATGGGAGAATGAAATATGGCAATGTGCTCCCAAGCCCAGATCATCATCAGAGTAGTTCCGCAGGAGATACTCTTTGCCCTCCTGTAGGCAACATTGTGCAACTGATGGTAAAGTGTCCCTAGTAAACAAGGACCCCAAGCATAAACTGTCCTATCATGTCTCATGCCAACCAAGACGTCTCGCCAGCTAATGGGAAATTCGTGTCCCCAATGATCGGGAATCACGATACCCCCAATCAAAGTCGCAAGGAATGCATCAAAGTGACCATAGTGATCCGCCATGAACTCCCATCTAATCTCATATCCCTGGATGCCCAGTCCTGCACCCTGATCTCGGTAGTACGCTCGAAAGGTCTGCTTGCCATGGCGAGGGTCGTAGAAGTCCACTCCCCTCAGATCAACACTCGCAAAATCCGGTAGACGTCCTCCAAAGTAATAGTGGCCTCACCTGTCAGTAGGTGGAAGGAGCAGGTCTTCGAATGCCAACGCTCACACAGCGCAGTCAGTAATCCCTTGTTCGCCCGAATGGCAGGCATGTAAGCAACATAGAATAAACCTAGTCGCATCAACCGACGCCACTCTCGCGGGCTCAACTGGTCAGCAAATCAAAATGTCATCGGTTTGCTCTCGCATGTGTAAATTGGGGCAAGCTGCCTTTGCAAAAAGCCAAACAAGTCGTCAGTACCTTTTGAGAAAATTGTTAGTATTATCACAAGCATCTAAGGTTACACAAATATCAAAAATAGCTCTAGTCAGAGTCAAAGGCAAATGCGTCGCACTAAGGCAATTACGTCTCAAAACGTCAAATGCGTCGTTCCGTACATCAAATGTGGTTCAAAATGACAAATGTGTCGCATATTCACGCTTGCATCATGAAATTTGACACTTGTGTCTCAGAATATCGAATGCGTCGCATAATCACAACTGTGTCGATCAAACAGACAAATGCGTTGCAAATCGACGATTGCGACAGTGAAACACTCAAATGCGACTCGAAATAGCGAATGCGTCGCAGGTTTTGACAAATGCGGTGCAAACCACTGCTCTAACCTAATTCTTTGTTGCACTTGCGTCGCGACACATCATATGCGTCGAAAATGAAGGCAAATGCGTTGAACGCGAACACATATGCATTGCGGCGCATTCGTTACTCACCCTAGAAACCTAATTTTGACACGCAAAACAAAAAAATTACAAAGTGGGACAGGGGTACATACCACTGGCTCTGAGCCCTCTGGCCGCCTGAATGTCTGCACGATCTCACTGTGATGCTCTGTCACTGGAATCACCATCGTCGTTGCACTCCTTTTTGCTCTGAACTCTCGAAATTTGCAAAGTAAATAGTAAAAGTGAATTGAATTTTACCCCTTTGTCAACCCATTTATAAAGTCAAAATGGCATTTGTCAACTAGGTTATTACTAGAGGGTCATTTGACCAACTTTGACTTCCTCGTTAGTTGCTTTAAACATGTCAGAATTCAAAACTGACTGCGCCTTTGTTCTTCTAGTCATGGAATTGATTTATCGGGACCCTTTACAAATTTTTTTCTGTCGCCGGCTCAAAATTTGAAAAATTTCCCGAGGGGGCATTGATACTCCATACCTTCACTAGGGCATGACTTTGACTTATTTTCTTTGTCACAATGTGACAAGCGACATTATGACAAAGAGGGGCAAAATGTAGACACCTAAAAATGACCTAGGCCTGCAAGCTCTATTTTTACCACTTTCATCCTAACATAATTATGACATTTAATTATGTCTTTGGTCCACATTCGACTATTGATTAAATAATTCATAATTATTTAATTAATTCATGTCCTTTATTCTTCATGATTATTAAATAAATAAATTTTATTTATTTATTAAATACGTCATTAATTGTCTAAAGTCTTCCCTTAATTAAATATATTTCTTAATTTATTTAATTACCTTCTATTCACTTTATTCTTCTTGATTATTAGATAAATAAGTTTTATTTATTTATTTAATATGTCACTAATTGTCATAATTAAATGAATGAATTAATTCAATTAATTATTGGTCTTATCTCCTAAATTAAATAATTAAAATTAATTATTTAATTGCCAAATTTGAAGTTCTTCTCATTTTAAATAAATTAAATTGTTTAAAATGGCATCTCACTCTTAACTGGCAGCTCATTTTGGTAAATAATCTGAAAAATTGATTATTTACTATTCCCCACAAATTCACATTTGGAATTAATTTAATTCCAAATTGTTAACTTTCCTTCAAGAATTAACTGATCAGGCAGGTTCTTGATCTTTCCGAATTTGATCTTTAGTCCACTCTTTATCTTATTCATTTTCGAAAATCTTTATTTTTGAATGAATTTCCTCATTTATTCTCCACCGTCGATTCGATTCTCGGAGATGACATCTTGACCGCTCGATTAATGATTTTTCCCTAACCCTAATTGGGGATTCTGAGATTTAATCTGGGCCTCTCATTTCAGGTTTTGGTCATAATGCGATCTCACCCGTCCATTCAAAATGGCATTTTCTATAAAATGCCATTTTCCTCTCTTTTCGATTACACACACACGCATTTTATAGATAGACGTATTTATAGGCATTGCATACTTACTCACTTGCACACTTAGATTTCCATAGCAATTGCAACACTTATTATCTTATTTGATCAAGTTTTAGCATGTTTAGGCATTGTCAATCATAGTCATTTAGGCATAGGCATTAGACATTTATACAAATCCTTCAAAGCTTGGTGTAGGAAATAGGAATATATTTGCAGATTGCTTGCACGACGAATCTGAGGGCAAAACATCATCCAACAAGTAAGAAGGTACTATGGAGGTAATCATGGAAGTTTCGAGAAAAAGGTATAACTGTTTTGTTATTTAATTTCCTTTGTACTCGACAGGTCTTTGGGTTTCTCTGTCATTTATTGATTTAATGCTAACACTCTTGAACATTTAATCAAACCTAAAGGAAATCCTCAGTTACAGTTGCAACTCACGAGAATGTGGAAGACATAGTAGTGAAGTTCAATGTGGTAGCTATGAATGTGAACGAGGTGAGTCAGTTATGTGATGTTATTTTGTTTTCAGATGTGGTAGTAGAAATTGAGATGAATAGAGGACAAGAGATTGTTGCATGGTTATGTGTAGATATGGTTAACGATATTGTAGGATATTGGTGGAGTTGGACGGACTGTGGTGGGCTGAATCCCACAAGATCAGAGGTGAATGAGAGATGAACTTGGAGGAGGTGGTTAGGTTTTGGTGGATTCGATTCCATATTTAGGAGGTTGAGTGTAGAGGAAAGTTGTTAGAGAAGGAGGTTGCTTGTTTCGGCAAGATACTAGAAGAAGAGGAAAAATGTGGAATTGAGAGTTGATATTACAGATGCCATGTGTAGGTGCACCATCAAAAAATGGACACTTTTCATTTTCATGGTCTTTTTAGGCTTGTCCTCTTGATGTTAGATCTATTTTTCTTTTATTCATTTATGTAATGTGGCTTGAACATTCACACTAGAGCTTTAAAATGCATTTATTGACATCTTCTGAAGGTGTTGCAAAGTGTTGTAAAAAATTTCTACACTTTTCTAGACTCTATTCATTACAATTCACCTAAAATATCACCTTTTTACTCATCATCAAGTCCTATTTTGAAGTGTTGTAAAGTCTTGTAACAAGATTTCACACTTTTCTAGGCATAATTTCACTATTTACACCTTTCTTATACTTTATTTGACCCCTTTATGCGCTTATAAGGCTTAGTGCATTTTTGAATGTAAACCTGAGAAACAACATTAAATAAAACTTAATTCCCGAAACCCACATTTAAGTCCTAGGTGGGACCCATTTTCCATGGGTGGTGAATGAGTCCCCCTTAGCTCCAAATTCAAAATATTTTAAATTTCCTTTCGGGTTTTTATTTAAAATCACTGATGTTGGCATGTGATGAGGTATTAATAGGTTACTAAGGCACAAAATTGTATAAATAAGCGATTTTCACCTCGTTTTACATCTCCTCATTCATTCAAGGAATCTCATACAATCATACATCACAAGCATTCAAGCACTTTACAAAAAATCAAGCATCAATCAAGCATTCAAAAGGAAGCCATTGATATTACTTCAGAATTTCATGAACAAGGGTTTGGTAAGTTGATAACATTTGCATGTTATTAGTTTATCTTTCTCTTTCATTTCTTTATTTCATTAAGGGTTTGATTACCAAAGTGGGGTTTAACCAAGGAAAACCCCTATTTGCTAACCCTCAACCATTTTTCCCCTTTGTGCATGTGTTTTGTATGCACATTTATCAAGAATTTAGGTGTTGAAAAGTGGAGAACAAGTCAACTAGGTGCTTCAAGTCAAATAAACTCTATTTCAAGCTTGGAGAAGGTTTTATGTCCATTTCCCACATAATTGACTTCGACAACTTGACAAGCAGACATTTCTAGATTTGGTGCTGCAAAGTTGTCTCCTAATTTCTCAAAATTTTGGGAGAGGACTAATTCACCATCAGTGGAAAATGAGTCCCACCTTAAGACTATAAATCTAAGTTTTGTCAAATTCCAGATCCCGATAGTCAAAAATTGGTTCTCGACAGATTTCACCAATAGCAGGACTAATTCACCACCCTGGGCGAATGAGTTCCACTGTTGGTTTTCAGTAACTTCAGACAACATTTAGACAATTCCAGATTTCTCAAATCTTGCCCAGGTGCACTCTATTTCATCCCATTTCTTTTTGATTTGCATTTATTCATCTTTTAGTTCATTGTTTGCATATCACAACGTGTTTTCCAGATTAGCATAAATCTTAGTTTTGCATTCATATTCAGTCATATAAATCACTTTGTTGCATTTAGTTCACTTCATTTAGCTTAGATAACATCACACATAACATAATTTGAATGAACCTTTTAGCATTTTTGGCCCTACATCTTTCCTTTTAGGTGAGAAACCCTAAAAGAGCTAGAGAAGTCCTAGAGAGCAAAAAATCTACAGTTCATCAAGAGCACATGAATTTTAATCACCTGGGTAGTCTAATGCAAGAGAATTGTGCTCCAACCCCCTTTGGTTGATGTTGTTCCCTCGTCAGTAGAACTTTGGCTTATCGACATGATGTGTTTACCCATTCCAACAACAAAATGATGGTGTTGGTCGTAGTGGAGTTACATCAACATGAGATTTGGATTTTGGCGGGACCATGTTCCATGTCCCAAAAATGGACCGATGGTGGTGGAGTGTAACGAGTTCATTGGAATGAGTGTGTTATTTCGACATGATAACAATCTTTGTCCCACTGGCGGGGCGATCGGTGTGAGGCGGTCATATCAGGGAGACTCATCCTAGAGTCTCACTGACAGCCCGACATAATGATGTCGGTGAGTCGCAGGTTTTCATAACCTTACAACCTCCCACAAGAGGTTCTGGAGTTTTATTTTTTGGTGACTAAGCGATATTGCTTAATCAATGGTGGGGATCAAGGATGGTTAATCGGATAGTGCAGAGTCTTGGTGGGACCCAATCGTGATGACGTGGGAGACAATGAAGATGAGCAGACACATGGCCTGATGGGATTGGGTAATCCACATATTTATTTTGGATTATGATGTGTGACATGGTGATGAGGTGGACAAGGATTGGAAGGAGTGATTTTCATCAGCGAAACCTTCTAGGATGTCTTAGCAATGGAATGATCTGGATAGAGCACATAAAGTGAACATTGGCGAGAAGCAAGCGTATTGGTAGAAGATGATTGAAGGTTCCTCTGATAAGATGATAAGATGAAGGATATGGGATAGCTTGAGATGAATGGTTGAGATGAATGGTCAATGGAAGTGGATGATGAGTTAGATCACAAAATGCGGTAGAGTGATATTGGTGTATTTCACATCTTTGTTGTGAAATATGATTTCATTGGCCAACTCAGTGGAGCTATTGATAACAATGTAATGACTTGGTGATTGTGGATGTTGATTGGATGACTGAATGGATGCTACTAATAGCGAGGTAACTGAATGGTGATACTATGATAGAGAAGGAATAACACCAAGGCCAACATGGAGAAGGAATATAGTATAAAGAGATTGCCTGAGACTGGGAAGAGAGCAATGGAGGTGGCAGAATAGCCAACAAGAAGGAGAGGTATTGACAAAAAGTTCTGAAGGAGGAAAGGTGCCAAGTAGGGTGCTAGAATAAGGGTGCCAAGGTAGGGTGCTAGAATTGTGTGCCAGAGTAAGCAGGCCAAAGAGTGTAGGCTAGAACATGTGAGAAGAAGGATTGTAGTTGTGGTTCTAATCTGCATGTTAGCAGACATTTTGTAATTAGCCACTAATGGCTTGTAATGATGTAATGTCTTCTCAGTAATAAATAAATCTTATTTGTGCAGTTTATGTGTGTAAACTTGTGTTGATCTTGTTGTGTGTTGTGAATGGGTTGTGAGATTGTGACGACCTAATAAGGTCCTCCGATCTTAAGAAGTCAAGATCGGAGTGCCTTATTAGGCTGTCACAATCTCCCAGCCAACATAGATCACACACATAGATTGACACAACATAGGTCAATACTCTCTTTTATTCATCTGGAATAGATTACAAGATTATAGTAAGAAATTAAATCTATAACGAAATTACCTGTTCCACCTCTTAGCACATCTGTAGGCTACCTTGCCTCATTTTAGTCGGCTCTCCCTTCTTACCAACCTCCCAGTGAGCTCCTGGCTGCTCATCCCTTTCTCCTTTCATTCACCACCTCTTTATATTGTGTTCCTCCTTTAGGTCAACCTTGATATTTCTCTCTCCATGTCGTAGTTTCCATCATACAATTACCTCGCTATCAAGGACTTCCAATCATCAACCAATGAACATGTATTCCACAACAACGATGTGGAATGACATCAAATCTCATTCTTCCAAGTGTTGTGATTGCATTCATCATCCATTGTTGTTGACTAACACACCAATCGTACTGCTCACATTACCGAGTCCACCATTGCCTTATTGGTGAGGTCACTAATCACCTCCCAGTGATATGAAGGAGTCCTACAGATAGATATGCATACCACCAACTCAAAGAGGCATCGGTCTATCGGGGAGACTTTGACTTGACTCTCGCCAATACATAAGCCTCCCGTCAATGTTCACCTTACACTTTGTCCATCTTTCCATTGGAGCATCACCATGTCATTAGTCTATAATCCACAACAAGGATGTGGATTACCATTCATCCAATATTTTCATGGCATATGTCTGCTTTGACATATTTTGTCATCTCATACCTCAATTGGATCCCACCAAGAATCTGTACCGTCTAAACAACAAGCCTTGATCCCCACCATTGATCAGGAAATATCGCACAGTCACTTCAATTATAAACTTTAGAACCTCTAGTAAGAGGTTGTAAGGTTATGAAAACCCGCCACTCACTGACATCATTCTTTTGGGCTATTGGTGAGACTCCAGGATGAGTCTCGTTGAAACCAATCACTCTCACCGAAATGTCTTCACTTCACACTAATTGCCCCATTGTTGGGACAAAGACCAATGTCTCGTTGATGCTACACACTCACACTGATGAACCCGTTACACTCCATCACCATCGGGTCATCATTGGGACATGGAACATGGTCCTTCCGAAATCCAAACCTTACAATGATGAACCCCAACCACCAACACCATCGTTTTATCACCGAAATAGGTAGAAACCTCTTATCAATAAGCCAAAGTCTTGCCGACAAGGGAGCAATGCTGGCCAAAAGGGATTAGACTACAATGCTCTTGCATCAGACTCCCTAGGTAATTAAAAATCATGTGCTCCTACACATGGCATACCAGGCCATCCTTCAGTTTTGATTTCTTTTTTCTTCTCTTCCAACATCTTGTTGGAACATTCACCATCATCTTCCAACAACTCTGCACTTCATTTTTTTCTCCTCTTATGGAATCATATCCACCATAGTCTGACCTCTTCCACCAATTACTCTTCAATATTCTCTTCTCTTTCATGGGTTCAAAACCATCTTTGACCCACAACCACCACCAAATTTGTCCCGTCACTTCCCATATAACTTCTACCTGTAGGTAGGCATCTCTACCCCATTCTACAACATCTATACATTCCACAATTTTCTCTACCATGATACTCACCGTACTAGGTACATGCACTTCAAACTCAATATCACAAAACTCATAAACAATAGATTTTACCTCATACTCCTTTGTTGCTCCATCAAACACAGTGTTAGCTCTCAAAAACGCAAGCGAAATGCCTTAAGAGGCTACCAATCTCTTGATACGCTTCAGGGTAATAGACAAGGTCAAGAGAACTCAACCTTCTACTCTTCAGGTGCTGCTAAACCTAGGCGGGTGTACCTTTTTGAATGAAGCAGACTTGACTTATGGTTATCCTTCTTGCAATGATTTGTCCACAATGGCAGATGCAAGTGAACAAATGAATTCAAGCGCAATAGCAATCTTCTTAATCTAAATCCTAAATGCTCAATTAACAGATATAAAGAGAATAAATGAATCTTAATGATGAAACTGCAGAGACTAGTGCCTTATTGGGTATGCAGAGTCAAATGAAATCAAGATGAGAAACACTCTCTAGAGAAAACTAAAATTATCTGGCATACATTCTATTTACAACTTCTATAAACATGCAATACTATAACTACTAAGCTCTACTTTAACAATCCAAATGAATCTTTCTGATTACTGTGATCAATTAAAAGGATTTAATCTTTGCTTGAAAGAACCAATTGATTAATCACACAGATACAACAAATTTGCATTGATAAACTGAACATAAACTTGTTATGTCAATTTAAACAACCAGAAAGCATCAATCCTGGAGACAACTTAGCAGTATTTTCATTGAAATTCAACAGACAATTGACACCAAAAAAATGCAGCAACATCAACTGATTTTCATAAATACCGGCCATTCTAAAATCATGCAACAACAGTCTCTGATCTGATAATTTTATTCCACTGTATCTACTTGTTGTGTATTGAATATCTAATAACTCGTGATCATTTTACAATTACAAAATGCCTATTTATACACCAGCATCAAGAAAATAAATCATATTGAAATTCCATGTCGGCCCACCACAAAATTAGGGCTCAAATCAAGTCAGCCTGCAACGGTTTTCAAACATATACATGTCGGCCACAGTATTTAAATTTCTTCTATTCACCAGTGAAACAGTCGACGAGACACATCGTATAGCTATGCCGAAGGAAATTCAATCGTTAATTGCTCCACTTGGTGTTACTCACCTTTGCTGTGACATATCAGAGTCGGGGAGATGTCACACAGCCAGTATTATGCTTCATCGATATACATCTCTTTACGTGCTTTCACTGAGACACAAAGATATCTCTCACTGATGTTCTCTTTTGTTTCGTTCACAGTCACCGTAGCATTCAGATATCAGAGAGACCTCACGTAGACCACATAGTGTTTCACCAAAAGCCCCATATTCATCTTGCGTGTCGCTACAACCCTCAACTGTCAGGGAGACATCATATAGAATTCTCCTTGTTATACCGAGAGCCCCGAGCTCACACCTGTTTGCCAAGACAACATTACCTATATACCGACAGAACCCATATGTATACTATCGGCAAGACCGGAGGTCACTCGCCGAGACCTTATATCGATGACCATACCTCCTACTGAAATGCATCCTCCCGTCACTGGTCGGTGTGACAATGTAAATTCGCTATGACTATACATCGATGCACATGGGTCCTCCTGAAAACTTATTGATGAATACCCCGCGTCGGCAAGACCTAGTGAGTTAACTAAGATGCCATGCCGATGAAGGATCTCACGCTGATAAACCTTTGATGAAAACCACGTCAGCAAGACCCAACGAAGTTGTTGAGACATCACCTTGCATATCAAAACTCATACCGATAAGCACCTCAATTTCCGGTCGGGGAGACATATTGAATTCGATGAAACATCATCTCGACGGCATAACTCCCGCCGATTTGAAATATCCTTTGTCACCAAACCCGTGTGCAAGACTTACCGATAACTGCTAGCATGAAAACTTCAATCGCTGTGACACAAAAAACGTCTTGTCGATAGGCAACACAGACGTTTACAAGCAGAAGAATGAATCGGGAAGACCTTGATATTGTCACACCGATATGCCTGCAGCAAACATATGTTAGCAAAATGCATTGTGGGTCGGGGAGACCTAGATAGACTTATGCCGATATGGACCACAACGTGAAAAATGCATAACTCGATGGATTCTATGGGGTCACACGGCCAAAATATGGGTAAAACATCATGAAATGAGGAAAATGTGCTTAAGGCAGGACCCATATGGAGACTCAGGGGAATGAAAGAAATGCAAAAGTTGTCATACTTTTATAGTTCCAACACATAGGGCTCCCAAAGTCTATTTTTTGCACCTTTTCATCTCTATCTTTTTCTTTTATAGTTGAATCCATAATCACGTCTTCTGTACTTTCAACAACCTCCACCTCTGATGCCACCCTCTATAAACTGAACATTGCCTCTATTTTCACAATCTCTTCAGCAAACACTGAACCTTCCTCATCAAGCCCCTTATCAAACATAGGACCTCCACAAATCTTTGTATTATCACCCTTCTCTCTTGGGCTGCAAAACTTATTTTTTCTAATCTTCTTCTTGCTATCCTCAAAGCATATTTCTACAATATATTTTCTCCCTCATGCTCACTTGCATACACAACTACAATTTTTTTTTCCTTTCTTCTTTGTCATTTTGTCCAACACTTGCCACACACTCTCAAACTTCAACCTCTCAGGTTTCACGAATGTAAACTACCTCCAGTTCGACGATCTGTTTACAAAGCTTCAATACCTTCTCACACCCCTATAATTCCAACACTCTCGGCTTTGATACCATCTCTACACCTCCACTTCCTATGGCTTCAAATATTCCTTCTTCATCCCAAAAATCTCTCCATAACTCCAATACATTTTGGCCAAACAAGTATGACACACTCTCTATCAACAACCACCAGCAAATTAGAATCAACACTCACTACCTCTATACATTCCTCCTGTAGCAAACTCTCACCACTATCCTCTACCCAATAGGATTTTGGAAGATGCACCCTCACGATCTCTTCTACCGACTTCCTCTCAGTGGAAGAGATTTTCACACCTTCTACCCAACCTCATCTTTGTTGGAGGACATTCAACATGATTCCCAAGGAACCAATGGCCTCTCAAGGGTTCTTCACTCTTCACAATCTCTTCACCCACGATCCTGGTGGATACTCTCCACACTTAGGATAACCCGCTTTGATACCACTTGATGTAGACAAGATCAAAGGACCTTATCAGGCTATCACAATCTCGTAGCCCATTCACAACACGCAACAAGATCATCACAAGTTTACACACAAAAACTACACAAATAAGCTTTCTTTATTACTGAGAAGACATTACATCAATACGAGCCATCAATGGCTAATTACAAAATGTATGCTAACATGCAGATCAAAACCACATCTATAATCCTTGTTCTTACATGCTCTAGCCTACACTCTTTGGCCTACTTAGTTTGGCACATAGTTGTGGCACCCTACTCAACACCTTTCCTCCTTCAAGATTTTCCACCACTACCTCTCCTTCCTACTGGCTATTCCTCCACCTCCACTTCTCTCTTCCTAGTCTTGGGTGATCTCTTTATACTGTATTCCTTCTCCATGTTAGCATTGGAATTCTTCCTTCTTTTTTGTAGTATCACCATTCAGTTACCTCATTGTTAGTAGCTTCCATTTGGTCATCCAATCAGCATCTGCAATCACTAAGTCATTACATCATTATTAGTAGCTCCATCGAGTTGGCCAATGAAATTGTATTTCAAAACAACAATGTGAAATACACCACTATCGCTTTACCACATGTCATGATCTAACTCGTCATCCATCGTTGTTGACCATTCATCTCAACCGTTCATCTCAAGCTATCCCATATCCTTCATCTTATCATCCTATCGAAGGAACCTTTAATCATCTTTCGTCAATACACCGACTTGTTGTCAATGTTCACTTTACACTATGTCCATTGTTCCATTGCTTATACATCCTAGAAGGTCTCGTTGATGGAAAGCACTCCTGCCAATCCTTGTCCACCTCATTTCCAAGTCACACATTGTAATCCACAAGAAGGATGCAAATTATCCAATCCCATCACGCCATATGTTTGCTCATCTTCATTGTCTCCCACGTAATCATGACTAGGTCCCACCAAGACCTTTTACCGTCTAATTAACCAGCCTTGATCCCCACCCTTGATCAAGCAATATCACCCAGTCACCAAAAACTCAAACTCCAGAACCTCTTTTCAGAGGTTGTAAGGTTATGAAAACCTGTGACTCATCGACATCATTCTATTGGGTTGTCAATGAGACTCTAGGATGAGTGTCACCAATATGACCACCTCACATCGATCGCCCCATCGTTGGGACAAAGATTGTTGTCCCATCGAAACAACACACTCACGTCGGTGAACCTGTTACACTTTGCCACCATCAGGCGATTGCTAGGACATGGAACATGGTCCCGCCAAAATCCAAACCTCACGCCAATGTAACTCCACCGTGACCAACACCATCATTCTATTGTTGGAATGGGAAAACACCTCTCGCCTATAAGCCAAATTTCTACTAACAAGGGAGCAACGTCGGCTAAAGGGGGTTGGAGCACGATGCTCCTGCATCACTAAACCCTCAACCCTAATCCCTGTCCCTAAACCCTCAACCCTCAACCCTTAAACCATCAACCCTCAACCCTCAAACCTCAACCCTCAACCCTCAACTATAAACCCTCTATCGTATACATTATAACCTCAACCCTAATCCCTCAACCCTATACATTAAACCCTAAACTCTCAACCCTCAACCCTAATCCCTCAACCCTCAACCCTTAAATTGTCAACCGTCAACCCCCACCCCTCTACCCTATATATTAAACCCTCAACCATATACCTTAAACCCTAATATCTTAATCCTCAACCCTTAAACCCTAATCCCTTAAACATTCAACCCTTAAAATCTAATCCCTTAACCGTCAACCCTGAACCCTATCCCTAAAGCCTCAACCCTCAACACTATACCTTAAACCCTAATCTCTCAACCCTTAAACCCTAATCCCCAAACCTTCAAGCCTAATCTATCAACCCTCAACCCTTAAACCCTCAACCCTTAAACCATCAACTCAAAACTCTCAACCCTCAACCCTTAAACCTTCAAACCTCAACCCTAATCCCTGAAGCCTCAAGCCTCAAGCCTCAAGCCTCAATTGTAAACCCTCTACCCTATACATTATACCCTCAACCCTAATCCATCAACCCTATACACTAAACCCTCAACCCTTGACCCTAATCCCTCAACCCTTAAACCCTCAACCCTCAATCCCCACCCCTCTACCCTATATATTAAACCCTCAACCCTATACCTTAAACCCTAATATATTAACCCTCAACCCTTAAATTCTAATCCCTTAAACCCTAAACCCTTGACCCTTAAACCCTAAACCCTTAAACTCTAATTCCTTAACCCTCAATCCTAAACCCTATCCCTAAAGCCTCAACCCTCAACCCTTAAACCTTAAACACTAAATTCTCAACCCCCGACACTATACCTTAAACCCTAATCCATTAACCCTCAACCCTTAAAATCCAATCCCTCAACCCTTAAACCCTAATATCTCAAACCTCAACCCTAATCCCTTAAATCCTAAACCATCAACCCTCAACCCCAACCCTTAAACCCTCAACCCTTAAACCTTTATCCCTTAAACCCTCAACCCTAAACCCTAAACCCTAAACCCTCAACCCTAATCCCTTAAACCTCAACCCTTAAACCTTAAACCCTCAACCATTAAACCCTAAACCCTACACCCTACAACCTCAACCCTCAACCCTATACTTAAGCTCTAATCTATCAACACAATTCCTTAAACCCTAATGGATTTTACCCTATACACTTAACCTTTGACACTCAACCCTGAACATTATACCTTAACCCTCAAACCTCAACCCTCAACCCTATACTTATGCCCTAAACCCTAAACCCTCCTCCCTATGCTTTATACCCTGAACCTTAAAACTTAAACCCTATACCTTATACACTCAATCTTGAACATTATCCCTCAACTGTAAACCCTCAACCATATACTTAAGCCCTAATACCTCAATCCTCAACCCTATACCTTAAACCCTAAATCCTATACCCTCAACCCTCAACCCTCATCCCTATACCCTATAACCTCACCCTTATACCATAAACTCTAAATATTATCCCTCAACCATATATTTAATCCCTAAACCATACACTCTCAACCCTTCACCCTATGCCTTATACCCTCAATCCATACTGTAAACCATAAACCCAATATGCTAAACCCTAATCCCTATATACCTTACACATTTAATCTTATATACTCAATGAGCTAAATATTATCCCTCAACTGTAAACCCTCAACCCTCAACCCTATACCTTAAACCCTAAACCCTGAAACCTCAACCCTCATCCCTATAACCTATACCCTCACCCTTATATACCCTAAACCCAAAAACCTTACATATGTACATACATACATATATACATATAAGCATGTACACATACATACATATAACCATGTACATTCATACATACATACATACAACAATACACAAATACATACATACATGCATACATACATACTATCAATATATATACAAACATACATACATCAAATATACATTTAGAAAACTTGCACATAAACAATTTCAAGTGGGACATAATGTGAGCACGGTATAACGTACCTGCGTTGTGTCATGATTTGGGAAACATAAAGAAAAACAGGAAAAATGAAGCAAATGTAAGGAAATACATAATGCGAGCACATTATAATGCGCTCGTGTTATGCCAAAACTATGACATAACATGAGTGCATTATAATGCACTTGCATTATGTCAAAATTGTGACATAACGTGAGTGCGTTATGTCTTTCTTTGGGAATACCCAAGCCTTAGGCTTGAATTTGCTTTGGATTTCCAACCAAAAGGCTTGGAGTGCCTTCCCAACATCCAAAGATCTGTTTTTGTAGATTCTATAGGATTTCACATAATCTCGTTTATACTAACTACCAGGTTTGCATGTGTTTCAAGGTCGAGTAAATCAAACACTTGGGTAATGTTAGGCTCTCTCTTAGCTATTTAATGGTGTAATTTTTTTCACATTTTGACAATGTTAATATTTTCATATTTAATTTCTTTTGTTTGTGTCCTCTTTTTTCAAAAACCAATATTCGGTATTTTTTACTTTATTTTTTAACTATTCATTGAAATTTCAAATAAATTATATTTTTATAAACTAGATTCCATTCTACACATATTTAAAAAAATGATTTTTGATTAGTTTTCATAAACTATAGGGGTAGCACAACCAAAATTCTATTTTTCAAGGTGTGTCCACTTTGAAAATTAGTAAAAAATCATATATTCATTAAAAAATTATCAAAAAAATTGCACATAAACTACATGTTAGCTAATTTCTCACTAAAGTGATTTTAAAAATACCAAAAAAAGTTAACCTTTTGAGGGAGCCACAATAGACACTATGTTATATTTTTTTTCATAAAAACAACACTATTTTCTGTGGCTCCCTTTTTTAAACCCCTTAATCTCCACATTTAAAAAAACAATTAGTCGTTTAGAAAGTAGACTCAGAGCACTATGACCCTTGTTTTTGTTGCATCTTAAAATTTTGAGTGTAACTCTCAATTTCTCATCCAAGGTCAGTATTTCTTGATTTTAGAAAAGAGTGGACACTTAAGATCCCTTTTTGGCCCCTCATCTTTGTGCACTTAATTACCCATAATAATATTTATAATTATATATTATATTTAATAATAAAATTATTAAATATGAATATAAAATTATATTATAATTAATATATTTTTTTATAGTATAAATTAAATTAATAATTATATATTATTATCCCTTCATTTCCTCTCTCTCCATCTCTCCTCTATATCTCTATCTCTATTTCTCTCTATCAGTCTCACTCCTCTCAATATCTTTCTCTACCTCTATCTCTCTCTCTCTCTCTCTCTGTCTTTTTATCTCTTTCCCTATCGCTCTCTATCTCTCTATATCACCCTCTATCTATATATCTCTCTCCCTCTCCCTCTCTATATATTAAACTATCTCTCGCCCCCTTCTCTCTCTCCCCCCTCCTCTCCTATCTCTCTTTATCTCTCCCCTCTTCTCTCTCTCCATCTATCTATCTCACTCCCTATCTCCTTCTCTACCCTTCTCTCCCCCTCTCTCCTCTACCTATCTCTCTCACTTTCTCTACCTCCCTCTATGTATTTCTCCCCATCTCTCCCTCCCTTGCCTCCTCCCTATGCCCCTATCTATCTCTCTCTCACTACCTATCTCTCCCTTTCTCTTCCCATATCTCTTTCTCTTTATCTTCCCTTATATCTCTATCTCTCTTTTTTCTCTCCCCCTCTCCATCTCTATTTGTCAATATCTACTCTCTATTTGTTTCTCTGCCTCTCCCCCTCTCTATATCTCCTTTTATCTTTATCTCTCTATCACTCTATCTCACCATCTATATCTCTTCCTCTCTCTCTTCCCCTATATCTCTCTATCTCTTCTTCTCTATCTCTCATTATTTATCCCCCTATCTCTCTCTATCTTTATCTCTCCTTCTACCTCTATCTCTCAATCTATTTTTCTCCCTCTTCTTTCACTCTATCTTCATCTCTACCTCAATTTTCCTCTCTCCCTCTCTATCTCTAGACATGTCTCCCTCTCTCTTCCTAGACATCTATATCTATATCTCTTTTCCTCTCTATCTTTATCTCTCCATATTTCTTCTTCCATCTCTACCCCTATATCTCTCCCTCCCTTTACCTCTCTCTAATCACTTCATATCTCTATCTTTAGCTTTCTATCTCTCTCTCATTCTCTCCCTCTCTTTCTCTCTCTCACTCTATATTTATCTCTTCCATCTCATTCTCTCTCTCCTCTCTCTCCTTTTATCTCTCCCTCTCCTTATATCCATATCCCTTTCCTTCTCCATCTCCATGTAATGAAATAACTTGCACAATATAATAATATGATATTAAGTATGTTGTAAATACTTGATAATAATTGAGAATAACAAGCCACTTCAAGGGGAAAACCTCCAAATATCTCCAATGAGAACACGATTCACAATGTGATGATGAAATAAGACTCACAACCTCCTATATATACCTATTTATGGGCCCATGATATCTCCCAGGCTGATTTAGATAACCCTATAGAAGCCCTAGGTCAACCTAATCAACTAAAAAATAATATAATAATGATAATATGAATTAATTAGGAGTTAAGATAGCCACAAGCCAAATATTCATAACTCAATGTACTCTAATATTAAGGACATAACACTCCATCTCTATCTTCCTCTCTATCTTTATCTCCTTACCTCTTGCTCTCTCTTTCTCTTCCCCCTCTTTCTCTCCCTCTTTCTATCCCTATCTCTCCCTTTCTCCCTACTACAAACATACCGTGAGCCTGTTGGCAATGGAGCTTGGTTATCTTCCTAATTAATAGGTTTTTTCGAGTCACATTGGGAACCCTATAAGTGGATGCATAATTGATTTGAATCTATCACTTCTCCATTGAGACTTTTTTTGCAAAAGCATAATTTGATAAATGGTCTATCAATTGACCTCATGTACTGTAGAAATGTATGCAAAAATAGACCAAATTTTCCCTAATTCACCCTCCACATCTCTTTGGCGTACCCATTGCACACCAAGGTGCGATTGTTAATTTTATGTGTGTCATAGACACTCAATTTGAATGTTTTGATGTGAAAGTTAGAACACAATGACAAGTTGAGATTGAGTCAACTTGGGCCTAAGGTAAATTTGAATTTTGAACATAAGGGTCAAATCTACACTAGATAAAGTCGCACTAAATCAATTTTACCTTTGTTGATGTGAAAAATGTACCTTGCCTAACTAGTTTCACTTTAGGAACTATTCACACCTTGTTACTTAAGCTTAATTAAGTTACTTTTAGTGTTTCATTTTATATGATTAAGACACTTCCCATAATATTAGTTTGTTTTAGGGTTTCATTTTTTCTTTTATAGCAAGCTCATCTCATTTATTCTTTAATTTTGGATAATTTTGTATTAATAGTTTATTGACAATATATCAATTCTTTCTATTGCATCTCTCATGTGGAGAGTATTTGGTTTTACTAGCAATTCTTTCTATTGCATCTCTCATGTAAAAGGTATTTGATTTTACTAGAATTCTTTGTACTGCATCTCTTATGTGAAATGTTTTGATTTTACTGATTATATTCCTATTCCTATGAATTATTTTATTTCTTCAACAACATTTACAAATTTAACTAAGAATATACACTAATAATTAAAAATTAAAAATGATATAAATGTTAAACTTTATTTTTAAAATTCAACTAACATCGAATCAATAAAAATTTAAAAACAATTAAAAAAAACAAAAACACTACAATATTGCATAAACTAAAATTATAAGAAGATAATATGCACTTTTGCGCTCATGATTTCATTAAGACCACAAACACCCATTGCTAGGAGATGTTTCCTTAAAGCTTTACATAAAGCATGTGGTCCATAGTTGGTCTACGTAGTGCACAAAAAGCTATTTAGTATTCTAACAAATCATTATAATATGTTCGTATTTATACATAATAAATGAAGCATTTATTCTTCATTAATGCAGTTGAACACATCTAGTGACATTTCTTCTTTTAACCTCCACATATTATGACATTTTCTGGAAGGATCGCCGAGGAGAATCCTTATCCAACCTCGTAGATTGCTCCATCATAAGCAAGCAATTGGTAGATGTATTGTTGTATATAATCACTTTGTTAGGGTAGATAGACAAAAGGGAGAGCAGTTCCTCTTTTTCTCTGAAGATACGCCACAATAATAGAATCTCAATCCAGAGATAAGTAGGTCGGAAGAATCCGGAGACAACTTTCACTTGGATATAGACAACAAAAAGTAAAAGCCAAATTAAGGGACGGCACTAAAAGCTTTCTATGTACGTGTTGATAGTGATCTGGAAAGCACTTAAAAAAGCATCTTCATAATATCTTGATCTGACTATTAATGAATACTATATATGCAAACCATTTCAGTTCGCTGTGGGTACCAGAGCAACAATGGCGAAGTCTTATTTAGCTGTGTTAACGGCCCTTCTCTTTGTGTCTGCAGCTCTGCATATCTCGTGCACGAGATACACTAAAGGTATGTATCATCGTTTTGTTTTCCATAACTATTTACAAAGTTAAATTCAGTTCTACTACAACTGTAGAGTAGTCTTTGGTATCGATGCAAATTCTTTCAATTGGTTATATGATAGTTGGTATTACTGAATGTGATCTGAAATGTCGATTCAGAAACATAAATAATTGATCTTAAAAACAATCTGAGCGTGATCTGAAACGTCCATTCAAAAACAAAAATAATTGATCCTAGAAGTAATCTGAGCGCGACCTGCAACACCAATTCAAAAATATAAATAATTGATTCTAGAAGTAATCTGAGTGTGATCTGAAACGTAAAACATAAATAATTGATTGTAGAAGTAATCTGAGTGTGATCTGAAACGTCGATTCAAAAGCATAAACAATTGATTCTAGAAATAATCTGAGATTAAAAATATACATAATCGATTTTTGAAGTAATATGTTGATTCAAAAACATCAGTTAATTTTAAAAGTAATCTTTTGAATACTTGCATGATATTTTAAAATGTCAATGAATGTTCATTTGGGTTTGCAGAGATGAGGTTTGTAGAGACAGAAGACGGTAACCGTCATGAGTTTTCTGGGTCAGATCAGGTAACTGAAATTGTGCAGCTCAGATGATGTTTAAATAGAGTGAATGGTTTTTAATGTTTTCTTGAATGGAACCTCAGGTACATCGTATGGCTGTTGAAGTGCATTTGGATTATCAGGATCCTGGTGCAAATAACCCTCCACCACATGGACCTTAAGAATGGCTGGCTTCTCTTTCGAGCTTTGGCTCTAATGGCAGACTAGGATGTGAGATATTTTACATGTAATGAATGTTTTTATGAATAAAAGAAGAAAAGTATTATTTTTGTTTGCAGTTCATTGGCTGGTCGGTGGATATACGTAGTGTCATAGATTCCCATCTAGATTGTAGATATCTGTGGGCCAGTTTGTGGATTTAGATGCTTTGAATTTCGCTAGATTGTGGAGATTGTAATGAAGTAGTGTTTATTGAAAATTGGATGTAAGTTTGTTTTTTTCCAGTATTTTCCTTTCTTTTTCTTTGGATGAATTATGGGTCGGTCTATAATGATGGTCACGTATCATTCAATTGTATTTTAACCATTCGAATCTCATGATCGGACAAAAATGTAACTTTCAGTTCTTTCATTTTCACCTTTTGGATTGTATATTGCAAAGGGAATAAATTCTAGTCTAATCAAATAATTGTGAACAATAAATATACATTAATGAGCTAAGTCAATAAGTATGAAATGTTTATTAAGAAATCAAATACAATGGATGGCTGCATTTAGCTTGAGCATGATAATAAAGTGTAAATGTTAATGTTATATAAAATTAAATTGAATGAGTTGGATTGATAAGTATGAAATGATATTTTTTTGAAATCAAATATAATTGATGGTTGTAGATGATTTTGAGGATAATGATAAAGAGTTAATGTTGATGTTACATAAAATTAAATTACTAAAGTACATAAAATTAATGATATAGTTTAATAAATACTATGGGTTGCTTGTTGTATCAAAAATTTCTGTGGATAAAATTTTAGTGTAAGTTCTTTAGATTTTGTGTCTTTTGTTTTATCTTAAGGTTTTGTGATGCTCATGTTGTAGCATGTTTTCAAGATCTTTTCAATACATAAATCATCTATGTGGTGTATGCATGGGATTTCTAATGTATGATGTCTAAAGTCCAATCATACTACCTCATACCTTGTGTTGAATATGTGATCATACTATGTCCATACACCAATGTTCGTGGTAAAGGGTCATTTGTGGCTATTATTATGCCTTCTTGATTGTTGCACATATTAAAAAAACACAACTTCATGCAAATTATGAGAAATAAACAACCACATTAAAAAATGCATTTATGGGTTTTCTACAACAAATGAAGTCTAGAATTGCCAAAGATACAATTTTTTGAAACTATTAAGGAAAAATATGGCTCATCTCACACTCAATTGAGCATAATAGTAGTTACCAAACACAATAGCTCAAAGTGACATCTTTGATTAACCACCATTGGAAAATAACTTAGATCAACATAACTAAATGGAGAAATAAACCTCTACCTAGACTCACTCAATGCACATGTAAAGTGTACTTGCTCAATATATAATAGCTAAATTATGTGAAAATCATGCAATGATGTTCAACATCATATAAACCATAAATCAAAATATATATTGGTGTCCATGAAATAAATCACTGTGATAACTAGACAACATAATACATGTATATCATGGAATATGTAACATTAATGAAATAAATGAAGTCCTCACAAGGAACTTGACACACTGTGAAACATACATCTCAATGTAGCCAAAACATCAACAACCAACATATTAAGGAGCACCATCTCAAAAAATGTGGGTGGTCTAAGCACACCATACAACACTCAAAGAAGCAAGCACAAGCATGATCTATGCATCCCTTGCTATAAAGTCATAAAACAATGCTAAAACCAAGACATCTTAAGACAACAAATGGGTGGGAAATATAATTGTTTATTTTTCTTCAATATTTTAATTTGTTTTTATTAAGGTAAAAATATGGGAAGGGTCTAGACCCATTACATGTAGTAAAGGAAGGAAAACAAAATGGGCCACACAAGGAATGAGAATGAAACTAAAGACATAAAATTAAAAAGAGAACATAACCAACATGGACTAGCAAAAAATGAAAGAGATAGCAAGAGAATAGAGGGGATTGATTATACATTCATGAGAAGTTTTAGGCCTTGATGGCTTGCCACTCATGATTCATGAACTTAGTTTTTTTCTTTAAAGGTTTCATTTATAGATTTGCTACTATGTGCACAAACATTGTTAGGGAAGACTTGGTCTAAACAATAGGCTTGCCCTTATTAACTTATATTTTATCCTAAGTTATTTTTTTAGAGCCAGGTTGAGAGGTGTTGATCCGATCCACCTGATGCTTAGCTCTTATCTTTTCCATCTAATATCAGAACACATGTAATGTGGTGGTCACACTCTTCACAATTTATTTGTTGAAGATGATGATTTTCTTCATATATTGTTCTTGATGATTTCTTGATTATTCCTAAGAGAGTCCACCTCTTTCTCTAAATGTCCCCATTTATCAAATTTATTACCTATTATTTTCACATACTCCCAAATATCATCCCCAACTACATAGATTTTCTATTTTGAGACTTTAAAAAGGGTGGTCTAGATTCCAACTATTGTACTTTCATTTTGGCTATGTACCTTTGAGCTGACAGTCATTTAAGAATATCATTTTGGATGTTGATGACCTTGAATAGGGTGTTGACATTCTCCTCAAGATTGGGGTAGAAACTGCAATGGGGGTTCCCCTCCACGAGTCTTGTAGTGAATGCCTCCTATGAACCATGGGTAATAGAGGGTCTAATAGATGAGGGGGTTTATCTTTAAACAAGTTGAAGGGGCCCAAATGGGTAAAAGAGTCAAAATGAACCTTTGGGAAAGGATGGTCACTAGGGGGCTAGGGGTAGTGAAAGACATTTATCCCTTACCTTTGGGTCTAGTATTGTAGTTGGGAAAGTTTGGGTCTTGCACATTAGAATTAGGGAGGGAGTCATAATCGTTAGAGGTGGAGTTAGGGGTTCCAAGGAATAGATTATTGAAGGATACCTTTTGTTTATTGAAATTAGAGGGGAAATGGGAAGGGTCCACAATGGATGTGGGCATCAAACTAGCTCGTAGGGAGTGGGGATTAGTAGAGGGGTAGGGTATAAAAAAATTATGCTTTTTGGCAATGAGTCCCTCCTTAGAATGGACAAAGGAAGGGTTATAAAACCACATATGGATAGGAGGGACTAAGGGGCTAATGCAAGAAGTTGGGTACACAAAAAGCTCAAAAAGTGGAAGTGTTTTTGTTGTTTTTCAGAATTTGTCACATTTGGACTAAAAATTTGAGGCACTTACACAATGAATCTTTAAAAAAGTCAGTACTATGAAATTTAGAACTTTGAATCTAGTTTCCAAATATGTAAATTATTCAAATACCTAGATTATAGAAATTAAATTTTGATAGGGATCTATAAAAACCACTTAAAGTCCCCTTTTTTTACCATACCAAGCACGTGTACGAACACCACTTTTTGACCCAAATAAAAGTAATTTTCTAATTCCTTTTGGGAAAGAGAGCTAACAACATGAAGATTTATGTGAATTTTTTTTTGTAATTTTTTGATGAATATTTTTTTTTTATTGAATTTTTATTGGCCTTAATTGTTGTTTTTAAAAATCAATGTGTACGGACAACATAATTGGACCTAAACTAAACATTTTTTAATCTTTTTTTTTTAAAATTGTGTAGAGAATTGTTTGAAGTTTGATGCCATATAATTTCTTTTACAAGAAAATTAACCAAAAAAGAGTTATTAAAAAATAAAAAAAGCCCGATATTTCAAGTTTAAGGACTAGTTTGCTTAGAAATTAATTAAAAAATAGAAAACATAATCCAATCTTAATAAAAATTATATATTTGGAAAGTAGACATCATGTTCTCTAAAGGGTTTTAATTTTATAGATTGATTTAGAAAAAAAGTCCATTAGCCATATTGCCAAAGTTAGAAATTCTTCTTTAATCTGCCTTAGTTTTTTAGTTGCAGGTCCAAGGCTAAGGGTCGGGTTGTCAAGCCTTTCTTGAGCCTAAAATTGAGGTAGCATGTGGGTTGGGAATTCAAAATTTTAAAAATGCATACACATTAGAAAACACATGCGTTCTTTATTTTCTTGATTATTTTAAAAAATTACTTTTTAGAAATGTGTACGTGTTTTAAAATGTGTACATGTTTTGAATTATAAAACGCATATTCATTTCTAAAAGGTATTTATTTTTTAAAATAAATGACTTGTACATGTTATAAAACGCATATGCATTACATAACACGTACACGTTTTTTAGAGCATATGCATTTTTTTAGGCTCAAGTACCCGAAGCATAACACACATATTTTTTTAATAACACGTACACGTTTTCTACGAGATTTTTTTTTGCCAAAACTTTCCCTCTTCATGTACCCAACTTCTTGCTTTTACCCTAAGGTATGAGAAAGGTGGAAGTGATAAAGATAATATAGATAATCCCCTAATGTAGGAACAACTCTTTTTGATTCAATAACACTTTTTGCATAAATTATTCCAACGAAGAGTAAAGCGAAAAAGAAAAAATCATCTTCACATTGTGGAGAAAATGATTGAAAATTGGAAAGAGATTAGACTGGAACATTTTTTACCTTCCTTAGATAGAATTCCATAGCACATAAGGATCTTGTTACATTGGTGGTTGTCGTTGCACCAAAAGATCAACCTGTTAATGCCCAATACAACCGCCAGATTTGTACAAGATCCACAAGAGGAAGTTAAGCCATGTCATGAACCCAAGCGCTGTGCTACACAAGGAAGAACAAGGGACACACTATCTTGCAACAATCCCCCCCCGAGCACAAGTGATGGGTTCAATCCTATGACCTTGACTCTAATACCAATCATTACATTGGTGGTTGTCGTTGCACCAAAAGATCGACCTGTTAATGCCCAATGCAACTTCTAGATTTATACAAGATCCACAAGAGGTGGTTAAGCCATGTCACGAACCCAAGCACCACATTGTACAAGGAAGACCAAGGGACCACCATCTTGCAACAGATCTCGACCACCCTTTTTAAAATCCTAGGGAGTTGTTCCATGTTGAAACCATTCTGCAAATGGTTGTTTTTTTCCCCCTCTTTAGAAAAAAATTCATGTCTTCCTAATAATTGTACCTTTCACCTTCTTGGGGATACAAACATCTTCTAGTTGGATACTTGTGGCAAAAATGATCACCTTCTTAGACTTGGAATGAGATACCCCACACATAACTCGTGTCAACCTTTAATGATCTAGAAAATTTAGTGGAGATGATGGTATCAAAACTATTCATGACCTTCAAGTGTGAAAAATATTTATATTCTATATAATGCGCCAAACCTCCTTTTCATTTTTGACATTCTCAGAACTTGACAACTCCATTTGAAGTAGGTCACCACACATAGTTAAGGAGAGGTAATAGATGAAAACTTGGATACATAGAGGGATAGCAATTACACAAGAGAGAAAAATCTAAAAATGAAAGTAAGAATGCAAAGGATCTAAATGATAAAGTATAGAAATAACTTCCCCTTTTCATACCATTATTAACTCTCTAGAGAGTTCTTCCACTCATACCACAGATACCCTTAACATTGTCCTTTGATAGATAGATAATTATTACTTTGTGTCTTATTTTTCACTTTCGATTTCAATGTGATATGGGAGTGATGATAAATCATTCCAAGTAAATATTCCTTTAATTTTGGTGGCTAGGTTAGCCAAAGCATTGATTGAGCAATTTCCCTCCCTATACACATGTTGGACTTTGATTTCATCAAATTTAACCAAATTTAATTTAATTTCTTCAATTAAATATTTATAGGACCAAAAATGGGTGGCCTTAGAGCATATCATGTCAATCAAATTTTTGGATTCACCTTCTAGAATTAATATATTTATAACTTTTCTTGCAACAAATATTATACCTTAGAGGGTAGCAACTGCTTCAACAAATTTATAAGATTGAATCTTTGGGTTCTCAACATAGGAACCAATCACTTGACCCCTATCATCCCTTATTATTCCACCCAACCACTTGAATTGTGTTACCCTTAGTATATCCATCTTGAAGTTAAGTTTGTATTAGCCAAGATCAGGGAGGTCCAAGTAGTAGTCTTACCAGAAACTAGATTGGAAAGATCAAATTTAGCCAATTTATTAGATACACTTCATATTTTAGCTATCTTCTCTTCAATATCTGAGGGTTTGAGTCTAGGTTTCCAAAGATCACCCACCTTAATATTTTCAAAAATGTTGTGAAAATTTAATTTAACCAATAAATCCCAAGATTTGGATTGATTTCTAAAAATTCTATTGTTTTGTTCTTTCCATAGGCCCCAACCAATGTGGAGAAAATACTACCACCATAATTCCCTAATCAAGGTATGGAGGAAGGGGGACTTCCAACTACTAGTAATTCTACAAACATTTTTCTGCCAAAACCATTAAATATAGAAGTTACCAAGGATATTTTCCTAACACTCTAGGTATAACTACATATGGGATTAGAAGATGATCTATTCTCTCTTCATCATGGTCACATAGTGATCATCTATCCCCCATATGCAAGCCTCTTTTTTGAGGTTCTCTATAGTTAGGATCTTCTTGTGGTAAAATATAAACCTAAAGAAATTAATTTTTGGAATAGTTTTATACATCCAAAAATTCTTCCAATTAAAAGAGACAAGTTGAGAAGGATACATTAAGTTATATACATATTTAATTGAATAGTTCCTTAGGTAGTTGGCAGCCTAAATAAATTTATCCCAAAGGGGTCTTCTATAAAAATTATGGTTAAAAATGATGTTCAAAATTTTAGAGGCAAAAATATTAAAAGGAGGGTCAAACCAATTGAAAGAAATCATTGAAGAAGTAGGACTATTATCTAGATTCTAGTAATCTTTGAAAAACTACACAATCTTCTTTTTAAAATAATCTTGGATAGTAGATCATATGGGATGATATTCAAGTGGAAGTGTAGAAATCCAAGGATCTTCCCAAAATATAACATGATCACCATTGCCAACTTACCGTTTTATGCCCAAAGAGAGAGTATCCTTAGTCTTGACTATGTTGTTCCAAATATTAAAACCCAGTGGCAAGTGCTGAGATTGTAGAAAATAATTTTCTCTCTCCCATTTAAGTATTTGACCTTCATTATATTAGTCCATTCAAATTCAAAATGAATAAGCCACCACTCCACCTTGGCCAAAAGGGCCATGTTTATAGAATTAATCTTCCTTATTCCCAACCTGCCATTTTCTTTAGGGGAACACACATAATACCAAGAAGAAAGGGAAAAAAATATGTTTTTATTCAATGCCAGAACCAAGGAAGCACCTTTGAATTTGTTCAATCTTCTCAACCACATTTCTAGGGATTTTGAATAAGGAAAATAGGTAAAATGCACTTCTTTATAGGGAGGATTTTAGAAGTTGAAGCTTTCTAGCATGGCTTAAGAGGACACCTTTACAAGCAACAATTTTCCTTTGGATCCTTTCAATTAGAATAATATAGGTGGAGCTTGTTGAACAAGACAACTGAGAGGGGGGGTGAATCAGTTGTAGCAATTTTAACCTTTAAAATTCTTCACTACAAGTCAGATCAACTAGCATTCACAAAACCATTACTTTGTTAATGTGTTAAATCATTAAGTGCATAAACAAAAAATGAAAGTAATAAAACCATGCACACAATAACTCCAAATTTACGTGGAAAACCCAATGTGGGAAAAACCATAGTGAGGATTAGCTCACAATATAAAGAATTCCAAAGTCGAAGACAAAGGCTCACTGCTAGAAAGGATCACTGCCAAGATAGGACACACTGTCCAATGAGGGCTCAATGTCACATAATTACAAAGAAGAGAGAAGTGGATTGTTATAGAGAGAAAACTATCTCAATGCAACAAAGATTCCACCATGTAATTCACTCACACACTTGCAAATATGCTTGAAAGATAGAGTGCACCTTCAACACACTACCTTTAGTAACTCAACACTTGAAATTCACACCGATCTACTCAAACTTGCATCAAACATAATATCTCACATCTGCATCACATCTACCTTGCATCTATCTTACCTCACAAACATCTCAACTTGTACTTATACTGTCTTCAACCTTGAAACCCTTCCTGTAAGGGAAATATAGGGCATCTCAGAGAAATCTCCAAGAACAGTGGTGCCTTTGGTAACTTCAATTTCGATTAGATTGCCTCAAAGAAACGTACAACTATGTCCTCAAGCGGAAACAGACACAGTTCATTTCCCACATTAATCCTTTTGAGAGAAGCACATGTAAATTCAACATCATGCTTGATAACAGATTCTAGAAGCAGAACCAACACAGATGAAAGATAAGACAAAAAACTAGAACACAAAGATATACGTGGGGAAAACCCTTTCGGGTAAAAAACCCCACACTCCAAAGATCAAGCCATTGTATTATTCAGCAACAAAAGATTACAATACAATTCAAGCTCAAAGCCTTTTCAGAGATTACATCTTGTTCATTTTGGAATCAATCTAGTAGCAAACTCTCCCCTTTACATTTCCTGATCAACCTCTCAAAACAAACAATCTTCGTACTGTTGCAATACCCTCACACAGTATACAGTACAAATCAACACGAGAGATTGACCATGGCATTCAATCCTTGATCAGGAGAGATTTTGGCAGCATAACCTTGCCTCTTTCTTCCTCTATTTTGGCCTCATGGCCTCGGCCTTCTAGCCAGCCTCTCGGCCCTCTCTGTTCGCTCTCTCTCTGATCCTTCTCTTCACCATGCTTTAGAACGTCCAATGCATACCTATATACATTCGTTCTCAACAGGCTCTGTGAATCGGTTCATTTTCAACTGTCAGATCACAGTTGTCGAACATCTAGCTCAGCATCCCTATCGTCCACTGCCCAAAAAGATGTTTCCATTTCCTCGTATCGAAGTTTCCAAACACACTGTTAGCCTTCCACACAGAAACAGTTCATAATCCACCTTCTTTGATTTGTCCAAGACACACCACGTAGGACAGTCTTTCAATCAGTCAAAAGGTGTTCAACCTGTGTTCGCATGTCGGTGAGACACTAACTGTGTCTCCCTGATGCCACAAGAGTGATTACACATCCATCGCCAAGAGTCGTCCCCATCGGCAAGACGTTACACTGAGTTCACAAGTTGTCACTCAGACTTCCCCTTGTCACCAAGACATCATACCAATATCCAAGAAGCATCGGCCAGACCATCACTATCGGCGAGAGGTCATACCGACATAAGGATTCCCATCGGCAAGACTATCGTCTTTCGCCAAGAGATCATACCGAACCTTCATGTTATTCTGAAATGTCCAACAGTCGGCAAGACTTATCGCTATCGCTGAGACTTCATACCAAAACTTTTATGTTATCCCGATGACTCCAAGTGTATAGCTATCGGCGAGACATCTCCCTATCACCAAGAGTTCATAGTGAAGCCTCCATGTTACTCTGATAACCCAGTCACCATGTGTCTCCCCGACATCCGCTAGAACACCAACCCGTCAGCCAGAGATCTCCACTCGGTAGAGGGTTACAACGAACACCACAAGTCACAACGAAAACACCAGTCGGAAAGAAATCTCCATCGCCAGGACACATTCTGATAGGAGCAAGTCATACCGATTACTACATCGGCCAGATAGACCAAAGGTCACACCAATATCGGAAAGACTTCCTATTGTCGCCGAAACATCATTCCAACAGTCCAGGTTACGCCGAAGGTTTCAGGTTACACCGATCACCAAGACAATAAGAAGGTCACAATGATAGTTTAGGATCAACAAGCAGATCACCAGACATCTCAACAGTCTCACCGAAATTGCTCACAAGAGATTTTAGCCTATGGGATTGAGGCACACAATTCCAACAATCTCCCACTTGATGAAGATCACATAGGTACCTCCAAAACACTCAGAAACTAAGATCACACTAGCTCCACCAATTTAGACCCCGCAACACTCAAGACACCTCACCAACAAGTTTCCACAGATAATAGTCCACCAGACAATCTGCAACAAAGACCAGGCATCCAATTGCAACTCATTGTCCAACAAAGCAATCGAAATTCAACCGATCATAGCCTTCCAAGAAAACACATAGACCTCAAACATGCTCTCATGCTCCATCAAGAATTTTGCACCAACATCCAAGATGTCCACCATTCAGGCAACAATCCTTGTTATCTTCCAATATATGCCACCTATGGAAGAAAGAACACGCCAAGGTGAATAAGCACCATTCCAATGAACAAAAGCAAAAGATCGCAATGATATCATCAACAGGATACTGCTACCACTTCACTGTGCTCAAATGCTATATAGAAGTAATATCAACTTCAAAGCCTCAAACAGAAAAACAACCATGAAGTCATTCTCTAGAAACAAGACATAAAACACCAGCTAGAACAACAATCAGACTGACTGCTTCCACCCAACTGATAAACCCACACGACTGAAAATAGCACCCACAGCTCGTGCTATTCCATCCAATCTCACATACCTCAAAGGTATCAACATTAGTAAACTCATGTCGCTCCAAAACCAACTTATCAATCAGCAAATACAAGCTCCAAGTGCCAACAAGTCAAAGAAGACAAAACACAATAGGAACTCCCACTGATCGAGTAATCCAAATCTGAAAGATCAAAGGCATCAGAAGTCTACCAATAACAGGACATAAAAAATGTAACCATGTAGTACCAAGGAAAAATCCACAATGATATGCACAACCTGCAACAAACTGTTACAAGAAACATTTCCCTCACCACAAGTCTTCATAGTTCTTCGAAGATCTCCACACGCAACAAAGGAAAAAGAATTAAGAACCTCCATGTCATCACCCATGAACATGAGTGAAAACACATGATCATAAACAAGTGATCACTATAGCTCCAACCAAACCTCAAACCAATGTAATGTGAAACCAAACATCCAGGAGATAAATTGAGACCAAAGAGAGAAACTCTGCACACCATATTCCTGTAGAACATTCTCCTCCATACACTTCTAACATCCAGCTATGTCAAGAATGATCTCCTTCACATCCCAAAAGAAAAGCATTAACAACATCCAACCGTTCAATCACCAAGATCAAACCAACTTTAAAAACATGTAATCAACATGGATGTAAGCCTCTCAAAGAAGACCAAACTACTTCATTCCCCATTTCAGGAAATCAGCCCATACATCATCTCCTACCAATTCTCATCAGTAAATAACACAAAAACGCAAGGAGATAAACAAGTTGTATATCTTCCACTATGAATCCTCTAGAATCATTAAACAACAATTCAAGATCCATATCATGAAAGTGAACATAAAACACATCTGAAAAATATAATGGGCCAAATACCTCTCAGATATATTGCCAAGAAGACCAAGAGTGGGAACAAGAATAATCCTTCAAGATATATAAGCCATCATGACTAATCCAAGAGCAATCTCCTCATAGGTCTCTTATTGAACTCACATTCAACCAAGGTGTAGGCTTCTCGAACTTTCTACTAAAAACTTCATCAAGAGTAACAATCAACAACACTTCTCTCATAAGAGAAAAACAACCTCACCTTATTCTTCATGTATCCATGAGTACTAGCAACCGATCATCTCATGCTAAGCTTCAACTGCATTACTGCACTATCATGAAGTATCAAGCAAATAATCAAAGCACCCAATACACAAAGAATTACTAGACCATTGTCAAAGCTCCAATCATCTGAATCAGGAACTTATCAAGACACCATGATCTACATATCCCCTTAGGAGATACCATGCTTCAAGTGACTTCACCATGGTCTCAAGTACAATGCACAATGCCAAAAATCTAGTGCACAAACAAGAGTATACCATGACATAAAGCAAATAAACTCAAAACCAACATCACCTGTCATGCACCACCAACACGTCAGCCAAAGACTACAAGCGTCCTCCATGGTTCCAAGATGTTGCACATCTTCAAATAATGTCCATGCAAATGCGAAAGAACCCTTCTACAGCAACATGATCTAAAAGATCCCCCTTGAAACATTTGCAACACTAAAGAAGACCATTCACCACCATGTGATGAACCCTTAGATACTGCTAAAGCTCCCACTGAAATGTGACATTCGACCTCTCCAAGATTATTACCACTTGCTTTAGGTTTCTATAACTAACTATTCAGGTACTCAACAATATCCATCCTCTCATCTCAAAGCAATCACCCCAAGGCACAAGTGACCACAGACAAGGCCAGCTAACAAGTCTGCACCAGCAATGAATCAACCTCGTGGATAAAGACAGTCCACATCCAAGTTATCTCATTGCAGCCAATGGGTAGCTAATCCACCAACCACATAAATTGTAGATCATAAACATCGAACATGCAAACCCGTCATCACATTGGAAACTACAACACTGAGATATCAAAGAGAATAACCACGTAGACAACATGACAAACACCAGATCACGCCAAAACTGATTTGCCAATCATTTCCACAACAAGCACCATAATCAAGGAACCCACAAGCACCACCACATGAATGCTGAGTGAAAAATCACTTACCAACACCCTCATATAGAGAAGAAAAAAAAACCTCCTCAAACCATGCACCAAGCATGCATGCAGAACTACAACTATCTCATCTAGCAACACCCCAAAAGCTAGGGTCTAGAAAATAGCTTAACAACAACTCCACATAACCACAAGTTTTGCTTAACTGTGTAAAACTTGCAAAACCATGAAGCCATGCAAGTACAAATCATCTTTAGAAGGAAAACAACAGTTTAGGAAAATCCAGACCCCTTTCAGGCCAACTCTAAAACCATCAACATGTACATGCATCCGAGAAAGAGAGAAAGGCTATTTCATAAGCTTGCAAATCATCTAATGATTAACTCCATAGCCTTTAAGTATTCGAGGTTAACAAGAAACAGTGCCTTCCAACACTAGGAACCACCACCTAGCATAAGCACTCTCTTCCATGGCCGAGAAACAACCTAGGCTTCTCCATATCACCCAAGAGCCTGTCACACAGACACCCAATACATGAAAGCTTTACTGCTACACAACCACGGAGAAAAGAAATCCACCTCATACACCAAGGATATACAGCTACCAACCAGGAGACACAGATCACAAAAAAACATGATCAACTCCCTTTTCCATCTTCACCATCCTTCAAGCTGCGTGTTGTCTCTGAATGTCACAAGACTTCCACTCACCAAAGGATCAATAAATCAAACGATTCCTCCATATTTCCTCCAGCCTAACAAACTGAGAATTCTTCACAGGAGAAATACCCATAACCAGCAACCAGAAGAAGGCTCTGATACCACTTGTAAGGGAAATATAGGGCATCTCAGAGAAATCTCCAAGAACAATGGTGCCTTTGGTAACTTCAATTTTGATTAGATTGCCTCAAAGACACGTACAACTATGTCCTAAAGTGGAAACAAACACAGTTCATTTCCCACATTAATCTTTTTGAGAGAAGCACATCTAAATTCAACATCATGCAATAACAAATTCTAGAAGCAGAACCAACACAAATGAAAGATAAGATAGAAAACCAGAACACAAAGATATATGTGGGGAAAACCCTTTCGTGTAAAAAACCCCACACTCCAAAGATCAAGCCATTGTATTATTCAACAACAAAAGATTACAATACAATTCAGGCTCAAAGCCTTTTCAAAGATTACATCTTGTTCATTCTGGAATCAATCTGGTAGCAAACTCCCCCCTTTACATTTCCTGATCAATCTCTCAAAACAAATAATCTTCGTACTGCTGCAATACCCTCACATAGTATATAGTACAGATCAACACGAGAGATCAACCATGGCATTCAATCCTTGATCAAGAGAGATTTTAGTAGCATAACCCTGCCTCTTTCTTCCTCTATTTCGGCCTCATGGCCTCAGCCTTCCAGCTAGCCTCTCGACCCTCTCTGTTCGCTCTCTCTCTCTGATCCTTCTCTTCACCATGCTTCAAAATGTCCAATGCATACATATATACATTTGTTCTCAACAGGTTCTATGAATCGGTTCATTTTCAACTGTCAGATCATAATTGTCGAACATCCAGCTCAGCATCCCTATCGTCCACTGCCCAAATGTAGATGTTTCCATTTCCTCGTATAGAAGTTTCCAAACACACTGTTAGCCTTCCACACAAAAATAGTTCATAATCCACCTTCTTTGATTTGTCCAAGACACACCACGTAGGACAGTCTTTCAATCGGTCAAAAGGTGTTCAACCTGTGTTTGCATGTCGGTGAGACACTAACTGTGTCTCCCCGATGCCACAAGAGCGATTACACATCCATCGTCAAGAGTCGTCCCCATCGGAAAGACGTTACACCGAGTTCACAAGTTGTTGCTTAGACTTCCCCTTGTCGCCAAGACATCATACCGATATCCAAGAAGCATCGGCCAGACCATCGCTATCGGCGAGAGGTCATACCGAAGCTCAAAGGTCATACTGACATAAGGATTCCCATTGGCAAGACTATCGTCTTTCGCCAAGAGATCATACCGAACCTTCATGCTATTCTGAAATGTCCAATAGTCGGCAAGACTTATCGCTATTGCTGAGACTTCATACCGAAACTTTTATGTTATACCGATGACTCCAAGTGTATAACTGTCGGTGAGACATCTCCCTGTCACCAAGAGTTCATAGGGAAGCCTCCATGTTACTCCGATAACCCAGTCGCCATGTGTCTCCCTGACATCCACTAGAACACCAACCTGTAGGCCAGAGATCTCCACTCGGCAAAGGGTTACAACAAACACCACAAGTCACAGCGACAACACTAGTTGGCAAGACATCTCCATCGCCAGGACACATTCCGATGGGAGCAAGTCATATCGATTACTACATTGGCCAGACAGACCAAAGGTCACACCGATATTGACAAGACTTCCTATCATCGCCGAAACATCATTCCGACAGTCCAGGTTATGCCAAAGGTTTCAGGTTACATCGATCACCAAGAAAATCAGGAGGTCACAGTGATAGTTCAGGATCAACAAGTAGATCGACTAGACATCTCAACAGTCTCACCGAAATTGCTCACAAGAGATTTTAGCCTGTGGGATTGAGGCACACAATTCCAACACTTCCGAGGTCGGCTATAAAAAAATTGCTTTTGCAAATTCAAATTAGGTCGGCGCCAAAACATTCTACGGTGGAATTAGAATGAGGGTGACCCAAAACATATACATAATGAGGACCTAAAAGAGTCCCAACATGCCTTAACATGCTTCTTTGAACTTTGTAAGTAGTGTTTAACACAAGGTCGACCAACACCAATGTAAAGCACATATAACAATTAAGCACATGCATCCTTAACTCAATCCAATATTTATAGACAATAAAATTCACTTGAACATGACCTCATCAACTTATTCTTAGAACTGCAAGTCATGAAACCAAAATTTGAAGAAATCTAGAGCAACTACATTTCTCCTATACCAGAGCCAAACACACCAAAATGCATAGTTCACATATTGGTAAAAATATCTCGCACTATACAATGATCTAGAAGCCAAAATTTTGGATATAAAAACTACCAATAACCATGAATAATATGCAAGGAACTCACAGGCACAGTAGCAATACATAGCACATCCCGAAGCACACACATACAACCTTCTTTATTACAATTTTCTTAATGTCCTCAACATATACAACCAATAACTAGATACCTTGACATTAATGATAACAACAATCATTTGACATCAATGACAACACCTTCATACTTACAAAAATCTCCCCATTTGTCATTGATGGAAACATATGATGTGAAAAACCATCAAACACAACACAACAAATATGAACCATCAATCTCCTGATTTCTTTTACTTTCTCTCCCGTTATGTAGATAAAATTTTTCACATGATACTTTCTCCCTTTTTGACATCAATGGCAAAGGAAAAATATATTTTACATTTTTCTCCCCCTTTTCCACAAAGAACTTTACCAGTATGAAGTACTCCACCTTAGGAGTACACCCAATCAACTCCACAATGCCAACACATGACACTACCTACTCCAAGTAGCCACCAAACATCAATCCAAAAGAAAGATAGATCTATAGATCCACCAGACTAATGCATCTCTATATGCATCTAGTTCAAGAAAGGAGAGGAAATAATCCCTAACTTCTCTTAGAGATACTCAAAAGTATATTTAGGAAGATCCTTAGTAAATATGTTAGAAATCTGATCTTTTGTAGGTACATACTCAAGATTTACTTCATTTTCCATAACCTTCTCTCTCAAAAAGTGATACATGATAGATATATGCTTTGTCCTTGAGTGCATCACAAGATTCTTTGAAATGTTAATTGCACTTGTATTATCACAAAAAATAGAGATGGGATCATTATACATTACTTTGATATCCTTCAATGTTTGTCTCATCCACAAAAATTGTGTGCAGTAAGATGCTGCAGCAATATACTTAGCCTCTGCAGTGGATAAGGAAGCTAAATCTTTCTTTTTTCTTAACCGTGACACCAATCTATATTCAAGAAAGAATGCACCACCACTTGTAATTTTTCTAACATCAACACAACCTACCCAATCTGCATCTATGTAAGCACTTAGTGTAAAATCAGTATCCTTGGGATACCATATGCCATAATCTAGATTTCCATTTAAATATTTTAATATCCTCTTGACACCTACAACATGTATTTCTTTAGGATCTTCTTGAAATATAGCCACAAGACAAACTACATGCATGCTATTTAGTCTAGTAACAGTTAAATACAATAGTCCTCCAATCATTGATTTGTATTTTCTCCGATCAACCTTAGGGGATGTTGGAGCTAAAAAATCCACCTTGGTTTTTCATTTTCATCCATCTCCCCACACTCACCATATGTTCCATCTCCATTCCTTTCATGGTGGTTGACATTAATGAATCCTCATACACAAACCACTCAATAAGGCCCTTTTACCATAACACTGAAATGAATTCCCTCAAGCTGAAGTTTTCTCATAGAAATACATGGAATGTCACCAAGAAAATTCCATATCGAAGAGAGTCTCATCATAGTCTCCTCGACATGAGCGTGAAGGGCCGATGAAAAATATAGATGAGACCTTTGCATGTCTAAGAGACATATTCAAATGTCTTTCCGCTAGCTTGAAGAACAGTATGTCTAAGAGACTTAGATATTTCAATGAGAAAATCTAATATGTCTCATTGACAAGGAATAATCATATGGATTATTTAGCATTAAAAAAATGGAAAAAAATATCTTGGACATCGAGAGATTATATATCATAAAATAAATAGTAAATCATCGGTAAGACAACATGGAAAAAAAATAGTATCAAGGGGACACCAGTATATCAAGGAGAGAAATAAAGGAGTCTCTTCGACATTCAAGGAGCGAGTGAGAAATAAAATGTCGGAGAGACATAGAGACATTGAACAAACATTGATCAAAGTCTCATTGACATTCTAGCATAGGTACAAATACACACCATCAATGAGACTAAGAGACATTGGAGAGAGGTGACCACGAGTCTCCTTGACATGACAAAGTTACATAGAAATAATTAACAAGTAATATCGTTGAAGGGAGAGATAAGGGTATGTTGAGGAGACATGTCAGAAAGAGATATTCACTAGTCCCATCGATGCTTAGATAACAAGGGTCCATAAGGGAAAATATTGAAATGTAGCTATCGAAGAGACCTTGCAACATCGAAGAGAGAAATTTAAATGTTTCTTAGACATTTCAAAAGGATGGTCAAGGATACATTGAGGAGAGAAACGAGCATCATGATTAAAGTCTCTTCGAAAAATATGAAATAATGTTGCACTAGATTGATTTGACTAATGAAGTTATCGAAGAGGAAATTTCTATTAATGTTGCAAGTCGATTAGAAGGGTGGCGTGAGTGCCATTTATGAACCAAATCTAGCTTGAGCATGCAAAATTTTGATAAATACAACCTCTAAGAAATCAAAAATCACTGTGAATTGTGGCTAGATATTCAAAGGATAGAGTTGGACAATGGCGAGCAACTCAGAAATTGTAGCATTCATTCAAGTAAGTGAACTTGGCCTAGCTAAACATATTTTGTAGAAGTTAGCTTGAAGTATAGTATAAGTAGGGTTAAAATGGATAAAACCCCAGAGAAACCAAAGGTGAAAAGGAAAAAAATAGAGACTAGGCCACTAAACCAAGATTTGATAGACTAGTGTCCTGGGTCTAGGCCAAAATTGAGAAGAACAACTCAATTAAACCCATCATGCGAAACATTGGAAGACAAACAAGAGAATTTAGGAGATATCTGGACTCCGCATAGAGGTTATGACTTATTTATATATCATTATAGGAAGAAGTACATACATAGGCCAATTTCAAACCCATGGAACTTAAATTTGAGGAAGCTTTTGATGCCTAATGTTTTTGTGAATGTCTAATTGATTAGAGCACTGGCTAAAAATTACATTCCAAAGACGAGGAAAATTCATTTACATGATGGGTCATAATTCATGATTATAACATGAGACTACATTTGTATGGTTTTCCAATTGGATGCCCTCCTGAGAACAAAATTGCGAATGAGAGATTTACTGGAGGAATATCACACTATGAATAAAAGCTATAAGAGGTGGAAGTTACCTTTGCATAGGCCTAAAGGTCCAAGAAATAAACCTAGGAGGTTTTCTAGTGATGAAAGACCCCCATTCCCTATGGTTTTGTTTGAAGAATGCTATCAATACAACTACTATTTAGTTGGCCAAGTACTGGGAGTTGATTCCCCTACTAACATGACTATAGCACCCATGGTTTTGGTTGTGGACATCCAAAGCCAAGACACCAGGCCCTATGACTATGCAGAGTACCTATTTGAGGCCATTAATACTACTCTTAATGCCATCAAGAACCATAGTGAAGCTATTAGCTTAAAAAATTATTCACTTCTTATGTACATGATACTATATGAAGGACAGGTGATGGGAATATGCGGGGAAGAATTGAGAATAAGATATTTGGATAGTGATGGGAATTCTAGGATAGTACAAATGTGGACATCTATATGGGATAGTAGATGTGGGAGATCCCACTACTTGTATTTTGAAGAATATTTTTTCAAACCCTTATACAGGTTGCTTGGCCACATATGTGATTATAATTTTTCCTCGGAAATACAAAGGTTCCTCCAACCAAAAGAGAAGGGTCACAATGGAAAAATAAATCACAATTGGGGAGATTGGTATGCATTTATAGATTGTACTATTATAAGAGTATATGGATTTGAGGCAGCCCCATGTTTACTGCCTAAGACTATGCCAGATAGAGTTGCATACCTTGAGATCATAAGATAATTGTCTTACTCAACTTTCATGCACTTGAAAATCTATGGGAGGAAATTTTTTTCACCTTCTACTCTATGTTTTGGTGACTTCACTATTATTACTGATATAGGATATGATTTGGTTGGTAGCAAGCTGGATTATTATGGCTTGCCGGTAGGAAACAAAAGAGAAAAATTTGACCCTAAACACTTCATTTATGATCCCAAGATTTCACAAAAATTGAAAGGATATGAGCACAAGTTCCATGTGGATGATGTCATTAGGAACTGTTAGGAAAATTAGGTGATAATGAGGAAGAATACCTCCAATAGAATTGTTATGGATGAGGCTTGGAGAATTAATAATAATCCATCCTGTGTTGAAGCCTTTCATGGAATTCAAGATCCTATGGTAAGAATTGAACAATTACTTCTACATGAAGAAGAACTGATAAAGGATTTACCTCTAGTAGCATTTGAAAGGAGAAGAAATATTGGTTATGGGAGACAAATTGAGAATGTAACACCACTGGGCCACTTGTACCACAACCTACTCCAAAGGTAAGCTTCTTAGTTGACACTCCAATCTTTATTGAAGATGATATTGAAGAAGAGGAAAAGGTCACCTAGATCAACATTCCTATTTTTCCTCAATATGAAATGCCACCAAAGAGAAATGTAATCACATTTGAAGCTTATAATGAGCTATCTAATTATGTGAGACATTGTGCCAGTCAAGAATTCATTGCAGATGACACATTTATTCAAACTTCTAAATTCAAGGCTTTCATTTATGAGTATAAGGGAAAAATAATAAGGGAAAGGATAAAAGACATCACCCTAAGAAGGAAGCAGATGCCTTAACAAAACTTCAACACGAGGTTGATGAAGAGATGAAGAATATGATTGTTGAAAGAGGAAGAGCATTATTGCAAGAAGCTGGGGTTATGCTTCTTCCAGGATGGGATATCAACTCAACCATTACATTTGATAGCTTTCCAAAGAGGAAAAACAAGACCTTGCAATTGATAGATGAGGCAAGAGACAAGATATATACTAGATCAGGGCATAATCTTGATAATACCACTTTATAGTTGTGGGAACTTTACCCACTAGGAAAAAGGCCTTCCCTTATTAGTAATCATGATCAGATCTTTGGACATCTATTGATACAAAGAGTAGGGAAAACAAACCCCATGGAGATTGCTGACTTGAATATAAATGTGGCCAAGTTCACCAAGGCTCAGATTCAAAAATTGGTAAGGGATAATAAGGGACTGATAGAAGAGAATGAAAGGTTAAAGCAAGAGCTGATTAGCTACAGAGATAACTTTCCTTCTTCATTAGGGATTTACTCTCCACTGGTTGAGCATGAAATAAGGGTGCTTTAGGCAATGTCTAAGACCACTTATTGGAAACAAAAATGTGAGAAAGCTCAAAAAAACAAGAAGAATTGAAAGGAAAGTTGAAAACCACCATTTTTAAAATGGCATCAAAGATAGTCTGTATGAGGTTCAAAGATATGTATAAACATGCTAACAAGGTTTGGAACATTCATGACAAAACATATGCAAATCTATTAGAACATAACAAATTGTGTGACAAAGTGAAGGAAGTGGATTCTCACATCCAAGCAAAGAGGGAAGATAATAAAACTGTGTTCCAAGAATATCAAGAGCTCATAAGTGCACATGAAAACTTCCATAACATGTTGACACAAGAATTAAGTGACTTCAGTTAGCCACTAAGTATGGCCCTGCCCAACTTCTTTGAGGAAATAGATTTAAAAGACTGGGATACATGGATAGATGAGATAGCTCATTATTTTCCAGGTGTTATTGATACAATTAATGATGAAGATGAGGTACTCAATAAAACACATGAGCAGCTTGGAATAATTTTCAAAATCAAATATGTAATGAAGGATATTATACATAATGTTGATATTCATGCCAAGAGTGGATACATTGAGCATTTGTCGAAGATCAACTTATTCATTGCATCAGACAAATGAGAAAGGAGTAACAAGGATAATAGTTTGGTGGTTTTGGATACACTATCATAGTGCATGAGCCTTGAACAAGTCTTTGGTGATCATAGGTGCTTGCTGAAGATTAACGAACTATGGTGCATCCATCAACAAATTTTCAATTTTTTTAAATTTATGTTAATCTTGTTTTAGTTATGAAACGGTGCAACTTTTTGTGAATGAGCCTAAAGCTTGTTGCTTCCAGTATAAATGGGGAAACTGAGGCTCAATTTTAGATCATCATCATCATATCATATTCCATTTCATTAGAGTAGGCACCAGTAAGAAGATAGATTTCACATTCCGCCCATCCATATCATATCACAAACTTCTATTACAAATGTATATTTTTTGAAGTAATATAATGGAGAAGACTACTTATAACTATTAAATTCATTTTTAGTGTTCAATTGTTGCATCAATTTTCATGCTTATCTATTACTTTGCTATCTCCAAAGTGGTATTTTCAAGTTATTTAAGTCTACAAGATTTATTAGGACACATTTGTTTTTACTATGTGGATGCTTTGATTGGTTTCTAGGTGGTGTAAATTAAAAATCCTTTCAAATAATTTACTTTAATTGGTTCCTACCAAGGATTGAAATCCTTTTATAGAGGTTGTTTTTATTAGTTTCTATGAAACTAAGAATTAAAAATCCTTTCAACATTTCACAGTAATTTGAGCGGATAACACTGGGATTATTAAAGAAGAGCATTGTAATAAACAAACCTGCATGTTTGCACAAGGTATAGACATCTCAAGTGCCCAAAAAATTGAGTTAAGCTGAATAATAGGTTTACTTATTCTATAAATCTGTCTCCATAGTCACCATCCACTCATTTACTCCATTCACCCAATAGGAGTAGGTATTGGTCATATTTAGGATATCTTATACAAATACAACTCACACTCTTGATTCTTCAAATATTTTTAGTAGGAACTAACTATTAAGCTTTGCATCTACTTCACCCACACATGCCATAGTGAGTAGATTGCCTAATTTAGGAACCACATCCAAAATTTAAATCTTCCCTATTATTTAGGTACACCCACCCAGGTCTGGTAGAGCCTGAAGAGTAGGAGGTAATCAATCTTGTTTGCCTCGTTTGTTGGCCAAAAGTGTACTAAGAGATTGGCACCCTCTTAAGGCTCAAAACCTGCACTTTTGAGACCTAATAGATTGGAAACTCTACTGGGGACTTAGCCAATTCTGAATCCAGGCATTTCATCATAGAGTCTATTGAGAATATGTGTCTCAAACTCACTGGTAGAACCCTAGTTTTGTCACATATCAGTTTGGAATGGATTAAGTGTTATCTTCATGCCTGTACCGCTATACCGCTAGGTGTTTGTAAAAGAGGAGTGGTAGCGTGGTATACTGCCATAGTACGAGAGCTTTCTAGCTAAGGTGTGGTAGTGCGGTGTATACCACCATACCACAAGATCCCTCTGGTTGTTCAGTGGTAGTGCAGTGTATACTACCATACCATGGAAGCCTGACAACTGTCTAGTGGTAGCACAGTATATCGCCATACTGTGGGAGCCTTCAAATTGCATAGCGGTAGTGCGGTGGTGGACCATGAGTGAATGAGCATGGACTTGTTTGACTATTGAGGTGTAAGCCATTAAGTGGAGGACATTGCTGACTTGGAAGGAGGCTGTTCGAATGACTGGGAAGTTTGATAGTTGCTCAATAGAGGGATTTGAATTGAACCGATTGTATAGAAAATGAGTTGTTCATGGTTGTTGCTATACATTACAATGTACTATAACTATGAATGGGTTAGATCATTATATGGTTAGATGATCGAATGATCTATTAATGTTTTTTCATTGTATGTTGTATATGCATTGTAACAGTGAGACATAGCATAGATTGGTCATAATTTATTCTGTACGAGGTTGATTAGGGAAATGTTGCTACTATAATATTGACATCTCTGAAAGCACGAGTCTATAACTCTGTATGTGAACATTGTTTACTGTAATACAAATTGACTTTGCTTGGTGTGGTGGGTTTTTCTCTTGTAAGGGTTTTCCCACGTAAATCTATTGTCAATTGTGAATGTGTTTATTTCTCCATTATGTTATTCCTTTCATGTGCATCTTAATGAACTGTAAATATAAAATTTAAAAAGTCATAAATGTATTCTCCTTTGAGTATTGACATTAGGAGAGTTTGTTCCACACCTTAGGATTTCCTTACAAGTGGTATCAGAGCCTAGCCAGTTGTGTTATCCTTGTGGGTAGGTTGGGTTTTTTGTGTCAATCCTATTCAGTGGGAGTTTTGTAGAAACTTGGTAATCTCGGTTGTAGATTAAGATGGAAAGCACATTAGGAAAGATTGAAATTGAGAAATTCAATGGAAACAATTTTGAGTTGTGGAAACTCAAAATGGAAGACCTATTGGTGGATCATGATCTTTGGCTTACTGTGTTTGGAATGAAACCTTCAAGAATGAAGAAAGAAGATTGATACCTCATAGAAAAAAAATCAAAAGGGTTTATAAGACTCTATTCTCCTGAATGTTCATGAAGAGAAGACTACATCTTCTTTGTGGAAGAAGCTTGGAGACATTTATCAAGGAAAGTCCTTGGTGAATAAGTTGTTCTTAAGGAAGAAGTTATACTCTTTGAAGATGGAGGAAGGGGCATCTGTGGCCGATCACCTAAATTCTTTTAACATGTTGATTGCTTAGTTAGAATATGTGGGAGTGAAGATTGATGAAGAAGATTGATGTATGCTATTGTTATGTTCTTTGTCAGATTCTTGGGATCACTTGGTGATGGCTATTGAGAGTATGACATCTAATTTTAAGATGGAAGATGTTGTTGCTTCTTTGTTATCAGAAGAGATGAGAAAGAAATCTTCTAAGATGGCAAAGGAGGCTCTTGCTGTTCGAGGTAGATTGAAAGAAAAAGGCAAGAAGAAGGACAAGAAGTCTAATTCAAAAGCAGAAGGGAGATCAAAGTCTCCTAGGAAAAAGTCCAAGGTGAAGTGCTAGAACTATGGGAAGCCTGGTCATGTTTGAAAGGATTGCAAAGAGGAGAGAAAGAAGAAGAAGAACTCTTTCAATAATGATTCTTCTCAAAGCGAGGTTGATGCCTTCATTGCAGCCTTGGAAACTTAGGCATCCGATGATGTCTGGTTGATAGAATCTGGAGCATCTTTCCATATGAAATCTCATAGAGACTGGTTCAAAAAGTATGAAGAATATGATGGTGGAAAGGTGTATTTAGCAAGTGATTCATCTTTGGAAATTTTTGGCTGTGGAAGATTCAAAATTTAGTTTCCCGATGAAAGAATAAAGGGAATTGATGGCGTAATTCATATATACTAGGTCTGGCTCAGAATCTACTTTCTATAAGTAAGCTAAATGATGTTGGAGTGCAAGTCTCATTCTCTAGCAATGGCTCTAAAATGACTAGAGGCTTGATGGTGCTGGCTAGGGGTGCTCGAATTGGTACTTTGTATAAGTTGGATGCACTTGTTGTTCAATGTAACTGTGTCTCTGTAAAGTCACAAAAAGTTGTTGGTGTAAAGGAGAATGAAGCTCCTATAGGGGATAATTCTTTGGAAGCTAAACTTCCTACAGAAAAGACTATGCTCTGGCATCAAAGGCTCAGTCACATTGGTGAGAAAGGCTTAAAAGCCTTGAAAAACAAAAACCTGGTTGAGGGGCTTGATGATTGTAACCTGGAATTTGAATTTTCTGAACATTGTCTATATGGAAAACATCATCGTGTTTCTTTCTACTCTAGTCCTCATAAATCTTCTGGTGTTCTGGATTATATTCACTCTGATGTTTTTGGTCCATTAAATGTTCCTTCATTGTCGAATTCAAAATATTATGTATTGTTCAATGATGATTATTCGAGAAGGGAATTTGTGTATTTTATAAAAAGTATATTGGAAGTGTTCAATTAGTTTAAAGAGTTCAAAAACTTGGTTGAAAATTAGACTGGTAAGAAAATCAAATGCTTGAGAACAAATAATGGTGGTGAATTTTGTTTTGCAGAATTTGAAAGTTATTGTAAAGAACATGGAATTAAAAGGCATAAAACAATGCCTTACACTCCGCAACAAAATGGAGTTGCTGAAAGGTTGAATAGGATGTTGACGGAGAAGGCAAGAAGTATGTTGAGCAATGCTGGTCTAGAGCAAAAGTTCTGAGCTAAGGCTGTGGCTACAACAAGTTACTTGTTGAGAAAATGCCTTTGGAAGCTTGGTCTGGTAAGAAGCCCTCTTTGAGACATATTCATGTCTTTGGCTGCGAAGCATATGTTTATGTGCTAGATGTGAAGAGATCTAAATTGGAGAACAAAGTTTTTAAATGTATCTTCATTGGCTACAACATTGGTGTGAAAGGATACAAGCTTTGGAATCTTGTGACTGAAAAGGTTGTATACAGTAGAAGTGTAATCTTTTGGGAGCTAAAACCTTCTTCAGTGGAACTGCAGTCAGGGATGAAAGGAAATATAGAGGAAAATGATGTTGTTGAAGTACCTCTAACTCTAGAAAAAGAGGGACAACACATTGATAGTGTACCTAAAAATAAGGAGAGTTTGAGCGGCTATGAGAGTTCTAAAGAAGAACCACAACCTCAGCCTCATCCTGTGAGGAGGTCTCCACGTGAAAGGCGACAAATTGATAGGTATGGATTCTCTATGTTGGATTCTAGTTGTTCCTATGCTTTGATTACTAATACCGATGAGCCTAGGACTGTAAAAGAAGCAGTTGAAATGTCTAATTTAGATTCCTGGTTGGAAGCCATGAATGAAGAAATGGCATCATTGAAGGAAAATGGTACTTGGGATCTGGTTCCATTGCCTAAAGGTAGAAAGCCTATGGAATAAAAATGGGTTTTTAAAAAGAAAATTGGTCTAGATGGCAATATTGAAAGTACAAAGTGAGGTTGGTTGCAAAGGGGTATTGCTAGGTAGAGGGAATTGATTATGGGGAAATTTTTTCTCTTATAGTAAAGATGACATCTATCAGATTACTTTTGTCACTTACAACAACATATGATTGGGAGATTGAGCAGATGGATGCGAAGACAACATTTCTTCATGGAGATCTTGAAGAAGAAATTTATATGTCCTAGCTTGAGCACTTTGAGGAAAAAGGTAAAGAAAATCTGGTTTGCAAGTTAAAGAAATCTCTATATGGTTTGAAGCAGTCACCTAGAATGTGGTACCAAAAATTTGACACATTTGTTTTGTCACTAGGTTTTGTAAGATCAAAATTAGATCATTGTGTACACCTCAAAACTGAAAATGATCGGGTTATTATTTCCCTTTACGTTGATGATATGTTGTCCATAGGGAATAGTAAGTTTATGATTTATGATCTAAAATCTTAGTTGTCTGCAAAGTTTGAAATGAAAGATCTTGGTGCAACTAGGTATATTTTGGGGATGGAAATAACCAGGGACAGAAAGAGTAGAAAACTTTGGTTCAGCTAGAGTAAGTATATTAACACTATTCTGGAGAGATTTAGTATGACTGATTGCAAGAAGCTAGTTGTTCTAGTCTTGTAGGGAATGAAGCTATGTGTTGAAGATTGTCCAAAATATCCTACTAAGATGGAGGATATGACCAGAGTGCCTTATGCAAGTGCAGTTGGCAGTTTAATGTATGCAATGGTCTGCACTAGGCCAGACATTGCCCAAGCAGTGGGATTACTTATTCGGTTTATGGCTAATCCATGAAGGACACATTGGGATGTTGTGAAAAGAGTGTTTAGATATCTAAAGGGTACTTCAGAATATGCTTTGTGTTACCATGGAAATTTGGTTGAATCATAGAGGACTCTCAGCATTCGAGGATATGCAGATTCTAATTGGGTAGGGGACATTGACAGTAGAAATTCCACCAATGGATATATTTTCATGATGAATGGTGGTGCAGTTAGTTGGATGAGCAAGAAATAGGCTATAGTCGCTTTATCCACTATAGAGGTTGAGTATATGGCAGCAACTCATGCCTATAAGGAAGCCATTTGGCTTAGGAGATTGTGTTCTGATATTGGTTTTGATGCATATCAAATTATTATTTGTTGTGACAGTTAGAGTGCTATTTGTTTGGCAAAAAATCCAACTTTCCATGCCAGGATGAAACATATTGATGTGTAGTACCACTTTGTATGTGATATGGTGGAGGATGGAAATGTCTATTTGGAAAAGATTGATACTCTGGGGAATGTTGATGATGCATTGACAAAGCCAGTGAGCACGGAGAAGTTTAGATGGTGTGCAAATTCGATGGGCCTTGGGGTCTAGAATGTTCAGTGACTTCATATATTGAAAAGGGTTAAGTGAGTTCTTTGTCAAGTGGGAGATTGTTGAGAATATGTGTCTCAAACTCATTGGTATAACCCTGGTTTTGTCACATATTAGTTTGGAATGGCTTAATTGTTACCTTCATGCCTATACCACTATACCGCTAAGTGTTTGTAAGAGAGGAGTGGTAGTGCGGTATACTGCCATACTACGGGAGCCTTCTAGCTGAGGTGCAGTAGTGCGGTGTATACCACCATACCAAGAGATCCCTCTAGCTATTCAGTGGTAGTGTGGTGTTTACCGCCATACTGCGGAAGCCTGCCAATTGTCTAGCAGTAGCATGGTATACTACCATACCGTGGGAGCCTTCAAACTGCATAGCAACTTAGTGCAGTGGTGAACCATGAGTGAATGAGCATGAACCTGGTTGACTGTTGAGGTGTAAGCCATTAAGTGGAGGACATTGCTGACATGGAAGGAGGCCGTTTGAATGACTGGGAAGTTTGAAAATTGCTCAATAGAGGAAGCTGAACTGAACCGATTGTATAGAGAATGAGTTGTTCATGGTTATTGTTACACATTTCAACGTACTATAATTGTGAATGGGTTAGATCATTAGATGGTTAGATGATCGAATGATCTATTAATGTTTTTTTCATTGTATGTTGTATATGCATTGTAATAGTGAGACATAATGTAGATTGATCATAATTTATTTTGTACGAGGTTGATCAGGGAAATGTTGCTACTATAATATTTACATCTCTAAAAGTATGAGTCTGTAACTTTGTATGTGAACATTGTTTACTATAATTGTAGAACCTCAATCCTAAACCTACACAAACATAAGAAAGAAGCAAAATATTACATCAAATGCAAGTAAGAATCAAGATTCCCCATGAAATTCATCTACCATGTTCAAACAAGGAAAGAAATTGAAGAATAAAGCAAAGAAAGTGATTGAAATCCTATTTGAACAAGCAAAACCTCAATCCCACGGGGGAATTGGTTCCAATTTGATGTGAAAATTGGCCCTTTCCCAACTCCTATGCAAGCTTGATGAAGATTTGATGATGGTTGAAGCTCCTTGATGAAATTTTGGCATAACCTTGCTATGAAACCATGAAAATGATGAACAATTGATATGAAATGGATAAAATTAGCTCTCAATGTGAAGAGAGTAACCTTGCTCTCAATTGTGGATCCAAAATACAAAGGAAAGCCTTCTATTTATATAAAGACAAGATGGAGGAATGAGCAAAATGGAGCAATGTGGGATCATTTAACATCCAATGGGCAAGTGCCACTTGTTAAGATGTGAATGGAGGAAGCTTGAGCACATTTTGATGAATGTGCACAATAAATGTTATTAGGTGGAATTTCAAATTTGTGAAATGACTTGTTGGAGGGAGAAAAGAATGAATTATATGCCACTTGGCTCAATGCACAAGGACATGTAAGAGGGAATGAATGTCTTATTGGAAGGACAAATCCACTTGGAGGGATTCTCAAACTTGAAGGAATATTCCCCTAAGATGCCATGTTGAGAGAAAATAGGAATTTAATAAATTAATTAAATGTATTTTCATGTGCAAGTGGAAATATCTAGAGGATTTGGATGATTAGGATTAAATTAATCAGGATTTGATTAATTTAATGAGGGATTAGTTCATGTGACCATTTGATTTAGATTTTTGGGTTGATTTAAATCAAAGTTGAGAAGAATATGATTTAGATTTAATTAAGCAAAGGATTTTGATTTATTTAATTAAAGAGGGGTGGTGTTAGATTAAATTAAACAAGGTTTAATTTATTTAATTTAATGAGATGACTTTAGAGATTTAATCAAATAAAATGAATTATTTAATTAAATAGACAAAGGAGGGTTAATCAAATAACATTGATTTATTTAATTAAGGGGCGAAGAGTGATGATTAGCTAAGAAGATGATTTAGGATGAAACGATGTTAGTAACCAAGATCAAGTGCGTTAGTATATTTTCCATGTCTACATTTTCCCCCTCTTTGAATCAAAGTACTTGCTACGTTGTTTCAAAGAAGTAACTATCATGATCAAAATTCAAAAAAAAATTGATTTTCAACATTGCTCCACCGCTGCCCTGGTGAGAGAAAACATGCCGATATACTACCCCCTTAAGAGAATGGATGAAAATTTGGATTTTTGGGTTATCTCGCAAAAAAAGAGGACAAGGTGCCCGATGGGTCCAAAAAGGCTCTGGGATGCCAAAAACATGATAAAATGCGAAAAACGCTGCAAAACAGCTCTTAGTCGGGTGAAAAAGGGATCAGGGGTCCTAAACCCTAGCTGGACAACTAAACGGGGTAAAAAAACCCTAATTTTTAGGCTTAAATAGGCCTTGGGGGACCATTTCCAGTTCATTTGCACATACTGCCTTTTGAGATCTTGCACTCTTGAGCTCTAACCCCTTTGAGAGATGGCGCAATGACAACTTCCTCAACACATTTCGAATTGAGTACGCACACACCAGAGGTTGCCTGGCACTGGACCACCAGTGAGTCAACTTGACTCGACCTTGTTTTTTGTTTTATGCACACATTTAATAGCTTAGGAATTTAGGTCTTTCCTAGTGGTGCAATATTGTGTCACTACAAACTTTGTTTTGGTGTCGTGTGGCCTCAAACTATGCTGCAGTCATGAATAGTGATGTCGTGGCGTAGTTTAGAGTTTGGATTCAAACTCCAAACTGAGTCGCATATGAAAAGTGTACCATGGCGGGCCATTTTGGAAGTTTATGTCCAAGGTCGTGCTTCAAACTGTGCCACAGTGGCAGAGTTTGGGTGATTAAAGGTCCTAGCGACGTAGTTTGGAACTTTCAAACTGCGTCGCATCTGCAAACAACAACACATATGTTGTTTCGTGTATGGTGAGGAAAATTAGGATCACGATTTTTTAGGAAACTTAACACGGTGGCTTTCCTGATGCAGGAGGAGGTCAAGCTACTTCATTCACGTGAGTGCAGATTCCCCATTCTCAGCAGATTGGTTGGGATACATGACCGATTGCAAGACCACTTGGGGGTGATTGGCCTCTGGTACATAGCATATGCACCGCTAGTTAGGACACATTTGGGTGTGATGACAACACTTGTTGAGCGATGGCATAGCGAGACATCCTCCTTCCATCTTTTGATAGGCAAGGCCATAGTCACACTGGAGGACATGTGGTGCATACTCAGATTACCCATCCACAGAGAGCAGGTGATATATGATGTGGATGCTGGGAGGGACATCTACTATGATGTGATGGGCCTCAATGAGATTGTCTTTTACAAGGGTCAGATTGAGCTAGAGCGATATAGGCTCACTATCTCTCCTTTTCGGTTGGTTATCACTGCCATTATTTCAGGTCTCCTCACACTAGATTGGCGAGGCCAATATTTCAGTCCTAGTTGGGTGCTTGCTTGGGAGAAGATGGTTGGGCGATGGGTATGCTTTGCTTGGGGCTAGTTCTGTTGGCCTCATTATATAGAGATTTACATGAGTTCACATATGGCGAGGTTAGAGCCATCGGGGTTGGTATGACACTTCTCCACATCTGGGTATAGGAGCACATTGCAGTGCTCCATCCGAGAGTTGTTGTAGTTGATATGGAGCCAGAAAATCCAGTTGTCTGGAGATATCAGGGTAGAGTTTCATTCACACACATGGGACAACATGGGATTCCCCACTAGAGGAGAGTCCTGGATAACATGCGAGTCTTTACATGGAAGCCATATCTTGGATGACCTGCTTGGTACGATGATGCGTAGTAGCTCTTCTTTGCCCAATAGGACATGCTTATGCAAGGTAGGGAGTATATGATGATAGAGAGATACCTACCGGGCTGTGTACAAAGACAACTTGGGGAGCCCCAGGATAGGCCTAATGACTAGTACATGGCGATATTTGCACATACTATGAGGGAGTCTTCTTGGAGTCAATATATTCCAATGTAGGAGGTGATACATTCAAGCAGCTGATGGCTAGGTCATGGCCATACAATCAGGGTCAAGCCGACAAAGGAACAACATAGGCATACAAGGATTGGTTTCGGCCACCTCTTCAATTGACAGTGCCAGGTGCAACATCGGCATGGTGCAGGGTCAGAGGCAGAGGAGCAGGGTGAGGCTGGGGCCGGGGGGCGAGGGGACAAAGATGGAGATGGGGACTAGGACCGGGGAGGAGATGAGCCACCTCACCAACTAGTTCAAGACAAAGGCCAGTAGGATCAGTAGTTCAACCAACAACTAGATTAGGATAGAGGTCCATAGGATGGCCCTCATTAGGACCAGGACTAGGGACAATAGGATAGGCAGCCTGATCAACATCCACAGAGAGACCATGGACCCCCACCCTTGCCTAATCAGAGAGTTGCTCAGATCTACCAGCTACTGGCTCAGGTTGAAGGGTTACAAGGACAGTTGGCTTCCTTGACGGTAGAGAGAGATCAGCTGAGGCGAGAGAGAGATCAGGCTGCCCAGCAGAGGTAGGTTGCAAAGCTTAGGGCTGCCCAGGAGATGGGCTGCCAACAACATATTGAGAGTATGTCCACCTCTTCCTCCTAGAGTTCAGTTTCGCTACATGTATACAGGGAGGTGGTCAAGGAGGATGACTACTACAGGGTCCACTACCATTAGGCCATGCCTCGAGCATCTCGAGTCATCAATTTTTTACAAAAAATAGGATATAGAGCCGTTGAGGACTATAGAGAGAGACAACCTGGCGAGGGCGAGGGTGAGGGCGAGGGCAACCAATAGGGCTAGGCTATTTTTTTATCAGAGACAATTATTTTGTGCCCCATGGGCTCATTTTTGATAGCCCCATGGGCATTTTTACTTCATTTATTTGATACACACTTGATCCAGATTTTGTACCATGACAATATATTATTTGATGATATACGAGATGCAATGATTCGATGATGTATGGTGTGTTCTATTTGATTTATGCATTTATGGATGGATTTGAATTTCTATATGCAATGGTCTACATGTGATGCAATGATTTATGGATGCATTTCTTTTTCACTATCTTTCTCTATGCACTTTTTATGATGATGTATGGATAATGAAAAATGTTATGATATGCAAATGCTTAGACTAAAAAATCTATATTATGCCCCTAATGAATGATAAAATGTATGAGATGCAATATTTTTCTTTTCAGTAGTTTTCTCATGTATGATATGATGATGCACTTATGATGTTATGATGATGATGTAGTGATATATTTAATGATATATGATGTATGATGTTTATGGTATGATGCCTATGTTATGATAACGCAAATGGATGATATATATGCATATGATGTGATGGATGCTTTATGGGATATGTGATATGAGTTTAATGATGCATATGGGATGGTTGCTTTTATGCTTATATAATGAATGTGTATGTATGATTTATGAGATGCTTAGAATAACCAATCTATATTATGCAACGATGCAAGTCATATGATAAATGCTTTCTATATGATATGATATGGGTTATGTAGTAAGCTGATGGTTTGTGGATGCAAGATGGATGCACTGGCAATAATGATTTGTGATTAGGGTATGTGCAGGATCATCATGGAAAAAATAGGCCCTTAAGTGGTAAAAAATTTAGAAAAATCAGAGTTAGGCAACTTCACGTAAAAATTTGAATAAGTTATCTATATTATTTCAAAATTATATAAGAATAGAATCCATAGAAAATTGAATGTAGTTTATAAACTACTAGGTTTGTTTAAAAACAAAAAATCTATTTGGTGAAAATTTGAAATTTCAATGCAGTAGTGCTTAAATTTCAGGGAAAAAATAAGTAGGTGTGTATGACCACCCTAACCACAATAAAATGATAATTTTTTTAATATTTTAGATATAAGTAGAAGACTCATGTCCCGATGTGATGCATATTTTTTTGTAATTTTTTCCAAGTAAATAATTAATTATGATTTTCTTATTACAAATTTTAAAAAATATAAAAATCACGTATGTATGACCACCTTAAATTGGTCAAAATTTCATGAAATTCAAATTTTCTTTTTAATCCTATTGTATGCGAAGCATAGAATGTGACGCGTGTTTTGAATTCAAAAAATGTGATACTATTTGAAAGCTATAGATGTTTTTCAATCAGCCTATCAATCAAGACTTTAGTCATAATTCAAATAGAAAATGAATAATAATTACTTATTAAATTCAAAGTAAAGCATAATTTATATTGGTGGAAAGCTAAGAATCTCCTTTAAAAACCCTTTTCATTTCATCAATTTTTGGTAAAAAAAAGTCGTAAGCCACATACCCATCATATTGCCATTTTTGGCCCATCATGATCTTGCACATACCCATTAACTATCATGGTACCATGTTAGTGCAAAAATAATATAGAAGAAATCAAGAGACTCCAACAAGTCATGAGATGATAATGATGATGATGATTTTCTTACCAAGGAGTTGGGGTTTTAAAAGGTCCAATTACCTTATGTTTGATAACACACATAGGTACAATGCCTCAAGGTATAAAGAACTAGGATGGCATTGCACCTAGTGTGATGGACTTTGAATTGAAAATCAAATAGGAGTACTCTTGTTCACACTTGGCATACGAAACCTTATTTAAAATGCACTTCAAATATTCTAAACATCTCAGACCAAAACATAGGAAGGCAAGCCTTCCTATGTGGTCAACAAGATATCTAAAACACCCTCCCTACACCCAAACAAAGCACACATGATCAAGGTTATATTACAACAAGCACAGTAGATAAAGAGATCATGATCATTGCCCAATTCTTTTTTCTCTAAATCCTTTTGTTTGGGACATCATTGAGAGGTCATCGAAATGAGCACAATAATATAAATCAAAAGAGAAAGATAAAGTAAACAAACAAGCTAATGTTCTTCATACCGCTCACCAAGACTAAACTACGGTGATGCCTGATGTTGATGTCTATTGTAGGAAGGATGCATCCTAGAACATGATGATATCAGATGATTGATTTGGGACTGATTGGATGATAGGCTATTGACATAAAGAGTTGACTAACTTGTTCACGTACTAACCTAGACTTGAGGCTTTGGTGATTGAGTTTTCACTTTTGACTTGCTAGACTTGTTTTTGACTGTTTGACCAAAGTTTGAGGATGACGATTGTTTTATTGTGAGTGATGTTTATTGCAGGTGAAAGCGAGATGGGGACAGATGGATTTTTCAAATATTTGGATGTTTTTGAAATGTTTTGAGGCTATTTTTGGTATTTTCAAATGTTTTGAAAATGTTTTGATTTTCAAATTTTCAAATGTTTTGGGGTTTTCCAAGATTTTGACCAAGAGACTAACCTAAAGACCTATCCTAGGGGCCTCGGGGGCTGATCAAGAGATTAGGGCTGATCAGGAGATTAGCCTTTCCTATGTTATACACACAGAGACCATGTAGTTCAACTGAAACATACTCGATTATTTGATGGGATATGAACATATGGATTGCCAGTTTATTATGACAGACTCTTGAAGGACCCACCTATGTGTCTCGGGGGATGATCAAAACCTTGCCTACGTTCAAGGCTTAGAGACCCATAGTTCGACAAGATGACTCTATTTTTTGACTTTTTGACTTTTTGACCTATTTTTTGGATTTTGATATGTTTTGAATGTTTTGGGATTTTTTTGGTTTTATGTTTTTGGTTTTTTTAATTTTTTGGTGTGTTTAGATTTTCTGATTTTGGGATTTCAAGAACATACATGAATTTGATTTGATGAGAACATGACCCCAGTGTGAGACAATAGACTAACCCGATATAGGTAGGACAAATTGACCTTAAGAATGGGTCGAGTAGTACTAGGAGGGATCATGACACGAACACAGGAACAAGCTATGATGCAGATGCAGATGGGTGACAGATGGAGATATGGAGTGTGATAGATGATGGAGGTGTAATGGATGGATGATGGAGAACAAGCCATGAAGATCTTGGTGGATGGAAAGTGATTATTTACATAGGGTGCTTGTTTGTTAGGTTTTCACCAAGGTACTTTCCCAAAGCGCCACCGAAGTGATTTTCACTAGAGGACAATTTTTCTCTTTACTGTTTTTATTCTCTTTTTTGATTTTTTTGGGTTTTTTCTTTTTTGATTTTTCTGTTGTCACCAAGACGCCTATTTGCTAGGTTTTCATCAAGGTGACCATTTTTTCAGGATATTTTCTGATTTTTTTTTTTTTGTATTTTTGGTTCTATACCTTGCAAGTTTAGGTATAAAACTTTTTGAGATGGGAGTTGTTCATGGGATCCTACAGAGAATCACCTTCTGGTGTTGATAATTGATATGCCCCTGACTTATAACTTGCTATGATGATGAATAGTCCCAACCAATTGGGTTCAAATTTTCCTTTTCCGTTTGGGTTTCGAACATTTTTCTAGTTCTCTTTTAGCACAATTCCCCAACTTGGAAGGTCCTGCTCCCGATCTTCTTGGTATAGTTCTTCTTGAGTCTGTTCTAATACACCTATAGATGGTTCAATGCCTCCATTCATCATTCATCTAGCAATTCCAGCTCATTTAGTCTTAACACCCAATATTCCTCATCTATGATGAGATTTTTCAATGATATTCTCAGTGATAGGAGTTCGATCTCAATGGGTAATATGGCTTTTGATCCATAGACCAAGGAAAAGGGGGTGGCACTTATGGGTGTGCAGATACTTGTTCGATAGGCCCAAATGGCAGGATTTAGTTGGAGATGCCAATCATGACCAACTTCATTGATTGTTTTCTTGAGGATTTTTAGAATGGTCTTGTTCGTAGCCTCAACTTGGCCATTTCCTTGGGGATAATATGGGGTGGAAAAGTGATGTTGGATTTTGAATTTGTCACATAAGTCACAGACATCCTAATTTTTGAATGGTGTCCCATTATTTGAGATAATGGCTTGTGGGACACCATAGCGGCATATTAAATAGTTCAGGATGAACATTAATACATGCTTTCTAGTTATGTAGGTCATTGGTATAGCTTCCACCCACTTTGTGAAGTACTCAGTGGCGGTAATGATAAACTTGTGACCACTGGATGAGGTGGGGGTGATTTTTCCAATGAGATCAAGCCCCCACCGTGAAAAGGGCTAGGGTGTGATAATAGGATGAAGCTCTTGAGCTGGTGCATGGATGAGGTCCCTATGCTACTGACATTGTAGACACCTTCTGACATAGTCATGTTCTTCTCTTTCCATAGTAGGCCAATAATATCCTGTCCTTAGCAATTTCTTGGCCAAGGTCATACCACTTGAGTGTGAACCACATATGCCGTTATGCACCTTGGTTAAGGAGGTCAAGGCCTCCTCAGCATTCAGACATCGTAACAGGGTTCCTTCTATGCTCCTATGATAAAGGGTTTCTCTAAGGATGATAAAACAAGAGGAATTTTTGACAAAGGTTCATTTTAGGCTTGAGGGTAACTTAGCATGTAGGACCCCTATTTGAAAGTAGGTGTATACATCATGATACTAGGGATCACCAGGACCAATGATTTCACACAAAATTTTTGACTTCGATACCTCGAATGTAGGCACAAGAAGCTTCTCTACTAGGAATTCACACTTTGGGATATTGTGAGGGATGTCTGATAGGGATCTAATTGTCGCCATAGCATCTGTCACTCTTTTTTTTGCTTTGGGTATCTGCTTAAATGTGATCTCAATGAAAGACTCAAAACTTTCCACCAATTTCTTGTATGGGGTTAGCTTGTCATTTTTAGTCTGATATTCATCATTCACTTGATTGATTATGAGTTGTGAATCCCCATATACCTTGAGAGCCATGATATGCCATTACATTGCTATTCTGAGTCCTATAGTTAGAGCCTCATATTCTACGATATTTTTTGTGCAAGGAAATGCCAACTTGTAAGATCTTGTTATGCAGTCTCCCTATGGAGTGATGAAAAATACCCTAGCTCTCAATATGTGCTATGTGTAGGAGCCATCAAAGTACAAATTCTAGTGGTCTGCTATGTTCAAGTTGAAGATGGATTCATTAGGTAACTCTGAAATTAGTGGATTCTCTAAATATATTGGCGCTTCTTCCAGTTGATTTGTAATAGCTTGTCCTTTGATGGCCTTACATTCCATGTACTCAACATCATATTCTGATAGGATCATGACCCACTTGCCCATCCTTCCTGTGAGCATCGCTTTGAAAAGAAGATACTTGAGTGGGTCGATCTTTGCAATGAGTTTGATTTTGTGTGTTAACATGTAGTGTCTAAACTTCTGTGAGGCATACACCACTACTAGACAGGATTTTTCGATGAATGAATAATTTAACTCATGCCCTACTATGGTTCAACTGTTGTAGTAGATAGCCCACTCTATTTTTTTTTCATTGTGCTGAGCTAAGAGAGCACCAAGAGCTATTGTTGTTGCTGATATGTAGAGGATTAGAGGCTTTCCTAGGATTGGTGGCATAAGCACTGGAAGTGTGAGCAAATACTCTTTGATTTTGTTGAAGGCCCGATTGCACTTGTCATCCAACTTGTACGTTACCCCCTTGTGGAGTAGGTGAGAATATGGGATTGACTTGTCTACTTGTTGATCTATGAACCGAAAGATTGATTGGAGCCTTCCTTGCAGGCCTCTCAATTGTTTCAATGTCTTAGGTGCCTCCATATCAAGGATTTCCTTTACCTTAGCAGGATCTATTTCAATTCCTCTCATAGACACAATGTATCCCAATAGCTTCCCTAATCGTACACTGAAGACACACTTCTTTGGATTAAGGTGGACTTTGTATTCCTATAGTCTGTCGAAGATGGCACTCAATGCTGCTATGTGGTCCTTTCTCTTTCTAGATTTTTCCAATATGTCGTCGACATAATCTTCCAAAGTCTTATGGATCATGTCATGAAAGATTAAGGTCATGTCCCTTTGATATGTTCCTCCAACATTCTTTAGGCCAAATGACATCATGTTCCAGCAATATGTCCCCCATGGACAAGTAAAAGTTGTTTTGTGTTGATCTTCTTTGGCTATCATAATTTGGTTAGACCCAAAGAATCCATCCATCAGTGAAAGCATCTCATGTTTCGTGGTCATATCTACAATCATATCAATGTTGGGAAACGGGAAGTCATCTTTGGGACATGCTTTGTTGAGGTCTCTGAAGTCTATGTAGATACAGATTCCCCCATTAGGCTTTGAAATAGGTACCAAATTTGATATCCACTCTGGATAGTTGATTGGTCATATGAACCTTGCATCAAGTAGCTTCTTCAATTCCATTTTGACTAACAAGGAAATTTGAGGATGCATTTTTCTAAGTTTCTGTTTGACGGGCTTTGCCTCGGGGTAAACTATTAGATGGTGGACCACAATTTTTGGATCAAGCCCGGGCATGTCAGCATAAATCCATGCAAAGTTGACCTTTCTCTCCCTTAAGAAAGCAACTAGGAGCTCTTGTTCTTCGGACATCAATGATTCAACATAAAATGTGATAAGCGGAGTTTCCTCTATTCCCAAGTTGATTGGGTTGCACTTCTCGGCTAGAACCGTTGACCTTTCCTGATGTAGAGCACTGAGAGGAAGATTGAATCCTTCATCCCCGGGCACCTCAGTGAGGTTTTCACCATTGGATATGTCCTTTCTTTTTACTATTCTCGAGTCAGAGAGTGCCAAGGTGTGGTCTTCACTCAAAGATCTTGAGATTATTCTCAATTTTTTGCTTTTGTGACTAAAGGATTCAATCATCTCCCTGTAGTAATCTTGTGTATCCAGAATGATATCAAACCCAATCTTGTGATCTTGGTATGGTACTGTGTTCCACAGTCCCATGAATTCTGAGAGTGCTTCATCAATTTCAAAAGTATCCAGAATTGGCGGTCCTCGTTGGTTGTAATCAATGAGCTGGGGGTAGACTAGGTTTATTTCATGGGTTTGACAGTCATTGGTCTCAAAAGACAAGGTGCTAATCATGAGAAGGGAGGTATCTTCAAAAAGCATGGGAAAGTCGTTTATGGGATCTTCCTCACTACATACATCTATGACTTGGTCTATGGAGACGGGTATTTGACGGGTGGGTGCTAATTGCCAAGGAGGATTTTTGACCTTCCTAATCAAGGGATTTTGGCCACGTATGTTCACCCTCGGAGGGGTACATACGATGCCAATATTTCTCATTCACATCTTAGGAATGATGGGTATTAAAAGACTATTGTCATATTATCCAAGCTTTTTGTTCCTGTCATAGCCCATGGCGAGCATCATTTGTAAGCCTTTACTACTATCATCCATCGGTAGGTCAGCTACTATTTTGTTGTCTTGGTACAGGAGGTTTGAGGGATCTTCTTCTATTATTTCCCAACCTAGGTCTCCCCAACTCCTGAAGCTGGAGGAACCTGCTGTGAAGGTTTGGGATGAGGAGGCATCATTTGATTGTGGTTGTCCTTGTGACCTGGGAGATTGTGGTAACTCTCCGACCACAAAAGCTTTTTTGGAATTGTATAGTGTCCACACCCATTGTCTTGGATAATGACCTTGATATCAGAGATGGCGGGGATGGCTGGTGTCTCTATCGCAGAAGTGGAGGCAAGAGTAGTTGGATCAATGTATGAAGTTGAGGGGCCTTCATCATTCTTAGGAACTTGGGGTATTTTGTAATATTTTGCTTCTAGGCTCTTGCAATAAGAAAAGGGTCTGAGATCCCCATGGATAGTGACCTCTTGGCCTTGGTAAGTGAACTTGATACATTGGTGGAAGGTTGATGCCACTGCTTGCATCCCATGGATCCACAGATGTCCTAGGAGAATGCTGTAAGGAAAATTAAGGTCAAGGACCTGACAGGTGGTTTCCATAATTGTTGGCCCTACTTGAATAGGGAGTTGGATAGTGCCTTGGGACACTCTTTCTTGATCATCATAAGCCCTAATTGTGATGCCTTTACCTTTTTCAATGGAATCCTTTGAGATTCCCAGATTCTTTATGAGCTTGAGGGAATAGATGTTTAAACCTGCACCTCCATCCACCAAGACTCTCTTGACTTTGTTTTTATGAACTAGGACTTCAAGGTGAAGTGCACGATTGTGAGATGGTTGGGTGGGAAAGTCTTGATCAGAGAATGTAAGAAGATTTGGGGTAATGATGTGTTTGACCATAGCTTGTAATTTTTCAGCATCAAGATCCGTGGAGATGGTGGATGCAACCAATGCTTCTTCTAGGATTTTCCTGTGTGCAGGGGATATTTTCAGCAACTCCATGATGGAGATCTGAGGGGGAGTTCTTTTTAGCTGGTCAAGGACATTATAACCATGAGGGATAGATTTTGGATTAGAGGTGTGGCCCTTGATTTTTTGAAAGTCACAAAGCTAGTTTTCGTTGTACCAGGGTGGTTTCGCTTGGGGTTCTTGGTAGTTCTTATAAGTGGGGGTCTTGATGAGATTTTCATTTATCAATTTCTTCATGACCACCTCAAGTGGTTCCCCAAGGGAAATGTAGTTCTGCTTGGGGGGATTTTTGTTTCGTGGGGGTGGTCCCCCTTGATTATTTATATTGTTGACCTGATTGTTGGTTGGTTTTTGTTGTGATACCACATTGGTTTGCGTGTTGTTTCGATCACTATTTTGTAGTTGTTGGTAGGTTTGGGTGTTTTTTCTCAGAGCACTTATTACAACCTTAGCATCCACTACACCATCATTTGTGACATTTTTGTTCCTTTCCCACATGCGAGGTTTCTCATTATAACTAGTGGATGGGTGATTATTTTATTTTTCAGGATATGGATGTATCCCTCCTTGTGCAATAAGGGCTCATTCAATGTAAAGCGCCTTGGAGATCAATTGGTTGTACGTGGTGATACCTTGCACCTTGAGATGGAATGCCAAGGTTCCCTCCAAATTGGAGATGATGGTGAAAACTTGTTGCTCTTCTGGCATGACCCATTTGCTTCTATTGGCCTTGGATCACCATTATTGTAGGGAAGAAGCAAATGGTTCATTTTTACCTTGTTTAAGAGCTGATAGTTCCTCTAGAATGACATCCATACCGATATTGAATGCGTAATTTTTTATGAATGCGTCTACTATCTCTTGGAACTTTTTGATGCCAAGAGGAAGGTAGGAGAACCACTCCATGGTGTGGCCAGCCAAACTTCTAGGAAATAGTCACATCAGATATGTATTTTCATATGCGACTTCCATGCAATTTACTTGGAATTCCTTGATGTGATCTTTAGGGTTTCCCGTCCCAGGGTATTTATCAAATTTGGGGATTTCAAATCCCTTTGGGAATGGTTTCATTGCAAGATTCCCATCAAATGGATATGGACGCAAGTTACTGGGTGTCTTTGTGGTTTTCCCTAATTAAAGATCAAGTATTTGTTGTGAAAGAAGTCTGATTTGTGTTGATACATCATCTTGCGGATCAAGGGGGTGGAGTGAATGTGTTTTGAAGTGGTCGAGGTGTTTGAGTGATGGGTGGAGTGTTGGGTGTGTTGGTGGGAGTTTGGTGCAAGCTTTGCTGATACGCTTGTATTTGTTGTTGTGCTAATAATTCCTGTTGTTGAGCTTAATGTTTCTATTGTACCAACAACGCTTGTTTTTGGGCTACTAGTTGGGTTGCTTCTTGCTTCTCTTGGTATTTCTTGAGTGCTTGTTAGTATGCTTGTTGTTGTGCGAGGTATTGTGCTTGTGCCCATGCTTGTGCTTGTGCCTACACTTATGCCTGAGCCTAAGCTTGCGCAATCTATGTAGCTTGAGCAACTTGCACTGCCTGAGTGGCTTGAGTGGCTTGCACTGCTGCCTATTGTGTAGATAATTGTGCTTGCGCTTGTTGAGTGGCTAGTTGTGCAGCTTGTTGATTTCATATTTACTGGAGTGCCTTTTGATAGGAATATTGTTGAGTGGCTTGTAACACAATGCTATATTGGTTTGGCATATTTGTGTTTGGTGGTGGAGGTGGTGGCAGATTCAGAATGGTTTTTGTTGCTATAATGAGAGGAACTGTTGTATTGATGATTGGGATTTGTGTAGTGGATGGTGTGATCGACATGCTTGGTCCTTGAGAGACCATGTTTTGAGATATTTGGGGAATGGTTGATGATGTGGTAATTTCTTGTGTTATTGGGATGGTTGTCATTTGTTGTTGTGATGGAAAGAAGGGAGGATTCAATATGATGCCTTGATTGATGATTAGGGGATTGTTTTGGATGAGTGGAGGTAATAGAGGTAACCTCAAACCAAGAGGTGATGTGGATGTTGGCGAAAAGGGTGGAAGTGGTGGAAAAGTGAGTGGCATACTTCCTTGGGGAAATGATGAAGATGAAGAGTCAAAGATGCCCCCTAGTCCAAATAAGTCACCTTCTCCTTGTGAGGCCGTAGGGAGAGAGGTTTGAGGTGTTGTGTGAAATGGCGATGATGGGTCACTAGGATCATGAAAGGTGAGGGGGAGATATTGATGTTATGGATTTTGGGGTACGATTTTCCCCAAGAGAGTGCTTGCATCCAAATCTTGATTACTCACAAGGGGGTGTTTTTGTAGTGCATTGAGAAATGCACTCCCTTTGTTAACAATGGGTTGAGTTGGAGCAATGGATGATGTAATTTGGGGGATGGGTTGAGTGATGCTTTGGAATGGAGGTGTGGATGAAATTGGGGGTATGGATGAAATTGGAGATGTGGATGAAATTGGGGGCATGATCCCAAGAGGTTCTTCCACAATGGTTCTCACATTGTAATCAGAAGGAAGTTTAGCCCCTTGTTTTACTAATTCAAACATATATTGTGAGGGATGGAGCTTCATCATGATATTGACAATCTTATGATTTTCAAGATTTTGGACCATTTTGATGATCTCGTCTTGTCTCATCTTGAAGGAATTATTGGTGATATCCTCTACTTGACCTTCCTCTTGAGGATTTTGTGATGATGAACGAAGATTAGTTAGGGGATTGCTTGATCCAACAGGATTCATTTCATAATTGGTTTAGCTTAGGTCACTTGAAGTTGAAGTTTCTTTGTTGGTCTCCATGTTTTTCTTGTGTTGCGATCTTGTTTGAACCATAAAATGAGGCTCAAAAGAGAAGATATAGGATGATTAAGGACCAAAGGTGTGATGGTAAAATGTGTGAAAGGTGGATGATATGGATGATTAAACTCTTAGAAGATCTTGAGGGGTATACTAGACTCTTGGGACTTTCTTTCTTGGATTCTTGGATTTTTATTTTGGATTCTTGGATTCTTGGATTCTTGGACTTTGATCTTGACTTTGGTTTTGGATTGCCTTGATTTTTGGAATAATGAACAAATAGCTCCCAAGATCTTGGATGTTATCTATGGGGTAAACCTATTCACAAGATGATAATTTGACTAAGTGTAGGGAGAAGGATGCATCTATCTACACCTAACCAAACAAGATGATTTCATGATAATTCAACTAAACATATGGAGAGGGATACATCTATACATACCTAGCCAAACAAAATAATGATAATTCAACTAAGCATATGGAGAGGGATACATCTACACATACTTAGCCAAAAAAAATGATTTGATGTTAATTCAACTAAGCATATGGAGAAGGATACATCTACACATACCTAGCCAAACAAAATGATTAGATGTTTGATTCAAGGATTTTGGTTCAAGGATTTTGATTCATGGATTTGCCAAAAACTTTAGCAAAAGGGATGGTTTCAAGATTTTCAAGAGTTGTTGGTGAGAATATTTTGATTGATGTTTGAAAGATGGATGAAGGTTGACTTTGATCCTATGTGTACCTAAAAAGACTCTTGTTTACAAGACCTCAGTTTTGAAGAGCACACTTTACTCTAAACAAGATGCTCAAATTGTTGATAAAGTCTCAGATTTTGACAATAATAAAATAAGTACAAATTGGGATTGTTTCTTGAAGCTCTTCTGTAAAAGTTGAAAAGAAATATTTATCTGAATTTGTAGAGCATTGAGAGATGCTTTTGATGATCTTTCAGACTAAGAGCTTTTGAATTTGGTTTCTGTATTTTGATTTTGCATGAAATCATTTGAGACACATGTGTGGGGTTCAATTGTTCTTAGCTTTGCTTAATGACTTATTTTTACCACAAACAATTATTGATTAGGTTTTCAAACTAAATGTCCAATGTCTTAACTTCTTATCATCCCACAAAGTACATTATGTGGAACTTCAATGAAATCAAGGAAAAAGTTACCTATTTTTGACTTTAGCAAGTAAATTGAGACATAAATCCAAATGTTTAGAAACTCTAGGGGGAAAGCAATAACACTTGAATTTTGTTAAAGATATTTGCTTCCTAAAGGGTTTGAAATTTGATGAAAATGTTGAATGTTTGTTTTCCCATTGTTTACGATCAAGAAAAGTGTTTTGTTTCCAAGAACATGTACAACCCTAATGGATATGAAAGACAATATTTGTTGAATCCCCACTTGGAAAAGTCCATCTACACCTACTTTTAGCGAATGGTTAGATTCTTGAATACACAGGCTCCCCCTTATAGTGCACTCGCTTCTAGGGTCAGCCAAGCATAATTAGTACCCATGAATCTCCCATGGAATACTTTCCATTTCTACTAAAAGCTATAAAATTGTGGGGCAGCTTTAGAACGATTGTTCTTGCACCAACAAATAGATCAAGGGTTTTAATGCAGGAATTCCATTCGTGGGGGACCATCCATGCAGTGAGAGACCATTGCTTCCCTTCTCATTAGAATAATCCTCATGATACTTTCCTTTCCTCAAGTACCCACACTTATATACCGGTTGGAAGTCGCTTGGTTTTAGTGTGTTGCCAGTTGGGTCATTCCCTTGGGTGATTACTTTTTCCCACAAGGAAGGAACTCTAAGATAACACAAAAGAAAACAAACACATCCGTAGTTTGATTGATTTTTGTTGAGAAATAAAGAGAGAACACACGTGATATGTTCCACTCACACTCACAAGATTTGTCAATTTTTTAATCCCAAATGAAATGTGGAGGCAATCACTTACGCAACTTAATGTCACCAAAAGCCTTTTGATTCTCAAGATCATCGTGAGGCACGAGAGAAGTGCATACATCTTTTAATGATATTATTTTGAGTAAGTGATTAAAAAACAAAGATGCACATGCTCATTTAAATCCTCAAAGCAATGATTTGATTTGTTTTAAAGCATCAAAAGAAAAGATGAAAGTTGTTTGTTCAATTGTTAACCTTAAACCAAATCTAGTAAATTTGTCTAAAATTCTTTTAAACCTTTTTCCTTGTTTGTTTTAATCCCAAATTGAAAATTAGTGAGTCCTAGAAGCTTGAAGAGGTAAAATTCTTAAGTTTGGAATTACTTCCAAAAGTGTCTAAAGACACTTGATACTATGGACAAATAATGCTATACTTCAAATTTCCTCTTTGCTACTTCATTGCTCCCACCTAAAAAATGATTAATTCAAGAAAACAGAGGCAAAAAACCAGTTAGTAACTCCAAATGATCAAAAGAAAAAAAAACACATTGTCAAAAAAAAAGAAATTTGATATTCTACTCCACTCCAGTGACACAACCCGCATATGTGTCACTATTTGAAGAAGTCAATGACACTATATAGCACCACTATGTCTGCAAGTGACGCTCTGCAGTAGGACAAAGAGCGTAATAGCAATGTAGTTTTGATCTATGACGCTGTTTGAAATTTGAAAAATCTTGCGCTTGAGAATTGAACCAGTGTCATAGTTTAGAATTTTGAATTTGTGGGCGGGAAGGTTGCAGCGATAGAGTTTAGAGTTTGAAGCGTTGTTGTATGGCACCACTAGGTTGATAGCGGCACTTTTTGGAGCTTGAAGCATCGCTGTATGGTGCCGTTGGGCTGATAGTGGCACTGTATGGTGTTGCTAGACTAATAGTGGCACTATTTCCTATAGACACCAAAAAATAGAAAAAAAGCACAAAATTTTGTTAAAAATCGTGATTAGAACTTGAGATTTTCCCTCCTAGCGCCAAATGCAGAACCCCAATCCTAAACCTACACAAACATAGAAACAAACACAATATTACATCAAATGCAAGTAAGAATCAATATTCCCCATGAAATTCATCTACCATGCTCAAAAAAGGAAAGAAATTGAAGAACAAAGCAAAGAAAGTGATTGAAATCCTATTTGAACAAGCAAACTCTCAATCCCATGGGGGAATTGGTGCCAATTTGATGTGAAAATTGGCCCTTTCCCAACTCCTATGCAAGCTTGATGAAGATTTGATGATGGTTGAAGCTCCTTGATGAAATTTTGGCATAACCTTGCTATGAAACCATGAAAATGATGAACACTTGATATGAAATGGATAAAATTAGCTGTCAATGTGAAGAGAGTAACCTTGCTCTCAGTTGTGGATCCAAAATACAAAGGAAAGCCTTCTATTTATATAAAGACAAGATGGAGGAATGAGCAAAATGGAGCAATGTGGGATCATTCAACATCCAATGGGAAAGTGCCACTTGTACTCAAGATGTGAATAGAGGAAGCTTGAGCACATTTTGATGAATGTGCACAATAAATGTTATTAGGTGGAATTTCAAATTTGTGAAATGACTTGTTGGAGGGAGAAAAGAATGAATTAAATGCCACTTGGTTCAATGCACAAGGACATGTAAGAGGGAATGAATGTCTTGTTGGAAGGACAAATCCACTTGGAGGGATTTTCAAACTTGAGGAAATATTCCCCTAAGATGCCATGTTGAGAGAAAATAGTGATTTAATAAATTAATTAAATGTATTTTCATGTGCAAGTGGAAATATCTAGAGGATTTGGATGATTAGGATTAAATTGATCGGGATTTGATTAATTTAATGAGGGATTAGTTGATGTGACCATTTGATTTAGATTTTTGGGTTGATTTAAATCAAAGTTGAAAGGAATATGATTTAGATTTAATTAAATAAAGGATTTTGATTTATTTATTTAAAGAGGGGTGGTGTTAGATTAAATTAAACAAGGTTTAATTTATTTAATTTAATGAAATGACTTTAGAGATTTAATCAAATAAAATGAATTATTTGATTAAATAGACAAAGAAGGGTTAATCAAATAACATTGATTTATTTAATTAACAAGAGAGAATGACCTAATCGGATAAATGATGATTTATTTAAGGGATGAAGAGTGATGATTAGCTAAGAAGATGATTAAGGATGAAACAATGTTAGTAACCATGATCAAGTGTGTCAGTATATTTTCCATGTCTATAGTAATACAAAGTGACTTTGCTTGGTGTGGTGGGATTTTCTCTCGTAAGGGTTTTCCCACGTAAATATGGTGTCAACTGTGAATGTGTTTATTTCTCCATTATGTTATTCCTTTCATGTGCATCTTAATGAACTGCAATTGTAAAATTTAAAAAGTCATATCTACATTCTCCTCTGAGTATTGAAATTAGGAGAGTTTGTTCCGCACCTTAGGCTTTCCTTATAGAGTCAACACCTTGTACAAAGAATCTGCTAGGAACAAGAAATAGTAAACTTTTCTTGCTTTTCTTAAAAGTGAGTGGCGACTTTGTAAGAATAGGTGCATGACTGGGAAGTACAACTACACATCAACAAGGACAAACCCTAGAGTTCAGAGCATTAAAGCATCCTACGAGATGAATGGTAGGAGATAACTACACTAAGAAAGCCCATAGAAGAACAATGTTAGGTGGACAGATAAACATGGGTATCTCCCTTCAAAGACTGATACAAATAAGAGCAAGGGAAATGCAACAAATGTAATGAATGAAGATAAGGAGAACTCGACAGAACAACTCCTTACAATGCATAACAGTTTTGATCCATTGCATGGATCAAAATTCCATAGTGATGACTTGAGTAGAGATCCATGTACTTCCTTTGAACAAGAAAACACTAGTCATCCTATTTTTCATTGGAAGGAGGGCCCTAAGAAAATAAAGGAGTTCAAAACCCAAATTGAGGTGGAACGAATTCAAAAATAGAATGAATATGATTACAAAATGTCATTACAACAAGGAGATGAGTTTCAACATGGATTCATGGATCACTCTGCCCCTATTACAAATTATGAGTAAATGATTACTCAATAAATAGAAGAGTATGTGAAATTGTAGGAAGAGGAGCTTAGAAAAAGACAACAATTGATAAAATAAAGTCAAGATCTGGGCCAATAAATGTCCCAATTAAACATCCACGTAGAAAAACCACCAAAATATGTTCCTCCCCATAAACAAGGGGGTAACATCAATATGCAAGGGCCACCTCATAATACAAGTGCTCTAGGTACTTCAAGAGAACCTTGTAACATAGTTGAAAACCCGAAGCAACATGCCCAGAATAATGTGTCACCCCAAAAATCCCAACCACAAAATACTGGCAATGTTCCATAGTCTCACCCCCCACCAAGACAATAGTATTTTTCACACTAACAACATCATGCACCATAGTAGAATGTATATCCCCATCATGTGAAATAACAGTATGTGTATCCCCAACACAATGTCCAACAACATGTGTACCAACAGCCTCAACATGAATATCGGTACTACCCCATTCCACCACCTTAGAATCCTTATCCACAAAATCCCACAAGCATAAGCAGAAAATTTGATTTATTAGGATATCAACTATATCCATGTCCAATTGATAGCAATTGGATAAATACTATCCCGAAATTCACAGGGAATAATGTAACAATAGTTGAAGAACAAATCAAAAACTTCAATGCGTTTGTGCAAGATATAGCCATGGAACAAGAGGATATCCTTATGAAGTTGTCCATGATGTCCCTAACTAAAGAAGTGAGGGATTGGTTCAATAGCCTGCCTGATGCTTCAATCACCTCCATAGAAGACTTCCACAATAAATTTCTAGAGCAATATGGGAATCAATGTGCTCTTGAATTCGCTTTGCATGAACTAATAAGTATTCAAAAACACCAGAATGAATTAGTTTATGATTTCAATCAAAGGTTCTCCAAGGTCTATAATAAGATACCACTTGGATCCAAATTGGCTAACCCAACAACTTTGAGTATTTATCTAAAGGCCTTTGATCCAAAAACAAGGTATGAACTTAGAACCAAGTGCCCTAGAAGTATGAATGAAGCACAAAAGGCAGCCTTAACTATTGAAAATAATAGAAAGGCTGGAGGCATGACTAGAAAAATGGATAACCTTAGGATCCCATAAAACCCCAACAATCCCTAAAGTAGACATGAAAATTAGTATAGGAATGAAAGACTGAGAATACATGACATGCCCTACAATACTACTTGGAAGGATGGAAAGCCAGTAGAAAAATAAAATTGGAAGGAGAATCCTGATCCCTTGAAGAAGCATGGAGAACATGCACTAGACACTACACCATGGTGTTCACCTTTCCATATACCCATGACCCTAAACATTGTGCAGTGGCTCAAGCTTGTCAAGATGAGTGGTCACAAGAGCAAGACATGGATGGCCACACTGTAAACATGCTAAGATGGAGGTCTCATCAGAATGATGAAGGATACTCTTCTTATGAGGAAGGATACAAATATAATGTTGACAGTTAGAAGTACAATGTGAATATGGAGGAAGAGGTGTTTTCTAATAAAGAAGAAAAACTAGAAGAAGCAACATATGCATACAATACAACACCTCAGTTTTAGCTGAGAACTCCAACATAGGAAGAAAAGAGGGCTATCACAAAAAAAGCTATATCTAAGGAAAAAAGGAGGAAATACAACTTAAGAAATAGGCCCACAGATGAATACCAAGGGATACCAAGAAGCATGTTCATCAAAGAACATAAGAGTAAGGAGAATGTCCCATATAATCAAAAAAGGGTGAAATAAAGAAACCTCATAAGGAAGTTCAAAAGGAGACTACAAGCATTGAACTTGAGAAAACACTAAAGGGAAAAGAATTACTAAGATTGAGAAGGGTGAACAAGGGATCACTGCCCCTTCATTTGACATGGCCCAAGCATTGGCTCAAACAAAAATGATAGTTCCTTAAATGGAGTTGATGAAGATTGATGAGTTTAGAGATACATCCCTCAAAATGATCACCAACACATCCCACAAACAAAAGGATCAAAAGAAAGAAATTAATGTTGTAGAAAAGCAAACTACAAAGACACCGGAAGTATATGTGGAAGATACACTCACAAAGAATCCTTCCCAAGTAGATCCATTTTACACTATGTTGGTGATCAACAAAAAGCTGGTGAAGAATTCTATGATTGACTCAGGAGCAACAAACAACATCATGCCCCTGGTTGTTATGAAAGAGCTGGGTTTATGGGTGAATACTACATACGGGAAGTGTTATGCCATGGATAATAGATTACTCCCCGTAGTTGGAGTAATATGGGATGTGGAACTAAAATTGGCATCGTACCCAAAGGCAACATATGGGATAGATATCATTTCGGTAGACACTCCCCCTTACTATGGGATGTTACTATCAAGGCAATGGACTACAACCGTTGGTGGGAATGTTCAACTAGACTTGTCTTATGCCACAATTCCTCTGAATGGAAAGGAAGTCAAATTATATAGAGAGCCCAGGTCTGAACATGTCATTGAACTCTTTGATCCCAATCAAATGAATTGCTTCTGGGGTAAACCCACAATAGTGGGTTACAATTTTTCTAACGAAGAATAATTAGAAATTCTCATCAAAAAATTTAAAATGGTTTACCCCTTCTAATGAAGGGGGTTCGAATGAACCACCCCCCTTCTAATGAAAGCCCCCTTCTAATGAACCCTCCCCTCTTCTAATGAACCCCCCTCACTTCTAATGAACCCCCTTTTACACCATATAAGGGGGGTTCGAATGAACCCCCTTCATTAGAAGGGGGGTTCTAATGAACCCCCTTTTTTCACCTTCCCCTTCACCATTTCAAAATTTATGCATTTTTTTGACTATCGAAGCTTGGGAAGGAGGTGCAAATGGAGTCAACTTGATAAACCAAGTTGGATGATTGTGATCGAAACGTGCTTTCCAACAACTATAAATTTAATATATTTTGTTTTTATTTTATATTTTATTTTTTAGTTTTACTGTACATAGGTTTTTCACCAAGCATGAAGTTTGATAAAAAATCATTGTGGAAAAATAGTAAATTTGAGGAAAAAAAAATTGAAAAATATATATCCACTAGGTATTGATGTCCTTGTTCTAACAAAAAAATAAAAAATTGAATTTCAATACATACCAAAAAAATTATGCGAGTCGAAGTGCACCTATGTCTAAATTATAAATTTTTTGACTTCAAAACTTAATTAAAAGAAAAATATTCAACAAAATGCTATGAAACAAAATGAAAGCCCTAGATACTTGTGTCACCAACCTAAATTCAAAAGAATTAGAGTTTTATCCTTTGTAGAAAAAAATTTATGCGAGCCGAAGTACACACCACTTTTTAAAAATGTTGTTTACTATTAAAAACTAGTTATCAAGGGAGACACAAAAAATTACAATTTAATTTCAATTTTAAAAAAAAATACATTTAAAATCTACAAAAAAAATCTCACAAATCACTAGTTTACATCATTTTCAAATTCCTAATAGTTTACTTACTATAAGTGTCAGAAAGTGAAGTTTTCTCTAAAAATGTTGTTTTAGAATTGCACACTCAAACCTTGAATTATTGAACACAAATCCAATTGCCAAAGATATCTCTAAGAATGAACATGGCATATGGCGAATGTACTTTGATGAAGCCTGCAGTAGAGAAGGGAATGGATCAGGAATTATTTTCATTTCACCTAAAGGCACAACATTCAAATATTCATTTTTGCTAACATTTGAATGCACAAATAATATAGCAGAATATGAAGCCCTATTGATAGGCTTAAACATGGCCACTAAACATGGGATTAAAATATTAACTATCCTTGGGGATTTTGAATTAGTTTTTTCACAAGATCAAAATACTCCACAAAGAACAAAAGATTGAAGCAATATAGAAATACTGTATGGGACACTATTGAGCTTTTTGATGCTTTCTCCATTGAGTGGATAGATAGATCTAAAAACCTAATGGTTGATTTCTTGGCAAATGTAGCCTTGAAAAGGGATGATGTTACCTTGGCAAGAATTTCATAGGTTGAAGTTAAAACCAGGCCAACAATCCTTGATAACATCTATAATTGGCATGTTTTTAATGATGACACTGATCTGATCAAGTTCTTGCATTGCATTGATCAGTACGAGGCCTAAGAGATTGGTTTTAATGCATTTGTGGAGGAAGTAGATGGTAAACAAATTGTATTTGGTCAAGAAGTTGTGTAGCTCAAGACAAACGAGATTCCTAAAGGACTAGTGGCACTAGAAAGGGTGTTTGATGGAAATGATCAAGCAGTTATGAAGCAAACACCAATAAGGAGGGAAGACATTGAAGAAATCAACCTAGGCACTAAACTGGCACCAAAGAAGGTATACATTGTGAAAAAGATAAGCCCCGCAATCAAAAAGATGTTGATTGCACTATTGAGGAAGTATAAGCATGTCTTCGCATGGTCTTATGATTATCTTAAGGAATACAGGGAAGATCTATTCCAACATGAAATTCCACTTAAACCTAATGCAAAACCATTTAGACAAAAATAGAGACCAATAAACCCAACCTTAGAGCCCAAGATGCATGAGGAACTTATGAAGCTCAGGGAGGGAGGTATCATCAAACCTATAAAGCATTCCACTTGCGTCTCTAACTTGGTGCCTTCCAGAAAGAAGAATGGAGACATAAGGTAATGTGTATACTTTAGAAATTTGAATGTCTCTTCCCTTAAAGACAATTACCCACTCTCAAATCTGGAGGCCATGTTGCAAAGGGTAGTAGGTTGTGAACTATTGTCCATGATGGATGGATTTTCAGGATATAGCTAGGTGAAGGTGAAGGAATCAAAATAATATAAGAATGCATTTACCACCCATTGGTTCACATATGTGTATGTAAGGATTCCATTTGGGCTAACAAATGTTGGCACCACATTCTAATGAGCTATGGATGTTGCTTTTGCTGACCTAATCAACACAATAGTGGTGGTATACCAAGATGATCTCACTGCATATTCCAAAAAAGCAGAGGACCATGTTGCACACCTTGAGAAGATCTTCCTCAAAGCACTAGAGTATGGCATTTCCCTAAATCCCAAAAAATGTTGTTTTGCTGTAATAGAGGGAAAAATATTGGGGCACATAATGTCCAAGGATGGAGTTAGCATTTATCCATAAAGGGTAGAAGCTATAGATATGATCCATATTCCTAAGACCATAAAGACCATTCAGTCTTTCTTTGGACAAATAAATTTTGTAACAAGGTTTGTATCAAACTTTTCTAAAATTGTCAAACCTATCTCAAAAATGTTGAAGAAAGGGGCCAAAATTGATTGGACTGCAGAATCACTTGATGCATTTGTATCTATAAAAAGGGTAATAAAAGAAGCCCCGGTATTAAAATCCCCTGATTTCAGTAAGCCCTTTCAAATCTTTTCATTTTCCTCATACCACACCATTGCAATAGTAATGTTACAAAATAATGATGAGGGGTATGAGAAACCTATATCATTCTTTAGTAAGTCCCTCCAAGGGGCTAAATTAAAGTATGATATTATAGAGAAGCAGGCATTTTACCTATTCAAAGCAATAAAAGCTTTCAAGCCCTATCTAGTAGGAGTAAAGATAATTGCATATGTTCCTAATGCTACTGTCAAGGATGTGTTTGTACAAACCAAAGTCATAGGGAGAAGGTGCAGGTGGATCAATAGAATTCAAGAGTTTGATATTGAGATTCAAATCACTAAGTTGGTAAGAGGGAAAGGCCTAGCCAAGCTAATGGCTGAGTCAAATTTTGAAGCATCTCAAATCTGCAACACAGGGGAGGAAGAAGCCATGATTGCAAGCATAGAGAACACTTCATGGTACACTAACATAATGCATTACTTAAAAAACCAAAAGTTCCCTAAAAACTTGAATGAAAATCAAAAGAGGACATTGAAGCTGCATTCCTCAAAATATGTTTTCATGGATAGTGACTTATACTGGAAGAACAAAGATGGAGTACTATTGTTATGCCTAGATGAAACACAAGCAAAACATGTATTGAAGGAGATGCATAAAGGAGTCTGTGGGGGACACTTCTCAGCCAAAACCACTGCCCATAAGATCTTGAGGGTCGGGTACTACTGGCCTAGGGTTTTTAATGACTCTTTCACCTATGTAAGGAAATGTGAAGCTTGCCAAAAGTTCTCTGGAAAAATGAAATATCAAGGAGCACTACCACTCAGACCAATGTAGGTTGAAGCTCCCTTTCATCAGTGGGGGATTGATTTTATTGTGGAGATACCAGAGAAATCTAGTGGAGGTCACAAATAGATATTAATAGAAATTGATTACTTCAAAAAATGGAGAGAGGCCATCCCAACAAAGCATGCCACTAGCAAAGTTGTAATTTTTTTTTTGATGGAGAATATTATTACAAGTTTTGGAACACCTGTGTACATAATTAAAGATAATGGTATGTGTTTTAGATTAGAGGAGTTTAGAAATTTCTGTGAAACATATGGCATTACAATTTCATATACCTCTCCTTATCATCCACAAGTGAATAGGTAGGCTGAATCAAGTAACAAAAGTATCTTGAAAATTATTAAGAGGATGTTGGACAAAAACAAAAAAGCTTGGGATTCTAAATTGAGGATGACAGTATGGGTAGATAGAATCACTATGAAGAAGTCAACTAGTAGGTCACCCTTTGAACTGGTCTGTGGGGCACAAGCTAGAATGCCTATGCAAAACCTTTTACTTGTATACAAATTCATACTTCAAGAAGACTTGGACATCACTGAACCTATGGAGGACAAAATAGAACAGTTGGAAAAACTAGATGAAATTAGAAGTTTGGCCCAAGAGCAAACAACAAAAATGCAATCACAGATGAAATATTTATTTGACAAAAGGGAAAAGGATAGAAAATTTGAGGAGAATGACATGGTCCTATTATGGAATGAAAGGTGTCAAGATAAAGGGAACCATGGAAATTTTGAGGCTCTTTGGATAGGAACCTTTGTTGTTAGAGGAAAAGGAGGTGAAGATTCTTACTATCTTCAAAATATGTCAGGTGAAGATCAAGAGTTTCCAGTGCATGGAAAATTCTTGAAGCACTTCTTTTCTTAAACTAATTTTCCATGCACAGAAGTCTAGGAGAAGGTCAATTTCTAGTGCATGGGAAATTCTTGAAATACTTCTTAAAAAATTATCTTCCATGCACAATAGTTTTAGGTTTCCATCTCATCTTATCAAATCCATCCATGGTTTTCTTCCCAGAGATTTATTTATGGATCCTTGCAATGACCTCATGATCATTCATCCCTAGTCAGAGCCACTGTTGGAGCTAAAAAATCCACCTTGGTTTTTCATTTTCATCCATATCCTCGCACTCACCATATGTTCCATCTCCATTCCTTTCATGGTGGTTGACATTAATGAATCCTCATACATAAACCACTAAATAAGGCCTTTTGATCATAACATTGAAATGAATTCCCTCTCTAAAGTCTTCTCATAGCAGCACATGGCATGTCACCAAGACAATTCCATATCAAAGAAAGTCTCATCATAGTATCCTCGACACGAGCATGAAGGGCCGATGAAGAATATAGATGAGACCTCTATATGTCTAAGAGAAATATTCAAATGTCTTTCCACCAGCCTAAAGAATAGTATGTCTAAGAGACTTAGATATGTCGAAGATAAAATATAACATTTCTCACCGAAAAGGAATAATCATATGGAGTATTCAACATTTAGGAAACATAAAAACATCTCTCAAATATCAAGATATTATCATAAAATAAATAGTAAATCAGTAGTAAGACATGGAAAAATGATAGTATTGAGGAGACATCGGTATATCAAGGAGAGAAATAAAGGAGTCTCTTTGACATTCAAGGAGCGAGTGAGAAATAAAATGTCGGTGAGACATAGAGACATCAAACAAACATTGATCAAAGTCTCATTGACATTTTCGCACAGGTACAAATACACACCATCGATGAAAATAAGAGACATCAGAGAGAGGTGACCATGGGTCTCCTTGACATGACAAAGTCACATAGAGATCATTAACAAGTAATACCTCTGAAGGGAGAGATAAGGGTATGTTGAGGAGACATGGGCTTGTCGGCAAGAGATATTCATCAGTCTCATCGATGCTCAGATACAGGGGTCCACAAGGGAAAATCTTGAAATTTAGCTCTCGAAGAGACCTTGCAACATCAAATAGATAAATTTAAATGTCTCTTAGACATTTCAAAAGGATGGATAGGGATACATCAAGGAGAGAAATGGGCATCATGATTAAAGTCTCTTTGACAAATATGAAATAATGTAGCACCAGATTGATTTGACTGATGAAGTCATCAAAGAGACAACTATTATTAATGTTGCAAGTTGATTAGAAGGGTGGTTCAAGTGTCATTTATGAACTAGAGTTGGCTCGAGCATGCCAAATTTTGATAAATACAACCTCTAAGAAATCAAAAATCACTACAAATTGTGGCTGCATATTCAAAGGATAGAGTTGGACAACAACGAGCAACTCAGAAATTGTAGAATTCATTCAAGTAATTTATCTTGGCACAAATGAATGTATTTTGTAGAATTTATCTTGAAGTATAGTATAAGTAGGGTTAAAATGGATAAAACCCCAGAGAAACAAAAGGTGAAAAGGCAAAAAATGAAGACTAGGCCACTAAACCAAGATTTTATAGACTAGTGTCCTGGGTTAGGGCCAAAATTGAGAAGAATAGCTTAATTAAACCCATCATGTGAAACATTGGAAGACAAACACAAGAATTTAGGAGATGTCTGGACTTCACATAGAGGTTATGACTTGTTTATATATCATTATAGGAAGAAGTAAAATCATAGGCCAATTTCAAACCCATGGAACTTAAATTTGGGGAAGTGTGTGATGCCTAATGTTTTTGTGAATGTAGAAATGATTATAGCATTGGCTAAAAATTACAATCCAAAGCTGAGGGAAATTCATTTACATGATTGGTCATAATTCATGATTCTAACACGAGACTACATTTGTATGGTTTTTCAATTAGATACCTCCCTGAAAACAAAACTATGGATGAGAGATTTACTGGAGGAATATCACACTATGGATACAAGCTATAAGAGGTGGACGTTACCTTTGCATAGGCCTAAAGGTCCAAGAAATCAACCTAGGAGGTTTTCCCATGATGAAAGGCCTCCATTCCCTATGGATTTGTTCAAATAATGCTATCAATACACCTACTATTCAGCTAGCCAAGTACTGGGAGTTGATGCCTCTACTAACATGACTATAGCACCCATGGTTCTAGGTGCAGACATCCAAAGCCAAGACGCTAGGCCCTACTATGTAGAGTACCTATCTAAGGCCATTAATGTTGCTCTTATTGCCATCAAGAACCATAGTGAAGCTATCAGCTTTAAACACTATTCACTTATTATGTACATGATACTATATGAAGGGTAGGTGATAGGAATATGGGGGGAGAATTGAGAATAAGAGATTTGGATAGTGATGGGAATTCTAGGCTAGTACAAATTTGGACATCTATATGGGATAGTAGATGTGGGAGATCCCACTACTTGTATTTTGAATAATATTTTGTCAAAATATAATATAGGTTGCTTGGCCATAGATGTGATTATAATTTTTCCTCAGAAATATAAAGGTTCCTATGACCAAAAGAGAAGGGTCACGATGGAAAAATAAATCACAATTGGGGAGATTGGTATGCATTTGTAGATTGTACTGTTATCAGAGTATATGGATTTGAGGCAGCCCCGTATTTACTACCTAAGATTGTGCCAGATAGAGTTGCATACCTCGAGATCATAAGACAATTTTATTACTCATCCTTCATGCACCTAAAAAGCTAGGGGAGAATTTTTTTTTATGCCTTCTACTATATGTTTTGCTGACTTCACTATTATCGCTGATACAAGATATGATTTGGTTGGTAGAAAGCTAGATGATTATGGCTTGCCAATAGGAAACAAACGAGAAAAAATTGACCCTAAACACTTCATTGATGATGCCAAGATTTCACAAAAATTAAAAGGATATGAGCATGAGTTCCATGTAGCTGATGTCATTACAAACTGTGAGGAAAATTAGGTGACAATGAGGAAGAATTCCTACAATAGAATTGTTATGGATGAGGCTTTTAGAATGAAAAATAATCCATCCTATGTTGAAGCCTTTCATGAAATTCAAGATCCTATGGAAGGAATTGAACAATTACCTCTACATGAAGAAGAATTGATAAAGGATGTACCTCTAGTAGCATTTGAAAGGAGAAGAAATATTGGTTCTAGGAGACAAACTGAGAATGTAACACCACTAGACCATTTGTCACCACAACCTACTCTGGTGGTAAGCTTCTCAATTGACAACCCAATCCTTATTGAAGATGATATTGAAGAAGAGGAAGAGGTCACCTAGATCAACATTCCTATTGTTCCTCAGTATGAAATGTCACCAAAGAGAAATGTAATCCCATTTGAAGCTTCTAATGAGCTATCTGATGATGTGAGACAACATGCTAGTTAAGAATTCATTGTAGATGACACATTTGTTCAAACTTCTGAATTCAAGGCTTCATTTATGAGTATAAGGGCAAAGTAATAAGGGAAAGGATAAAAAACATCAACCCTGAGAAGGAAGAATATGCCTTAACAGAACTTCAACATGAGGTTGATGAAGAGATGAAGAATATGACTGTTGAAAGAGGAAGAGAATTATTGCAAGAAGCTAGGGTTATGCTTCTTCTAGGATGGGATATCAACTCAACCATTGTATTTGACAACTTCTTGAAGAGGAAAAATAAGGCCTTGCAATTGAAAGATGAGGCTGGAGACAAGATATATACTGGATCAGGGTATAATCTTGATAATACCACTTTATAGTTGTGGGCACTTTACCCACCAAGAAAAAGGCCTTCCCTTATTAGTAATCATGATCATATCTTTGGACATCTATTGATACAAAGTGTAGGTGAAACATACCCCATGGAGATTTTTGACTTGAATATAAATGTGGCCAAGTTCACTAAGGCTCAGATTCAAGAATTGGTAAGGGATAATAAGGGACTGATAGACGAGAATGAAAGGTTAAAGGAATATTTTATCAATTACAGAGATAGATTGCCTTCTTCCTCAAGGTTGTACTCTCCACTAGTTGAGCATGAAAGAAAGGTGAATGAGGCAATGTTTGAGACCACTTATTGGAAACGTAGACATGAGAAAGCTCAAAAATATCAAGAAGAATTGAAAGAAAAGTTGAAAACCACCATTTTTGAAATGGCATTAGAGATAGTCTACATGAAGTTGGAAGATATGTATAAGCATACTGACAAGGTCTAGCACATTCATGACAAAACATATGCAGCTATATTAGAACATAACAGATTGTGTGACATAATGAAGGAAGTGGAGTATCACATCCAAGCAAAGAGGGAAGAGAACAAAATCGTGTTCCAAGAATATCAAGAGCTCATGAGTGCACATGAAAATTTCCATAACATCTTGACACAAGAATTAAGTGACTTCAGATAGCCACTACGTATGGCCCTACCCAACTTCTTTGAGGAAGCAAATATGAAAGACTGGGATACATGGAAGGATGAGGTAGCCCATTATTTGCTAGGTGTTCTTGATACAATTAATGATGAAGATGAGGTACTCAAGAAAACACATGAGCATCTTGGAAGAATTTTTGAACTCTAATATGCAATGAAGGATATTATACATAATGTTGATATTCATGCCAAGAGTGGATACATTAAGAATTTGTCGAAGATCAACTTATTCATTGCACGAGCCAAATGAGAAAGGAGTAACAAGGATCATATTTTGGTGGTTTTGGATACACTATCATGGTGCATTAGCCTTGAATAGGTCTTTGGTGATCACAAGCACTTGTTGAATATTAACAGACTATGGCACATCCATCAACAAACTTTCAAAGTTTTTATGTTTATGTTAATCATGTTTTAATTATGAAATAGTGTAACTTTTTGTGAATGGTCCTGAAGCTTGTTTCTTCCCATATAAATGGGGAAACCAAGGCTCAATTTTGGATCATCATCATCATATCATATTCCATTTCATTAGAGTAGGCATTAGTAAGAAGATATATTTCACATTCCACCCATCCATATCATATCACAGACTTTTATTACAAATGTATATTTTTTGAAGCAATATAATTGAGTTGACTACTTATAACTCATAATACATTTTTAGTGTTCAATCATTGTGTCAATTTTCATTCTTATCTATTAATTTGTTGTCTCCAAAGTCATCTTTTCAAGTTATTTAAGTCTACAAGATTTATCAGGACACATTTTTTGTTACTGTGTGGATGCTTTGATTGGTTTTTGAGTGGTGTAAATTAAAAATTCTTTCAAATAATTTATTTTAATTAGAGAGGTTGTTTTGATTGGTTTCCATGAAACTAAGAATTAAAAATCCTTTCAAGCTTTCACAGTAATTTGAGGGGATAACACTGGGATTATTAAAGAAGAGAACTATAATAAAAAAATGTGCACGTTTGCACAAGGTGGAGAAATATCAAGTTCCTAGTAGTTCAAGTTAAGTTGAATAATAGGTTTACTTATTCTATAAATCTATCTCCATAATCACCATCCACTCATTCACTCCATTCATCCAATAGGAGTAGGCACTAGTCATATTCATGATATCTTATACAAATACAACTCACACTCTTGATTCTTTAAATATTTTTAATAGGAACTAGCTATTAAGCTCTGCATCTACTTCACCCACATGTGCCATAGTGAGTAGATTTCCCAATTTAGGAACCACATCCAAACTTTAAATTTTCCCTATTATTCAGGTACACCCACTTAGGTTTGGCAGAGCCTGAAGAGTAGGAGGTAATCAATCTTGTTTGTCTCATTCATTTTCCAAAATTGTACTAAGATATTGGCACCCTCTTAAGGCTCAAAACCTGCACTTTTGAGACCTAATAGGGGAATCATCATCCTTACTCAAATTGCAACTAGTTAGCATAGGAGTCCATACCGGTTTGGAACCATCCATCTAAAATTTCTTCAAAATTTCTTTTGCATACTTTGATTGTGAAATAAAAATCCCTTTGTTTGTTTGATTTATTTATAGTCCAAGGAATAAGTTCATCTCACCGAACATAGACATCTCAAACTCTTTTTGCATTTCTTCAACAAACATCTTACACATAGTTTCATTTCCTCAAAAAATAATTTCATCCACATATACATCTACTATCAAGATCTTATCATCTTCAATTTTGAAATATAAATTGCTATAAATCATACCTTTGCTGAAACCTTGTTGAATCAAATGTCTATCCAAACTTGCATACCAGGCTCTGGGAGCTTGCTTCAAACCATATAAATCCCTTTTCAATCTACAAACCATATTCGGTTGATCTAATAATTGTAATCCTTTTGATTGTTCCATGTAGACTTTTTCTTCTAACTCATCATTCATAAATGTAGACTTCACATCTGTCTACTAAACTTTAAAATCCTTATGAGCACCAAATGCCAAAAATATTCTAATAGCTTCCATTCTAGCCGTCAGAGAAAAAGTATCCTAAAAATATATACCTTCCACTTGTGGGTAGCCTTTATACACAATCCTTGCTTTGTTTCTTACCACTTCTCCATTCACATTTAGTTTGTTTCTAAAAACCCACTTGCTTCCAATTATGTTCTTGTTTGCTGGTCTAGGGTCCAGTTCCCAAGTTTAATTTTTCTTAATTTGCATAAGTTCTTCTTTCATAGCTTTCATCCAATGCTCATCTTTGCATTACTCACTCACTGTCTTAGGCTCAACTTCATAAAGTAAACAATAATTTACTTCAACTTCAACAGCTCCACTTCTAGTCAATACACCTTTCCTCTTGTATCCAATGATCTGATCTTCTGAATGATTCATTTGCACATACTTAGGAGTTTTAAGAACCCTTTCCAGAGCTTCTTCTTCTTCATTTTTCTTTTCTTTTTCTTCAACAAATTCTTCTTCTCTGAAATCAAGTTCATCTAATACATATCCATCAACTTCAATTGAATTATTCAATGCTTCATCAACCTTGACATTTGTACTTTCTACAACCTTTCTTAGCCTTTTATTGAAACATTTATAAGCCTTGCTTCTAGTAGAGTATCCAACAAAAATACCCTCATCACATCTAGCATCAAACTTTCCTAGATTATCTTCATCCCTTTTGATATAATATTTGCTTCCAAATACCTTAAAATACTTGATAGTAGGAATCCTTCCACACCATAGCTCATAAGAGGTCTTAGTGCTCTTAGCTTTTTCTTGAACTCAGTTGAACACATAAACAACAGTGTGAATTGCTTCTCTCTACTAAACTTCCAGTAATCCAACCTTTGTTATCATTGATCTAGCAACTTCTTGAATTGTCCTATTTTTTCTTTCAACAACTCCATTTTGTTGAGTTCTAGGAGTAGACAAAGGACTTCTTATTCCATGGGCTTCACAAAACATGTTAAACTCATTAGAGGTGAATTCACCATCTTTGTCAAACCTTAAAGATTTTATTTTCAAATTTTCTTCATGTTCTCAACCATTGTCTTAAATGCCTTGAATTTTTCTAATGCATCAAATTTCTCTCTAAGAAAAGTAAGGTTATGTGCAAGATCATGATGGGGCAAAAAGTGGCGATATGATGGGTATGTGTAAGGTATGTGGTTGATGGCTTTTTTTTACCCAAAATTAATGAAATGAAAAGGGTTTTTAAAGGAGATTTTCAACTTTCCACCAATATAAATTATGCTTTACTTTGAATTTAATAAATAATTATTATTCATTTTCTATTTGAATTACGACTAAAGTCTTGATTGATAGGCTGATTGAAAAACATCTATAGATTTCAAACAGTATCCCATTTTTTGAATCCAAAACATGCATCACATTCTATGCTTCGTATACTATAGCATTAAAAAAAAATGAATTTCATGAAGTTTTGACTAAGTTAAGGTGGTTATACATATGAGTTTTTATATTTCTTAAAAGTTGTAATAAAAAATTGATAATTAATTAGTTACTTGGAAAAAAATTACAAAAAATATGCATCACATCAGGACATGAGTCCTCTACTTATATCTAAAATATTATCATTTTATTGTGGTTAGGGTGGTCAGACAGACACCTACTTATTTTTTTCCTGAAATTTAAGTACTACTGCATTGAAATTTCAAATTTTCACCAAATAGATTTAAAAACCTAGTAGTTTGGAAACTACATTCAATTTTCTACAAATTCTATTCTTACATATTTTTGAAATAATAAAAGATAACTTATTCAAAATTTTATGTCAAGTTGCCTAACTTTGATTTTTCTAATTTTTTTGCCACTTAAAGGCCTGTTTTTTCCATGATGATCCTGCACATACCCGTAACCCATCTCATTCTAGAGTAATCATCAATCAAAAGCATAAAATACCTATCACCTTGCAAACTTCTCAACCTTGTAGGACCACAAAGATCTGTATGAACCAATTCTAGCAGTCTGGTAGAAGATTGTTCCTTTGACCTAAAGGTATTTCTAGCTTGCTTTTCAAACTAATAGTCCTTGTAGGCTATATTAATATGATTTGTAATTCTTGGTAAATCTCTCACTTGTACTACACTAATTCTCACCATATTATAAAAATTCATATGATGCATCTTCTAGTGCCATAGCCAACTGTCATTAATATGGGACATAAAGCAATGTCCTTCAACACCTTTGAGTTGATAAATGTTTCCTTTAGTCTTCTTACTTGCAACAATAATAGTTTTAGATCCTTTTCTGATTTCACATTCTTCATACTTGAACACAAGATTATATCCTTTTTTACACATTTGTCCAACACTCAAGAGATTATGTATCAAACCCTTAACATAGTAGACACCATCAGTATTATTTTTGTCATCAAAACTAATTGAACCTATCCCATAGATCTTAGCACTAGAATCATCTCCATACTTAACGAAGCCTCCATCATATTTCTCAAGTTTAAAAAACTTACTTTTTGATGGGTAGGGGTTGTTGTCATAATTCCCTAATCATTTAATCTTTAATTGTCAACCTAAGAGTGTCTAAAGTTGTCTGTAGTAAGAGTTGGATTGGTTTTGGGGGGGTTTTGTTGTTTGGTCCACTTCAGGAGCGGTTCAGGGTTGTTCCATCTTTGTCAAAAGTGACTATCTAATACTCTTCTAATCTATTCCTTACTCAAACTTATTCTAATGATTCTAAATGAAAAAAAATCATTCCAGATAGAAAATGTGTAGAGATAAGTTGTATTCCATGCTAAATCAGATCATGAGGAATGGATGATTAAACTTAATCTATCTTGCAGAAAAATGAGAATCTAACCTTAGCTTGAATTCAAAATCTAAGTAACGAATTGAATTGAAATCTAATTATCTGCTTGTTCCTAATTAAAAAAAACTACTCCATTCCTCATACATCTAATCTGACCAATAATAATTCCTTCTCTGAGCATATTCCATTAAGAACATAACTACTTTACAATGAAAAATTAACTATTTTATCTTCAATCAAATTAAATGGAAAGTAAACTAAAACATAAATGATTCTAATTAATCAACACAGTAATGAAACAATAATCACAACAATGCATTCCTAGATTTAATATTTACTTTAACATTATACTAATGAAAGAATTCATCTTAAAACAAGAATGAAGATGAAATAATAACTAACAATATCACCTTCCTTCGGAAGAGCAGGCCTTGCTCTACCTCTAGAGGGATCTAACAATAGGAATAGATCAACTTATTCCTTTTATTTCCATCAAATTTTCCCAAAGAGGGGAAAAGTACAAAATGTTTCAACTGGGAATTGAAAAGTGAAATCTACTTGAAAATTAGAAACTAATACATTAACCTCAAACTATCTTGAGACTAGATATATGTATCCTCTCTTATTTGAAAAATGGGAAAAAGTGGGAAATATAACTAACTCCAATTTATTAAAGACATTCTGGAGCGCAAGGAGAACAATCATGAAGATCTTATGATCATCTTCAGTTGATGTAGGATAGAACTACAGAGTTGGAATGCATGTTTAGCTATAATTGTTGTTTAGCTGACCAATCAGTTGGTCGAGGCTGGTGAGTCATGATAGGTTAGCCGCCAATCTCATTTGAAGAAAAAAATGACTATTACTTCATCTAATCAATAAATGCTCTTCCAATCATAAGTTAAATATACATAATAATGAAACAATCACAACATCAAATGCCATTCAATCTATCATTCAAAGGAAATAAGAATTTATATACAAGCATTCAAATTGTAAGTCTTCATGCATAATTAAGTTCATAAATGAAGTATATAAAAGATAATATCATTATTTTTTGGCCAAATATAAAGTATCAAGTATTCAAACTTATAAATTAAATGGGGTCTCTGTAAGCCCTCATCATTCTCCTCCTATTCTTAACCATGCCCTCATGGTTATAGATTGATTATATTAGGGATGCCTTTATTAAGCGTTTCAATCCATAAGGCACAATCAAAGACACCTCCCCTGTATCTGTTTGTTGTCCTATGTTTATTGGAAAAACAATAATTTTTTTCAAGCTTTTCATTCCAAGATTTCAAGACTTCTTTTGGTATCCTCTTTGGTGCATTAATTTTTGGAGTAGGCATGATGATGATGGGGATTCTGAACCTCACCCCAATCTAGAACTCTTGCTATTTCTTTATCAAATTGATGACATGTATCACTCTTGTCAAACGCCACTTGATATTATTAGGGTTGATATGCTCTCTTATCTTTAACTGTTCAGGAATGGAGTTATATCTTTCAATGCATGCTTCATGAGCTAATAGAGTTAATGTGCCTTCTATGACTTGGAAACATTCTCATTGAGTTTGGAAACTAATCTGAATTTTGTAATGTATTCAGCTGCATCAGATCTTTCTCCTCTCATTGGTAGACTACACTTTTTTTGTGCCTCCCTATATTCTCCCATTCTTTTCCACCATTCAATTTGATTTTGCAGCATGGAGACAAATGATCTTATTTGAAGCTCCCCAACATAAATTTTAAGGAGAGAATCATCTACATCTCCATGATAAAAGCATGCTGATAAAATTCACACATTTGATTTTGAATACTTGGATGAATCTTGAAATAACACCGAAGAAAATCATTATCAGTTCTAAATTCAATAAGCCTCTTTAACACAAGTTGATTTAATTTCCATTTAAAAAAAAATCTCTAAGAAATAAACAATACATTCCTAAGGGCTTCCTAGTGGCTACTAATGCAAAAGCTATGTCAACTATTTCAGCCACCCTCTTTTCTACTTCATCTTTTTCTTTGGTAACTTCTTTAATCTCATTCTGAAGTTGTTCATTTAATTTTTTGTATTTCATGGCAATAAGGGAAAGATACCTTGGACATGTTGATTTTTCCTATGGTTTTCCCTCTGGTGGAGGTAAACCTAGTAACCCAGAAGATGAGGATATTGTCTACTCTAGTTCTTTCCTCTCAGGAGCTACTTGCTGCCTTTTATCTATTTCTTTCTTCAACTTTTGAATTTCACTATCTTTTTGTCACATTGTTCAGTCACCTTTGCTAGGGTTTCTTTGGAACTTTCTAGTTGTGTGAACAAATAGCTTGTATCTTGTTGCAATTGTGACTTCAATTTTTCTACCTATATTTTAGAATTTGAAATTTCTTCTTTGTTTCAATTTCATTTATAGTAGCATATTTTGTATCTTGTATTCTTGTATTTTTCTCTCCAATCTAGATAATTTGAGTGCAAGTTGATCTTGTTTCTCTTCTTCTTTCCTCTAATTCAAATTATCACTGGGCTCTTCCTATTGTTGCAAGGGTTGTTTTCCCTCTAGATATGGATAAACATTTCCTCTATTTGTTCCCCAAACTGAGTTGAAGAACCAGTGGTAACATCATAGATTTGGGCTTCCTCAAATAATTGGGACTCTGGTAATTCAACATTTTCTTCAAACACTAGAGATAAAGGCTACAAAACTTCCTTTTCAACATGAGATTTTGGAGTAGTAGTAGGGTTTGGCATAGAATTTTTGTTGATAGGGTTTTATGTAGATTGAGAATTTTTGTATCCTTTTTCAAGTTCTTCTACCTCTAATTCCTCAACTTAAACTACAGGGATTTCTCCTTTCTTCCTTTCTTCATCTTATTTTTCTTCTTAGGTTTTTCATGTTTTTTTCGTTTGTTTCCTCTTTTTCAGTTTTTCCTCCTTTCCAATCCCCTTTTTATTTTTGTTGCTTTCTCCCCTAGGTTTAGGTTTTTCTGAGGTTTCCATTTCTTTTGATTTTATTTTTCTTAAAGTTTTTGGTCAGATTTCTATTTTTGAGGCCTCCCTATAGGTTTAGCTCCAACTTTATTTGAGTTTTTTTTCTTCTCTACCTTCAAAGTTCTGGTTATAGGGGTTTTTCCAAAACTCTCACCCTCAATATGCATCAAGAAATAACTCCATTTCTCTTCACCATTTTATTTTTGCATAAAATGGTGTTTTATAATTAAATGCATTAACCCATGATGCGTAATCCCACATTCCTTTTCTTTACATTTCATTGCCATATTACTAATTTGGGAAAAAAAGAATGCAGGTAGATTTTCTCTTACCTCTAGCTTAGCTTCACCATGATGAATATGAATTAGTAGCCGAAGAGCTAAAACTATAGCAAATTGGCCTTCATAGGTAAAGTACTTCATCAAGCAAAGGACAGTTAATGACCAGGGTTCTAGAATGCTTCCTCTATCAACCCCCTTATTCTTTCCTTTGTGAATATGGAAAGTGGGAAAAGGCTCTATCTTGACATGGAACATTTCTAGAAGTTCTTTTAAATCGTGTTGACCCTGCTTCACAATTTCTCCTTCAGCAAGAATTCCAGATAATGTACTAATGATGGTCATGGACACTTCAATAGCTTCCCCTCTTACCATTGTGAAGTTTATATGGAAAATTTTGACAAATTCTTGAATCACATCCCATTCATAACATTCATACTCGAGAATGAGGTCTAACCAACTCACTTGCTACAACCACCTTCTGGTGTCATTTTCTGTAATGGCCTCCTTTGGCTCAGCCATTCGTTTGTAACCATTTTTTTTTCAGACTAAGAGCTTCAAAAATTCTAGAACAACTTTTGTTAGGAGATATACATAAATGTCAATATGTAGAAATGACAATGGGTTTCCTTTTCAAATGAATATGAAATAACTCATCATTGCTTCTATACTTGAGAATTAAATGTGCTTTATCCACCATAATGTTCAATTACTCTGGAGTACACCTCGCATGCCTAAAAATTCTCACTAGTGAAATAGTTTTAAAATTTGTTGACAAAAGGTGGCAGAAGTAAATTCACTGATGTTGATGTAGAGATTGCTTTCTTTTAAAACCATCACAATAATCATTACTTTTAAAATGAGCAAGTAATGCCACCTCATATTCTAACGACTTAATAAATTACATTTGGCATTTAACATGATGATATGACCTCTATAACAACTTTATGATATAATTTAATGCATTTAAACTTTAAAAAATAAATACATCGTATAAACACCTACCTCTCAACAATGTGACATGACATTGATGTTGACAGATAGTATATTTTGATGGTGGAGTCAGCTGGAATAATCTTCGCTATTTCCAAAAAGGACCAGAATATGTCAGAGTTCACTAGATTGTATAGTGCATTTGATCATAGTTAATAAATATAGTGTTTTTCACTCATATACCTCTGAAAATAAGAGGGTAGCATGCTGGGCTCAACCCTTGTGGGATCCCACTTTTCTCCACATGTTGTCATGTCAAACCATGAAAATTTAGAATATCAAATGAACCTATACCTACACAATGAACAAACAAGCAAAACAATGAAGTTGAAAGCTTCAAATGATGCATTAATTCCTCTAATCCCACTAGTAATTAACATTTCAGAGCTATCAAAAGTCTTCCTCTCAAGATCTTCTTTGAATATCGATAAAAACCAATCAGGAGTAATTAGGAGTCATCAAGAGCTAAATCAATTTGAACATTTAATCACAACTTCATCAAGAAATTGATTTCCAATTCGATTAGGAGCCATCAAGATCTTTCTGGTTATGCGGGGAGACATCAGAATCTATCTAGATCTGTACCTACAAGAGACAAGAAGATTAGGAAAAATATTTTTTTTGCTAACTAAACTACCATTTCTGGTTTTCAATTTACTTTTTTTATTCATAAGGTAAACTGCCATTTATGGTTTTCAATTTACCTTCTTTATTCATGGCAATTGAAAAGTACTAAGGATAAGACACTTCACCTAATGAAGAAAAATATTCCTTGGTAAAATGTTCTATCCTTGATTTAAGTTTAGTTGTAAACTCTTCTTTTGATGTCGGTTTATAATAAAGCCAAAGCCTGTGTCCATTTACCAGCATTGTCCTCTTTTCTCCATCAATAGTTATTAATTGGAAAAGTACATTATCAAAAACTTGTTTAATCTCATATGGTCCAAGCCATCTAGTATGCAACTTCCCTTTGAATTCTTGAACCCATGAATCAAACAGTAATGCCCAATCTCCTACAGTAAATTGTTTACTGTGGATATTCTTGTTATTCCACTATTTCCTTTGATTTTGAATGATCTTCATTTGATGCAAAGCTCCCATCCTCATTTCATCTAACCTATTCAATTGCAATACTCTATTTTTTAATGCTTCAGTCAGATTTATACCCACATTTGAAGCTGTTCTAAGTGTTTCAAGTTCAAATTCTATAAGAAGAATAGGCATCTTCCCATAACCTAACTCATATGGAGAAAAACCTGTGGTTCTTTTCCAAGTTGTGTTATATGCCCAAACAACTTTTGTCAATCTATCAAACCAATCACTCTTTCGAAATGAAACTACCTTTGTGAGTATATTGTCCAGTTCTCTATTAGTCACCTCCACCTGCCCATTTGCTTGAGGATGGTAAGGTGATGACTTTCTATGATGAACTTGATATCTCTAAATAAATGCCTGAAGTATTAAAGACATAAATTACAGTCCTTGATCTAATACAAGTTTTCTAGGTGCTCCATACCTCTGTACAATATTTTTATATAAGAAATCTACAACTCTTTCTTCTTTAGCAATTGGTAATGCCTTGGCCTCTACCCATTTAGTGACATAATCAGTACATACAAGGATGTAATGATTTCCTTTTGATGGTGGATATATGGGACCAAAAAATTTGATTCCCCATTTCTCAAATGGTTCTAAGGAAACTTGTGTTTGAAGTGGAATTTCTATAGAACATGTAGGCCTTCCCATTCTTTGGCACTTATCACAATGCTTGATGTAGTGAGCCACATCTTTAGTCACTGTTGGCTAGAAATAGCCTACTCTAAAAATCTTATGTACTGTTCTAATGGTGGAATAATGTCCTACACTTGGCTAATCATGGAATGCATTTAAGATATCATAAACATATATTTCTTGTACACATCTTCTCATGATATGATTTAGACACATTTTAAATAGCAAACCATTAATCTATTCAAATCTAGAACTTTTTCTAATTAATTTCTTTTGCTGCTTAGATGAAAAATAAGGACATTTCTTAGTTACTAAATAATTAGCAATATCAGCAAACCAAGGCGACTGAACTAATATGGAAAATAGGTGTTCATCAGGAAATGCATCTTCCACCAATTTGTTATTACCCTGGAAAACCATTCCAAACAAAAATTCAGCCACCACATTACCTTTACCTGGTTTATCAACTATTGTTATATCAAATTCTTGTAATAACAATAACCATCAAATGATGCATCCTCCCACCACAACCTTATTCATTAGGTATTGAATGGTTGCATGGTCTTTATGATTAATTTTTTTATAACTAGTAATATAATGTCTAAATTTATTAATGGCATACACGACTGCTAGAAATTCCTTTTCAGTAGTGATATAATTATGCTCAGCTGGATTAATATTTTTACTTACATAATAAATGGCATGCATTCCTCCTAATTCATCCTTTTTTCCAAGAATTGCTCCAATCATAAAATTAGATGCATTTGCATTTATATGAAAAGGATCGCCCCAGACTGTCCCATCTATGGAAGGTGAGGTTGTTAAGGCATGTTTTATATCATCTAAGGATTGTTTAGACATTGAAGTCCAAAGAAATTATGAATCTTTTTTTAATAAATTAAATAGAGGACTTGCAATTTTATAAACCCTTCTATAAACCTCTTGTAATATCTAGCATGTCCTAAAAAGCTTCTCACATGATGTCCTAACACAATTCCTTCAGTCATCATTAATATACTTTTCTCATGGTTCAATGACAATCTATGCTCTTTGCACCTATTCAAAACTTTATTTATATTATTCAAAGATTCTTCATATGTTTTACCATGGACTGTAAAATCATCCATGTATACCTCTACACATGCTATTGTTAAATCTGCAAAAATGGAAAGAACAACATGTTGAAACATTGTAGGTGCATTACATAGTCCAAAAGGAAAGACTCTATAAGCATAGGTACCCCATGGGAAAGTAAGCGTTGTTTTATCTTGATCTTCTAGAGCTACCTAAATTTGGTTATACCCACTAAAACCATGAAGAAAAGAAAAGTAACTATTTCCTGATAAGTTATCCAATACTTTATCTATAAAAGGCAGTGGAAAATAGTCTCTCTTAGTAGCCTTGTTCAATTCTCTCTAATCCACACATACTCTCCATTTACCATTTTTCTTAGGTACTATAACCAGTGGAGAAACCCATTGACTATCCAATATAGGATAAATGAATCCCACCTGGAGCATTTTCTCTATTTCCTACTTCATAAAATCTTTTAATGTAGGTTTAATCCTTCTCTGAGCTTGTCTTATAGGTTTAACATCCTCAGTGTAAATGTGGTGTGTGAAAATATTAGGATGGATCCCTCTCACGTCCTTATAATCCCAAGCAAGTGCTTCAATATTCTTTTCTAAAGCCTCTTTTAGATCATCTTCTTGCTTAGTTGATAAAGACCCATTAATAAGTAAAGGCTTATCTGTTTGCACTAAGATTTGATTAGTCTTTTTTGGAGGAGTGGAGGGGTCTCTAGTAAAAGTGTTTAAAGGGAATGGATGTGGCAAAAGTTGATGGAGTAATTGGTTATGATTCAAATTAGAATTCATGATATTAGTTAAAGGGTAGCGATCTTGAATATCAATATCATCACGAACTTCAATGTTTCCCTCTTCCTCATCCATACATTCTTGATACTCTTCCACATGCTCTGTCAATGTTACCATTGTAAGTTCTCACACCTCATCATCTTCTAAATTAAAACCATCAATCTAGCTTTGGTTTTTAGATGATAAAGATGGTTTTGCTGGTGGGTAAATAGATAATTCTTTCTGTCTGATTCCATTAGAGATGGTCATACTTCCAAACCAATAATCAATAAGGGTAGGGGTTGTTGCCAACCAAGGTCTCCCCAAAATGATTGGATATCTTGTCTTTCTTTGCTTACTTTTCAAGAAAAGGAAATCAACAAGATATTCCCATGTTTCAATGGTAACAATGATATCCTCAAGGATCCCTTTTGGTTTTAAAATTGATTGATTTGCTAGTTGTAAAACTATGGTTATTGGTTGAAAATTTATGATCCCCAATTTGTCGGTTGTTTCAGTTGTAATAACATTAATGGAAACCCCTAATTCAATAAGGACATTTGGAATTTCAATGCCATTAATGTGAAGGGTAATCACTGGACTTCCTAGGTCATCATACTTCTGAGGGATCAACTTCCCTGACAAAACATCAAAAAAATTTCCTCCAATTTGAATTGTGGGAGGTAACTTCTTTTTCCTTCTAGGTGTTTTGATACAAAAAGACTTAACCACTTGGTTAATTTCTGGTGTATCACGGATAGCTCTCAAGAGTGGAATTTCTATGTTAATCTTTTTAAGTTCTCTAATAATTTGGGAGTCTACCAAATCATCCTATTTCTCATTAGCTTGCTTCTCAACCATTGTGTTGAAGTCATGCAGGGAATGGTGCTTGTTTATCAGAAGAAATATTTTCATTCCTCTGTAATGTATCCTTCATCAAATCTTGTTGTTGTTTATCTTTAGTCAAATCAGGTTTTGATGGTACTAATCAAGTTCTCAACTGAATATCATTCAAATCGATATTGTTTTAGCCAATTGTATTAGGATCAACATTGTAAGCTAGTTGTTGAGGTTTAACATTTTTAGGATTGGGAACTGGCTGAGCTAGAATTTGAGGTTGGTTTACTGCTTCAAAATTTGAAGGTTGTGTGGGACCAGTCAAAAGTGTTGGATTTTGATTCAAAGTTCTTCTTGGTCCTTGATTTTTCCATTTAGGATCATTACCTTGGTTGAGCTACCATTGAGGTTGGTTAGGCTGCCACTCATATTAATTAGGTTGCCACTATGGCCAGTTCCATTGAGAATTAGGCCATTCAGGTTGTCCCCATCCCTGGGATGTTTCCATAGAAGGAGACAAAATTGGAATTTGTTGGGAGTTCTAGTGAGACTATGGATTCCACTTACCAAAAGGATTCCATTGATTCGAACCCGAATTGGAATTATTTCTAAGATTAGATTGTCCTCCAAAAGTAGGGTTAAACTTCCTTTGTCCTATGTATTTGAGTTCTTTCTCTATAGGTGAAGATTGAGAAGGTTTCTTCAAATGGTCTTTAATCTTTGGGAGGAGATTACATTTACCAGTAGAATGTTTCTTCTCACAAATATCACACAAATCTACCTGATTGAGAGGATGTCCCCTTAATGGATGTTTGTCTCTACATTTAGGACAATATATAGCCAATGGTTCTACTGTTCTTTTGTTAGGCTGAGAACTAAGGTGGAGAAGGATATCAATTTTTAAATTTTCTATTTCCTCCATGACCTTAGAAACATCAGTAGAGGAACCCCTGTTCTTCTTCCTAGAGCTTGGTCTTGTTCTTGAATAGTTCCTAAAAATCTCAACTATTTCTTCAAAAGTTAGTTTATTGATGTCTCCTTTTCCTATCAAGTTCAAGGAATCTCTTGAATCATCATCAATTCCTTTTAGGAAAATGGACTTACTAATTTCTTGATCCAACCCATTCCCACATATTTTCAAAATAAAGAGGTATCTATCCACATAATCTTCTAAACTCTCCTCTTCTAACTATTTCATTTTAAACAATTCCTCTTTCCTATCCCTAACCCAACAATAATCCTGGTATTTATATTTCTATTTCTTCCCAAGTGTTAATGGAATTAGCAATCAACCCCACGAACCAACACAAGGCTGATTCCTTTAGAGTGGATGGAAATAGTTTTAACTTTTGATTATCAGATGTGTAATCATAAGTTTGACACAATACTTTGAATTCAAACAAGAATCGGTCAGGGTCCTCCAAAGTTTTCCCACGAAATGTAGGAAAAATAGAGGGTAAAATATTTTTCATAGGTGGTTCATTAGCCTGCCTATTAATGGAAATAGGGAAAGAGAATGTTCTGTTAGGAACCTATTCTTCCCTTTCTTCCCTTTCTCCTTCTCCTTCGTCCTCCATGTTTTCTATGTGATTGGAGATTGTTTGAGTGGACAATGATGAAATCGTAGTGTGATGCGAAGATCCTTTTGGAGAAAGTATCAGATCTCTTCTTATGATTCTTCTAAACTAATATCTTTTCCTGTTCATCAACTAACAAAGAGATTCTTACCAACACTTAAGGCATGAATTTTCTTTTAAGGCTAGATCATTTCCTAACAATGACACCAAAAATTATGGGTAGGGGTTGTTGTCGTCACAATTCCCTAATCATTTAATCTTTAATTGTCAACCTAGGAGTCTCTAAATCTATCCGTGGTAAGAGTTGGATTGGTTTTGGGGAGATTTTGTTGTTTGGTCCGCTTCAAGAGCAGTTTGAGGTTGTTCCTTCTTTTTCAAAAGTGACTCTCTGCTACTCTTCTAATATATTCCTTATTCAAACTTATTCTAAGGTTTCTAAATGAAAACAAATCATTCCAAACAAAAAATGTGCAGAGATAAGTTGTATTCCAAGCTAAATCAGATCATGAGGAATGGATGATTGAACTTCATCTATCTTGCCAAAAAATGAGAATCTAACCTTAGCTTGAATTCAAAATCTAACTAACCAACTGAATTGAAATCTAATTATTTACTTGTTCCTAATTAAAAAGTAAACTACTCCATTCCTCATACATCTAATTTGACCAGTAATAATTCCTTCTTTGAGCTCATATTCCCTTAATAACATAACTACTTAACAATGACAGATTAACTATTTTATCTTCAATTGAATTAACTGGAAAGTAAACTAAAACAGAAAAGATTCTAATTAACCAACACAGTAATGAAACAATGATCACAACAATGCAGTCCTAGATTTAAAACTTACTTTAAAATTATACTAATGAAAGAATTCATCTTAAAACAAGAATGAAGATGAAATAATAACTAACAAGATCACCTTCCTTCAGAAGAGTGGGCCTTGCTCTACCTCTAGAGGGATCTAAGAACAAGAATATATCAACTTCTTTTTATTTCCATCGAATTTTACCAAAGAGGGGAAAAGTAAAAAATGTTTCAACTAGGAATTGAAAAGTGTAATCTACTTGAAAATCAGAACTAATACATTAACCTCAAACTATCTTGAGACTAGATATATATATCCTCTCTTATTTAAAAAATAGGAAAAAGTAGGAAATCTAACTAACTCCAATTTATTAAAGACATTCTGGAGTGCAAGGAGAACAATCATGAGGATCTTATGATCATCTTCAGTTGATGTCAAACAAAAATATAGAGCTAGAATGCATGTTTGGCTAGAACTGTTGTTTAGCTGACAAGTCACTTGGTCAAGGCTGTTGAGTCAAGATATGCTAGCTACCAATCTCATTTTAATAGAAAATGGTTAGCACTTCATCTGATCAATAAATTATCTTCCAGTCATGAGTGAAATATAAATAATAATGAAACATTTACAAAATTAAATTCCATTCAATCACTCATTCAAATAAAATAAGCATTTATTTAAAAGCATTCAAATTCTAAGTCTTCATGCATAATTAAGTTCATAAATGAAGTATATAAAAGATAATATCATCAATTTTTAGCCAAATATAAAGTATCAAGTATTCAAATTTATAAAATAAATGAGGTCTCTGCAAGCCCTCATCACTTTTATCACTAGTCATGTGATTTGAGTAGCCACTATCAATGGCTCAGTAATTCTCTTATTGTTTAGCATGAAGAGCAGAGACCACAGTACCTTCAACTTTCTCCGGAGCACTTTGCTTCACACATCTTCAAGTGTTATTAGTGGTAGATTCATCTTTTAAATCTAGGAACAAGCATTCATTTTCATCAAAATATTCACAATCAGACTCATCATCAGAAATACTAGCATCTTCATTGACATAACATGCTCTTTCGATCATCTTTCCTTTATTTTCTTTATCTTTTCTTTGTTTGTTTCTTTCAGATCTTTTCAGACATCTCAAAGCATAATGACCTATTCCTCCACAACTAAAAAATTTGAATGGTAATTTATCTTGATACTTACCAGAACCCTTTTTCATTCTTCTTACAAAATTTGCTTCCACTTCATCAAAGTTGTCTTCATCTAGATCTTCCACTTTTGCAGCCTTGAATGCAATTTCTATCTTCGTTCCATTTTTCAAACCAAGCTTTTTCATTTCAAATGAAACTAGAGTACCAATCAAGTGATCTTTAGCATAAGTATTATAATCCACAATTTCCTCTATAGCAGATACCTTTTCACTATATATATCAAGGAGAGTTCTAAGTACCTTCTTCACTATCCTGGATTCATCTATTTGTGCACCAAGTCCTCTCATTCCACCTACTAGCTCATCTACCCTCTACACGTAGGATTTTATGTTCTCATCTTCACCCATTCGTAGGATCTCAAATTGTGTCTCTATGTTCTGCAACTTTGCTTGTTTTAATTTTTCATCTCCTTCATATATCCTTCTCAACTTATCCCATACCTCTTTATCATTCTTCAAATTCATAACTTTAACTACTTCAGATTGTGGAAGACTATTAACAATAATAAATCTTACCTTATTGTTGATTTCATGTGCTTTGATCTCATCAGCAATACTTGGACCATTCACCGAAGGAACATACTGGTTCTGAATAGACTTCTCAATCGCATATCCATAGTATGAAAGATATCCTTCCATCTTTGTTTTCTAGAGTGCATAGTTAGTCCCATCAAACTTAGGAAACTCAATAATGATCTGCTCACCATTCCATAACTTCCTTAAGTGGTTAAGCTCTTCTCCAATGAACCTTTCTTTGATAATAATTGTTGAACAAGAAAACTCATAGGGGGGATGAATTAGTTGTAGCAGTTTTAACCTTTAAAATTCTTCACCACAAGTTATCTATCAACTAGCATTCATAAAACCCTTACTCTATTAATGTGTTAAATCATTAAGTGTAGAAACATAAACTGAAAGTAATAAAACCACACACATAATAACACCAAATTTACATAGAAAACCCAATGAGGGAAAAACCATAGTGAGGATTAGGTCAGAATATAAAGAATTCCAAAACTAAATACAAATGCTCATTGCTAGAAAGGCTCACTGCCAAGACAGTACACACTATCCAATGAGAGCTCACTGCCATAGAATTACAAAGAAGATAGAAGACAATTGTTATAATGAGAAAACTATCTCAATGCTAAAGAGTTTCCACCACAATTTTCTCACACACTTGTAGATATGCTTGGAAGTGAAAGGAATAATTTTGTTGCTTCTATGCTTGGGAGATAAAATAACTATCTTCCACACTCTCATTCAAGGAAACCCTAGAAATCTCAATCCAATATAGAAAGGGGAAAGAGATCTTGCAATAGGGTGTCCTAGAGTCTAATTATGAACTAAATATGGGTTCACAATGAAGATAGGGCCTGTAAAGACTAATGAAATGAAAGACCTAATTATGAAACTTAATGATATGCAAGACTTAATTAAATGACCTAGAAATGCAAGTAAATCATAACAAAAATACAAGAGATCAAAGGTGTGCACCTGGAAACCTGTAGAGCGTTGAATGAGGACCTGACATGCTAAAAAACACTAATTTTAATGTTGATTGGGACTCATACACTTGTTTGTGCGATTTAGTCCTATACTAGGTTTTCTACACCAAAACTAGAATTTGATAGTGCTTATTTTGAATCTCTTGAAACCCTAAAAATTGATTGTACTGAGACTCATACACCCAAGGTGGCGTATCAGTCCCAATGTGATTTTTTCAAGGATTCAGATATGATTCTACTCTCCAATCTCTTCTCTTTCTGCCACACTTTGTTTCAAGATCTAAAACCTTGATTTTGAACCTATAGGTGACTTTTTGTGAAGACAACGACCTTGAAAATGAGGGTACAACTCCAACAACTTCCTTCAAGCTTGTAACCTAATATTCAAAGATCCTTCAAGCTCCAAGACACCTATATCTATAATCACACATGTAGAGAGAGAAAAGCTTGTTGATTTGTTGGTGAATAGGGGTTTGCCTTGATCAAACCCCTTTTAGTTAGTTAAACCAAATGATGAGATAATGAAGTAAGGACTTGAAACATGAAACATGAATAATGATACCTTGAATGATGTCTTGTAAGTTTACAATCTAATCATGAAGTGACCATGAAGGATGTAGATCTAGATCTTGAAATAAGTGTAGAACAATGCTTAATGTTGGATCTTGAATACAACATCACAACACTAGCTCAACAACATGTTTGATGCTTGATAAACTTGACATGATGATGGATCTTGAATTGTTGCAACAATTGATGAAGAATTCTGCCCTTGAATTCCTTAGAAGTGATCATGTAAACTCTCTTAATGGTCTTGTGAAGTCTTGGAATAATTAACTCTTGAGTGCTTGACTTGATATCATGAAGGCTTCATGAAATAATTATTTGGGACCATTTTTATATAGGAAATCCATCCAAGTTACCATTTATTAGATCCCAAAGGTCAACATTCATAAAAAATTGAATTTAAAACCCTCATTTCTTGCTCAAAACCCTAAAAAGGGGCCAAATGGGACTCATACGCCACCCCTGGTGTATGGGTCCCACCTAGGTGGGACTCATATTCCCAAGGTGGTGTATGGGTCTCACAGGGCCTTTTTAGAGAGAGAAAATGTCAAGGAGTTGAGAAATTAAGTCTTTTTGTTGATCTTGTCAAGATTTTGGTTGAAATAAGCCTCAAGATGCATAATATAGGGTTGTAGGGGCTTATTAAAGCTGATATTAAGGTCATAAATACAAGGGGGCCCAAAACTCAATGTGGAAGCGTAAATAAATACATTTTACAAGATTAAATTAAGGCAAGATTAAGTCAATTTAGCTTAAAAGGGCCCTAAATCTAACACAAATATGTACAACACATTACAACAGTAGATTAAGGCAACATTAGTTCCAAGGGCCCTAAATTTAATCTTAAGGTGTAAATGAATACACTTTACAACATTAAATCAAGGCAAAGTTAGGTTTATTTAGCTTAAAGAAGGCCTAAGACCTAATGTGAATGTGTAAAATGCATCACAACACTAGATCAAGGTGACCTTAAGTTTGTTTTAAAATTAATAATTCCCAAATTAAGTCATAAATTAGGGTCATTTAGTTCAAAAGGGCCCAAACAAGTGTGAAAATTTCACGGATGACATTTTTTGACACTACAAAAAGATAGAGTACACCTTCAGCTCATTGCCTTCAGTAACTCAACGCTTGAAATTCACACCGATCTACTCAAAATTGCATCACACACACTATCTCGCATCTGTTTCACATCTACCTTGCATCAATATTGCCTCTCAAAAATATCTCAACTCGTACTTATACCATCTTCAACCTTGAAACCCTTCCAAGGTCAACCATGCATGATTTTCTTTTACAAATTCAAATTGGGTTAGCACCAAAACATTCTACGGTGGAATTATAATGAGGGTGACCCAAAAAATATACTTAATGAGGACCTAAAAGAGTCCCAACATGTCTCAACATGCTTCCATGAACTTCATAAATAGTGTTTAACACAAGGTTGGGTGCCCAACAACAGTGTAAAACACATATAACAATTAAGCACACACATCATTAACTCAATCCAATTTTTTTGGACAACAAAATTCACTTGAATATGACCTCATCAACTTATTCTCAGAAGTGCAAATCATGAAATTGAAATTCAGAGAAATCTAGAGCAACTACATTTCTCCCAAACCACAACTAAACACAATGAAATGCAAAGTTCACATACTTGTGAAAATATCTCGCATTGTACAATGATCCAAAAGCCAAAATTATGGATACAACAACTTCCAATAACCATGAATAATATGTCAATAACTCACAAGCATAGGAGAAATATGGAGCACATCCTAGAGCACACATAGAAAAACTTCTTTATTATAATTTTCTCAATATCCTCAACATATACAACCAATAACTAGATACCTTGACATTAATGACAACACCTTCATACTTGCAACAAAGCTATGGATTTTTACTTGAGTGGGGAGCATTCATAGATAAGAAGCTAGGAGTTTTTGAAAATTATAGTTGAGAAAGATAGTGCTTAGTTTGGTTTTGGAGCCTTAAGGAGGTACTAGAAATAGAGATACTACGTTTTTCAAAATTATTTTTTTGATCAGATACATGGGCCTAGTAATTAAGGATTCTTTTCCATTTTGTAGCTTCAACCATTGTGGCTTCTCCCAAAAGAATTGTGTAATCCACAAATTTTTGGTGAGAGCTAGGGTTGAGGAGGAACACAACCTTTTAATTTTGTTTACTAATCCTCTCACCAATATTTCTACCCAAGAACTCACCTAGTATTTAATGAAAAGATAGGTGGAGAGCGGATATCCTTTCCTTAGACCCCCCAAGAAATTGAAGTTGCTATGTGGGCTGCCATTTATCAAAATGGAGAAAGAGGGGGTTGAGAAGCATAATTCCAAAATCTTGAGGATTTTATTTGAAAATCCAAACTTAAACAAGACTCTAGGGGTGATCCCACAATAGTGGGTTACACTTTTTTGCAAAAGTTGACATTGAACTAAACTTTTTTAACTAAATGTTCACTTTCAGATATGTATAACTACTAAACCATGCAGAATTTGAACATGATGAAAACTAGTGATTTGTAACATTTTGTTATATATATATATATATATATATATATATATATATAGAATTAAATTGCATTTCTATTTCGAACAACTTGGAGAAGATGTTATAAATGGTGTTGCAAAAAATTATGGGTCTAAACTATTGCACATATGTTTGGAATTATTTGTCATTGATGTCAACACTTTGTTCGAGAGTTTGTTGCACAAATTTTTGGAATTGTTTGTCTTTGACATACACTTAGTTCGGGATATCTTTGATGTATGATGTTGTGCTAATAGTGATGATGTTGATGTTCGTGGTTGGATGTTATGTCTTGTTTGATGACAGTTAAACTTTTATTGAGTATGGTTGTTATTAGCAGAGATGATATCACAATGACATACTAAGATGAGGATTAGAAGTAATGCTAAAGTTGGAGAGATATTGTTGATGGTCTATAGTATGTTAAATAATCTCTCTTGTTATTTCTAAGGGTGTATGCATTGCTACAAGGATGTTCTAGTCTTTGTATATTGATGAAAGTTTATGCTATAGGAAGTTTCTTTAAAGATTGTTTTTGAGAATGCTCCACATTCCTCCAACTTTGAAGATATGGTCTTGTAATTTGGGTTTTAGTGTTTATGCTCTGTGGATGTTGTACTCTTATATTTTTAGGCGGCTTATGTTTTCAAGGAGGTTTTTGGTAATTATAGTGGGAACTAATAGTTTTTGTTGCTTATTAGGATTAATCCAATAGTTAGGACTTATTTGTATTGATGGTTTTGCTTTAACAGATTTTGTTGCTTGTTAGGATTTCTCTGTATTGATGTTTTTGCTCTTGTAGCTTAGTGAACGTGCTCTTATTGTTTTTGTAGTGTCTCAATTTAGATTTCATGTGATTGTGTTTACTATAAGTTGGTATGTTAATGTTCTATCTCATGGTTGTGTATTTTGTGGTTCTGGGATGAAGTGTTCTATTTTTGATTGGTTTTGGGTGGTTGTTTATGTCATGATAGTGTGAAAGAAGTATATGGAAGTGTTGTTGGATGTTCATGAAATGTGGCCCCTTTGTGTTTTGCACATCAATGGTTGATCTCTTTAGTGTCATATATTGTTTTGAGTTGGATTTCTAAGAAATTTGTGGATGTTTGGCCAACAAGGCTTGTTCTCTTGCGTGCATAATGTGATTGGGAGTTTGTGCCAACATTTGAAGTTGTGTTAAGTTGTGTTTAGGTCCTGACCTATCTTTTTGTGAACCACATTGAGTAAATTTAGTTGAAAATATGTTTCTGGGCCGATTGGTAATGTGCTACACATTTCATCCACACATTTCCTTATTGTCAACTTGGGATGTTGTGCACTAGCATGTTTAATGTTTGGGATCACATTGGAAGATGTAATAAGATTGTTTTAGGTCCTCTCTATCTCCTAGATAGGATGTCCACATTATGTTTTGTGGCTGACTTGTTGAGGTTATTGTTTATCTTCTACCCTAGTTGAGCTAATGGTGTTTTGTGATCTTGTAGAGGATATAAATGGAAGAAAAAATCAGTTGCAAGATGAGTGAGTGTGTGATGGTGAGGGTTGATTCCACAATATTGGCTTACAATTTTTGGCCAAACAAGACATTGAACTAATTTTTTTTAACTAAATCTTCACTTTTGGGCACCTATAACACTAAACTGTGGGGAATTTGAAGATGATGCAAACTAGTCATTTGTGACATTTTGTTTGTAGATTCTAAATATATTTTTTTCAATTTTTTTTGAATTAGATTGCACTTCTTTTTCCATCTCCTTTGAAAACTAGCTTTAAATAGTAAACACAATTTTTAAAGAATGACGTTACTGGCTAACACATAAATTTTTTTCTATGAAGGATAAAATTTTAATTTTTTCAAGTTTAGATTCGTAACTACGATATCTAGTGCATGGAATTTTTTTCATAGCATTTCATTGAATACTTTTTTCTTAATTAAGTTTCAAAGTCAAACCCGTTATAATTTAGACATGATTTACTGGCTAAAACATAATTTTTTTTGTACATATCGAAATTCTTTTTTTTTTGTTGGATCAAGGACATAAATATCTAGTGCATAGATATTTTTCATATTTTTTTCTTGATAATCTACTATTTTTCCACATGTGAAGAAAATAGAGCTTGATTTTTGGTGAAAACCCTACATTCACAAGAAATAAAAAAATAAATATAATAACCAAATTAAATCTATTTAAAATTATACATTTTAGGAAGCTTATAATAATGACTACATACTTACAAAAAATAAATTTTAAATGAATTCATTTGATCCCCCAAAAGGTAAATCAAGAGTGGTTTTTTATTAGCATTTTGATAGGTGTAAAGGAGACTCTATTATAGGTATGGTTTAAAACTAGCAGGGTTCTATCCAAGGGGGTTTGACCTAAGGTGGTTTGGTCAAATGCTCTTCAATTGGAATCCTTTAAATGGAACTTTTCAAGGCTTCAATCATTATATTTTCTAAAAATATGTGATTTCAACAAAAATAGGATCTCCTAGAAAGTGTAAACCACTATTGTGGGATCACCCTGAGAGAGTATGCAATGATGTAGTGAGTTGTGGAAAAGAAAGATCAAATTATTTTAAATGCCTCAATCATTAGAGTTTATTGTTAACATATGTTGTAATTTCTAAATCTTCATGTATCTTGCTATCAGATAGTGAGTCTCTTTAGCAGGTCCTTGTAATTTGTATCTTTCCTTGGGGTTGTGCACCTTAGTACTGCAAGTCATTTTTATATTTCCCTAAGGTTGTGCACCTTAGCTTGCAAGTCCTTCAACGAGTAGTGTGGTGAGCCTTAAAATAAATTGTAATCTTTGTAAGTAGTGAGCTTCCTATATTGTGAGATTTCTCATCATGGTTTTTCCCCTCTTGGGTTTTCCATGTAAATATGGTGTTACCTTGTGCATGTATGTTTGTTGCTTTATCTCTCATTGATATTGATTTATTTATAAGTTGATGATCTTGTTAAAAGTTTGAATTTGCATATTGCTAAAGGGTTTAATATTTGAAGGTTTTAAAGTTTTTGAAGATATAGATTCACCCCCCCTCAGTATCCAAGTGTGTTCAACAATTGGTATCAGAGCCAAGTTCCTCTAAAGAAGCTTAACCACTTGAGGAAAGGTTTGGGATGGCACATGATGGATCTTACAAGGGTCTTAGGTTTAATGGGACAAATTACACATTTTGGAAAGTAAGAATGGAAGGCCATCTAAATTCTCCAGGGTTTAGTGTTTGGCAATCTATCAAGAATGGTTACACTTCTTTTGTTGCTCCTCCAACAGATCTAGTTGAGATTAGGTTGTATGAGAACAATGCCAAGGAAAATGATGCTATCATGTGTGGGTTTGTTGATTCACAACTTTTGAAGGTGATGAGTTGTAGTTCTTCTAAGGATGTATGGGAAGAATGAGATAATAAAGTGAAGCAAGACAAGATAAAAATATTCAAGAGAAGATTTGAGACCTTGAGGATGATAGAGGATGAAGATATTGCTAGTTATATGCTCTAGGTGGATGAAGTAGTTACTAAAATCAGAGGTCTTAGTGGAGAAGTGAAAGAAGATGATATTGTGAAGAAGGTTTTGAGATCTCTCCCTAAATCTTATAGTCATAAGGTATTTTCTATTGAGGAATCTAAGGACTTGGATAAGTATTCAGTAGATGAAATTTTTGGTTCTCTTATAGTCTCTGAAATGAGAAAGTTTGGCAAAGAATCTCCAAAGAAGGAAGCAACATTCAAAACTAGTAAAAAGATAGAATATGAAGCAACAAATCAGTTGATGAGGTAGAAGAAAACTTTCTAAGAAGATTAAAGAAAGGAAACAACAAATACAAAGGTAAGTTACCTTTCAAGTGCTTCAATTGTGGGATAATTAGTCATTTTGCCTCTAAATGTCCTTTTAAAGAATTAGAATATAGCAACAAAAGAGAGAATTTTAAAAGAAGTCTCTATTCCAAGGAGAGTAGTTTTTCTTTAGAAGATGAGAATAATGATCAAATGATGAAACCCTATTCATGGCTATGAAAGACAAAAAGGGTGATACTAAAAAAATATAAGAAGTCCAGTACTTTGGAAGCTGATAGAAATAATGAAAGATCAATGTTTGTGTGGATTTCCTTTCATGCAAATGAAACAAATGCTTGGGTGATAGTGGTTTCTCTAACCACATGATTGGTGACAAGGGAAGGTTAATCAGTCTTAAGAAGTGCAATGGTGGAGTTGTTAAGTTTGGTGGTGATGAGTCAACACAAATTTGTGGAAAGGGTGCTACATCCATTGATGGAAAGAACAAGACTAGGGATGTCCCCTATGTCAAAGGGCTGAAGCATAATATCCTGAGTGTTAGTAAGATGTGCGACAAAGGATATAACCTTACATTTCATTGAAATTTTTGTGAGATCGGGCGGGGGTCCGGGTTGGTTGTAGAGGCGTTGGTGAGTAAGTAGGAGGTGGAGGGTGCGAAGCAGTGTGGTGGAGCAGGTGTGGTGAGATGATGGAGTGGAGTGTTCTGGGCCAGCTGAGCCTGCAGGCATTGCAGGGAGGTGGTAGTGGGGAGTGCAGCAGAAAATTTTGGTGAGGTACCCTTGTGCGGGGTTGATTCACACTAACCTATGCGGACCTACAAGAACAAAGATTCAACAATGTGAAAGGTATTTCATATTGCTTATTGATGGCTACTCTAGAATGACTTGGGTTACATTTTTAAGAGAAAAATAAAAAGCCTTTGATAAGTTTAATATTTTAAAAGAAAAATTTGAGATGAAATGGATGCTAAAATCAAATTCTTAATATTTGATAGAGGAGGTGAATTTACTTCAGATGAATTCGATTTTTTTTGTGAAGATCTTGGTAGTAGGAGACATCTTTCTACTTCTAGGAACTCTCAATAGAATGGGGTAGTGGAAGGGAAGAATAGGAATGTACAAGAGATGGATAGGTCTATGTTGAAAGATGTTAATCTACCTGATATGTATTGGAAGGAATTAGTTCGTGCTGTTGTCTATTTTCTTAATAGAGTATAGTTGAGGGCCAATAGCACTAAGACCCCTTATGAGATATGGTATGGAAGGCCTCCCACTATTAGATACTTTAGGATATTTGGTAGAAAATGGTACATTAGGAGAGATGAATAAGACCTTGGAAAGTTTGATTCAAGGTGTGATGAAGGGATATTCCTTGGTTACTCAACCAGAGGCAAGACCTATAGATGATACAAAAGAATATTATGAAAGATGATTGAAAGAAAAAATGTTAACGTAGATGGATATTTGTGTCGGATCTCATAAGAACTAGAGGTTTTTGGATATGATATACCTCCTTGCATTGAAGAAGAAGAAGAAGAGAAAGAAGAGAAGAAACGAAAATCCAAAATGGTTCTTAAGACTTCAACAAAGTATGTGCAAAATATAACCATTTAGTAGATTATATCATTGGAGATAAGAATGAAGTTGTGCTAACTAGGAGAATGCTTACAAAAGAAAGTGAGCAAGTGAATTTGTGTTTACTTTCAAAGGTAGATCCTAGGAACTTTATTGATGCTAGCAAAGATGAAGGTTGAATGAAGGCAATGGAAGAGGAAATGAATCAAATAGAAAAGAATCTAACATGGGATTTGGTTTCAAGACCAACTAATAAGAATGTTATAGGAAGAAAGTGGGTTTTTCGAAACAAGATGAATGAATATGGGAAAATTTTATGGAACAAAGCCATATTGGTATGTAAGGGTTATTCATAAGTTGAAGGTATTGATTTTGAGGAGACTTTTTCTCTAGTAGCCAGAATGGAGGAAATAAGGATGTACTTCTTACCTTTGCTGCTCACAAGAATTTCAAAGTCTATTAGATAGATGTCAAATTAGCTTTCTTGAATGGTGATTTAGAGGAAGAGGTATACATTGAGCAAATAGATGGTTTCCAGCTATCAAAATATTTAGACATGGTTTGTAGACTCAAGAAAGCTCCTTGAGCTTGGTATGCTTAGTTGGATAAGTACTTACTTCATAAAGGTTTCAAGAAAGGTACCATAGAAGTAATCTTTACACTAAGGTAGAGGAAGACAAGATTTTGATAGTTGTATATTTTGATGACATCATATTTGGTGGAGATGATAATCTGTGTAAGAAGTTTGTAGAAGAGATGCATAAAGAGTTTGAGATGTCTATGATTGGTGAGTTATCTTTCTTTTAAAATAGATGATGGTATCTTTATTTCTTAGGATAATTATGTTAGAGAGATGTTGAAGAAATTTGACATGGAGGATTCCAAACTTGTAAGTATTGGACTATGGTCACCAGTTATCACTTGAGCAAGAATGATGAGTCACTTGAGGTTGATCAGACTCTTTATAGGTCTATGATTGGAGGTTTATTGTACTTGACTACTTCTAGACCTGATGTTATGCATGTAGTATGTTTTGTTGCCAGAGATCAAGCTAATCCTATGAAAACTCATGAGAAAGAAGTAAAAAGAATATCTAGATATTTGAATGGAACTTCAGATTATGGTTTGTGGTATAAGAAGGGTATGTGCAGGTTCATGATGGGCCAAAAAGTGGCAATATGATGGGTATGTGGCTGACGACTTTTTTTTTACCCAAAATTGATGAAACGAAAAGGGTTTTTAAAGGAGATTCTCAGCTTTCCATCTATATAAATTATGCTTTATTTTGAGTTTAATAAGTAATTATTATTCATTTTCTATTCAAATTATGACTAAATTCCTAATTGATAGGCTGATAGAAAAACATCTATAGCTTTCAAACGATATCACATTTTTTGAATCCAAAACATGCATCACATTCTATGCTTCGCATATTATTGTATTAAAAAAAGAAAAAATGAATTTCATGAAGTTTTTACCAAGTTAAGGTGGTCAGATAGATGAGTTTTTATATTTTTTAAATAGTTGTAATAAAAAATTCATAATTAATTATTTACTTGGAAAAATTTACAAAAAATATGCATCACATTAGGGCATGGGTTTCTCTACTTATATCTAAAATATTATAAAAAAATATTATCATTTTATTGTGGTTTAGGGTGGTCAAATGAATACCTACTTCTTATTTTTTTCCCTAAAATTTAGAATTACCACTACATTTGGAAATTTCAGGTACACACCAAATAGATTTTTTTTTTTTTAAACAAGCCTAGTAGTTTAGAAACTATGTTCAATTTTATATAGATTCTATTCTTACATATTTTTGAAATAATATAGATAACTTATTCAAATTTTTATGTCAAGTTGCCTAACTTTGATTTTTCTAAATTTTTTGCCACTTAAGGGCCTATTTTTTCCATGATGATCAAGTTGCACATACCCAGAAGGATGATAACTTTTCTTTGAGTGCTTATATTGATGCAAATTGGGTAGGATGTTTGGATGATCAGAGAAGCACTAGTGGAAGTGCATTTTTCTTAGGAGACAGATTGATCTCTTGGTTTAGTAAGAAGCATGACTCAGGGTCCTTATCCATAGCAACAACTAAGTATATTGTTGCAACATCTTGCTGCACCCATGTGCTTTAGATTAAGTAGACATTGAAAGATATAAGGGTGGTGTATGATGAAATCATTCCCATATTATGTGATAATACTAGTGCAATTAACATTTCCAAGAATTTGATGATGCATTCAAAGACCAAACATATTTCTATTTGGTATCACTTTCTATGGGAAAAGGTTGCAGAACAATAAGTCAAATTGGAGTATGCGCCTACTAAGAATTAGATTGCAGACATCTTCACTAAGGCACTTTCAAAGGATAATTTTTAGTATCTCCAATAGAAGTTAGGGGTTATTTCCCCTTCTTTTTCTAAATAGATGTATAAAAGGTGCATCTATCTAGGGGGATAAATTCACATAATACCCTTGTCTCTTGGATTGATGTGTGATACCTCTCAGGGGGAGTAGGTAGTTGGTTAGTTGCTACTAGTAGGGGGAGCGTGTATAGTTGAGCATTTGGTCAAGGGAGGAGAATGTGCTAATGATTTAATTGAAGACATTATACCTTTGTCCTTGATGTCAAAGGGGGAGAATGTGCAGATGTGGGTTTTCATCAATGCCAAAGGGGGAGATTGTTGCACATGTTTGGCATTGTTTTTCATTGATTTCAACACTTTGTTTGGGATTTTGTTACACATATATTTGGAATTTTTTGTCTTGATATATACTCATTTTGGAATATAATTGATGTATGATGTTGTGCTAATAGTGATGTTACTAATGTTCATGGTTGGATGTTATGCCTTTTTTGATGATAGTTAAAGTTGTATTGAGTACATGGTCATTGTCAATAGAGATGATGTCATGATGACATATTAAGATGAGGATTATAAGTAATACTAAAGTTGGAGGATTTTTTTGATGGTCTCTAGTATCTTGTATACTCTCTCTCATTGTTCCTAAGGAAGTGTGTTGCTGCAAGGATGTTTTGGTCTCCACTTGTTGATGAAAGTTTTTGCTATAGGAAGTTGCTTTGAATATTGTTTGGGAGAATGCTCCACATTCCTCCACCTTTGAAGATATGGTCTTGTGGTTTGGGTTTCAATGTTTATACTATGTGGATTTTGTAATCCTATCTTTTTAGGTCACCTATGTTGCTGAGGAGGTTTCGGTAATTGTAGTGGGTTGGCAATTTTGGTTGCTTGTTGGGACTGGTCTAGAAAATACTTCACATTCCTCTACATTGATGGTTCTGCTCCTAGAGTTTGGTGAAAATTCTCTTAGTGTTTGTGCAGTGTCTTAGTTTAAATTTCATGTGATTTTGTTTACTGCAAATTGGTCTATTAATGTTTTATCTCATGGTTGTGTATTTTGTACTTTTGGGATGAACTGTTCTATTTTTTTGGTTTGTGGTGGGTGTTTGTGGCATGAAACTATGAAATAAGTATATGAAAGTGTTTTTGGATGTTCATGGAATGTCCCTTTGTGGTCCACACATCAATGGTTGATCTCTTTGGTGCAACATATTGTTTTGAGTTGGCTTTCTGGGAAATTTGTGGATGTCTAGATGATAGGGTTTTTTCTCTTGCTTGTGTTATGTTCTTAGGGTTTTTCATGATCATTTGAAGTTGTGTTAAGTTGTGCTTGGGTCCTGACCTATCTTGTTATGAACCACATTGAGTAAATTCAGTTGAAAATATATTTTTGGGCCAACTGGTAATGTGCTACACATTTCATCTATGTTTCCTTGTTGGTGACTTGGGATGTTGTGCACCACCATGTTTAATGTTTGGGATCACATTGGAAGATGTAATACTATTGTTTTGGGTCCTCTCTATCTCTTGGATAAGAGTGCATTATGTTTTGTGGCTGACATGTTGAGGTTATTGCTTATCTTCTATCTTGGTCGACTTATTTGGTGTCTTGTGATCTTGTGAAGGATATAAATAGAAGAACAAATCAGTTGCAAGATGAGAGAGTGTGTGGTGGTGAGTGAGTATGGAATAATGTAGTGATTTGTGGAAAAGAAATGTTAGATGAGATTTAACACCTTAGTCAGAAGAGTGTATTGTTGACATATGTTGCAATTTCCAAATCTTCATGTATTCTGCTATTAAATAGTGAGTCTCTTCAGTAGGTCCTTGTAATTTGTATCTTTCCCTAAGGTTGTGCACCTTAGCTTGTAATTTGTTCAAGGAGTAGTGTGCTTCCCTAGGTAATGAGCCTTAAAAATTTTAATGTTTGAAAGCGGTGAGCTTCCTATATTATGAGATTTCTCATCATGGTTTTTCCCTTCTTGAGTTTTCCATGTAAATTTGGTGTGTAGGACATAATAACCTAGCCAAAATAACCTTGGAAAGAATAACCTGGTCACAATAACCCAAGGAAAAAATAATCTAGGGTCATAATAACCCAAGCCAAAATAACCCATGGTCAGAATAACCCATGAACAAAATATCCCCGTAAGAATATAGAGAAAGGAAAACAAAATTTATAAATTACATGTATGTTGCTAAAACATTTTATTATTCAAATTTTCAATTAAAGTTTCAAATTATGAGCGATGCCTCTTATAATCTAAAATGTTATGGTTGTCATAACCATCAACCAATCTTTTTAGTCTTTCTTTAAGTTCATGGTACTTTTTCCTACTTGGCTGCCCAATGTATCCAACCATATATAGTTTTTGTGACTATTTATGGTCATTTGGGCACATGAAGAGATAACAGTACAAATTGGAGCAAAATTTTGGCATAAGAATTGGAAAAATATCTAAATTCTAATGTTCTAATTGATTTTATGTCATTTCTAGTTTAATAGCTTGATCTAAAATGACCACGGGTTATTCTGTCCATGGGTTATTTTGACCACAGGTTATTCTGACCATGGGTTATTATGACCCTGGGTTATTTTGGCTAGGTTATTATTTCTAGATACTGTCCAAGATTCATTCATTCATTTCAATCCAAGTCTTTTGTTAAAGAATTCATAATATCAAATTGAGTTCACAAGAGAATTCAAGAGCAGATTCATAAAGCATTTGGAGCCATTATCAAATTCAAGGATCATATCAAAGAGTTTCTTGCATCATGTGTGTTGTTGTGTTAACATTTGTGATCTAGGGTTTTGATTCAAGAAATCAATTCAAGATCACTCCTTTGGTTCAAGATCCATATCCATTGTAGTCATTGGGCACAAGTTTATAGACTTTATAAGGGTTTGGTGAGTTGTAGCATTACATGTTGTTCATTCACCATTTCCTTCATTATTTCTATTTCATTTCAAGGTTTAATTACCAACAAGGGGTTTGACCAAGGAAAACCCACATTCACTAACAAAGAACAAGTTTTTCCTCTCTTGTGTGTTTGTATTTGTAGATCTAGGTTGAAGACTTGAAGATCATTTGGAGTGAAAGATTGCAAAGTTGCAAAGTTACATTACAAATTTGTCATCTTCACGGAAACTCGCCTAAAAGTTGAATTCAAAAGTTTCAAAACCTGAGATTAGGAAGGAAGCAAGTGCAGACCTTGGAGCTTAGGATCACATTTAGAGTTTTTAGAAATTTAGAATGGGACTAATACACCACCTTGGGAATCTTAGTCCTCCCATGCATAGCAGAGATTCCTTCATATTTGGTTTCGACATCTGAAGACTCTGTATTTTCCCTAAAAAATAGCAACGGGACTAATACACCATCCTGGGCGTCTTAGTCCTCCATAGCACTTTTTGGTAGCTTCTTTACATTTCCAGAATTCTCACAACATCTCCAGACTTCCCAAGTGCACGTTTCCAGTTTTATAGTTTCTTATTGCATTTTGTTTATCTTTTTAGGTCATTTAGCATTCATTTTCGTATCACATTTTGTTTTCCAAAATTTTCTTTTCCAAGTTTATACTTGGTGGTGAACTCCTTTAAAGCTAAGAGAACCCCCTCCTAGGTCCTCCTCATTGTGAATTGACTCACCTTGTGAGGTTGCTAGTCAATCCAATTAGGACTCCTAGGACATTATTAAGTGATTTGTTGGAGAAAGAGTGATATTCATATATGCATTTTTCCACCAATCAGATAATAACTCAACCTTTAATCAAATTCTCTAGGTTATCCCTAACTCAATTTCTTTTCAAGACCTCCTTGTTATGGAAATAGATATTTTTAACAAGGAAGTGAAAGATTTTCTATTTTCCTTTGACCCCTACAAAGCTCTAATCCCTAATGAGTTTCTTCCTACCTTTTTATAAATTTAATGATTTTTTTTTTTGTTATTATTCAAGTTTTAAGAGAATTCAACTCTAAAGAAGTTCTCGAGAAGATGAACACCTTGTTCTTATTCCCAAAGATGCTAGTGTAAGTAAAATATAAGAGTTTATGTTGAACACACCAAAATACTAAGAGGGGAGTGAATAAATATCTTCAAAAAATTTAATCTCTTCATATCTTAAACCCTTCAACAATATGTAAATTCAAACTTTTAATAGGATTAACAACTTATAAACAAATCAGCAATACTTAATCAAATCAACAGCAATGAAAGATAAATAAATGAACACACATGCACAAGATAAGGTATCCAAACATAATAACCCAGCCAAAATAACCCTATCATAATAACCCAAGGACAAAATAACCCAAGGTCATAATAACCCATGGACAAAATAACCCGTAGTCAAAATAACCCATGGTCATTTTAGATCAAGTTGAAAAGATTGGTTGATGGTTATGACAACCATAAAATTGTAGATTATATAAGAGGCATCACTCATAATTTGACACTTTAATTGAAAATTTGAATAATAAATATTTTAGCAACATACATGTAATTTATAAATTTTGTTTTCCTTTCTTTATATTCTTACGAGGATATTTTGTTCATGGGTTATTTTGACCATGAGTTATTTTGGCTTGGGTTATTATGACCCTGGGTTATTTTTCCCTTGGGTTATTGTAACCAGGTTATTCTGTCCAAGGTTATTTTGGTTGGGTTATTATGTCCTACAACCTTTTATTATTGCACTTCACAGTGCATACTGTTTTTACTACTTTTACCCAATGTAGTTCTACAAATAAAGAGACCCGCCCACCCATTTTTTATCAATTATTATGTGTAATGACCATGACACTTCCTATATAGTTTTGTATCCATTTTGAGAGAATGGCTTAATACATGTACATATATTTTTGTGTGAATTCGGACGGTATCTGGACATAATAACTCGACCAAAATAACCCTGGACACAATAAACCCATCATAATAACCCAAGGTTAAAATAACCTTCCCTAGAACCTCATTTGTTGTTATTATATCCTACAATCCTCATTTATTTATCATTTCCCTAGAACCCTCCTTTTCTTAGATTTCAATCTCTTTTGCATTGAAATATCAAGGGTTTTTTCTTGAGTGAAAGCTTGAAAATAGCCTCTCTCCTTTTAGGTCCAAAACCCTAGAAGCGAAAGAGAGACACCTATTTTCTATGTTTCACAAGTAACTTCAATAGAACCATTTTTTCAATCAAAATTATGACAAGGACTATACATACATATATATCAAGATTTTTCAATTGAAGAAACCAATCCTTATTGTATATGTTTAATCACATATATTTCAACTTTTTCATTTTTTTCTCATGTAACACTTGTTCTTTAATATAGATGTTTTAATCATATACATGAATCTTCAACATTAAATTTACAAAATTATTATGTATTGACATAACATTTACATAGTGAATGACATGCATATCCCCTACTATGTAGTCACTTCTCATTAAACCTACATATATTCTATATATTCAAATTATATTCTAAGATGATAATCATGCATTCTAGACTACATGAGTATCCTATTTTCCTATACAATACTTTATAAGACACATGTACAAACTTATTGGGTTGATCATGTCCATTAAAAAAGTGCAATAAAATAAAATATGGTAAAATTTCTAGGAATCTTAACATGAATATAACAATAGAAAATTATTAACATACATATTAGAGTACTTCATAGAGAAACATTATAACTAATCTTTCATTTAATTTAACCAGAGTGCACTCACCTAGAATAAAAAAACTATATTAACTAGAATGCACCTCGTATATATAGCTAACCCATCCCTTATTATTTCTTAATCTTGTTGACACATCAAGGTCCATGTTCCATGAGATTAGACTTATTCAAAAACATTTCTTCTCTATATATCTCTTCATGTAAGGATGTTAACTGTAAGAAAGTTCTGCAACAGTGATCCCTAGAGATCACATATAATTCTTTTGTCAGGCTTCCCATTTTCATTCACATGTAGTCCAATATTTGTCAATTTGACTGTGACACCAATATCAAAATTTTGTTGCAACTGTAGACTCTTCAAATAGACATTATCAATGAACATTTTAGTATTTTTGGTCAATCTAACCCACATGTATGGTATAACTATAGATATAATCATTTTTAAACCATGAAAGAGCAATGAGTATTTTTTAAAATTGGAGGTGGTTTCTCTCCTTGCACAAATTTGACATGTCCCCATGTCTAAGACTAAAAATTTGTATTATTATAACTAATGTATTCTAATAGCTTAATATTTCAACAATTAAAAATAATAATCCTAGGACTTGTGGGTTATGGGCCCACAATTTAAACAAAATTTGATGTCAATTTACTATCTTTATCTAACACCAAATATAATAACACTACTTTCTTAAAAAATCATAAAAATAAAATAGAAACTAGCATAGATTTACCAAATTTACCATTACTAAATTTATTAAAAAAGAACTTCCTTTACGCAAGGGTACTAACAAAAGTTGAATTTACTAATACTAAAGAAAATATCCATATACCTAGGAAAGTTGTGAGAAGCTTATCATTTCTTTTAATGTAAGAAATCTAACTTTTATGATAAGGTGGTTGATGCTATAAGAAATGGATCCTCACAAGTAATTATAAGTGACAAGAATGAGCTAAAAGAGGAAAAATGGATCAAGTGGTAGGACTAGATTACCTTAGTGGAAATAAGACATATTTCGAGTCATTCCAAGGAAATCAACATGACTTTATGACTAGTCATCCTTAACCTAATTTTATTCTCATTGAATTTTCTTGTTAATACCATACAACTTGCAATAAACAATCAATTAGAGGTGGATGGAAAATAAATTAATTTTATGTAGTTTTTACTATTATCAAAATATTATAAATGTTCAAAAAGTTGAAACCATTAAATATAGTTTTGCAATGTAAAAACTAAGAAGATTCAACAATCTTTATGTGATTTGAACATCAATGTTGGACTTTTTGTACTATATTACAACATGCTAGATCACACTTTCACAATATCCAATTCTGTGGACATGTTTATAGATCTCTCTAGTTCACAATATTTCATATGTTTCTAAATAATTTAGTGGTCAACTTCTTTGACTCCATTTTAACTAGAGAGTCATAACTAATTTATGATTTCTAATATACACTAGTTTCCTCTAAGATTTCATTATATTATAGTATTAATATAAAAACTAAGTCATCATAAATTTATGAAACTCAAATAAGATTGTGTTTATATTTCTCATATTTACCAAACTCATTGTCAAATAGTCTAGATCATAAGACTATGAAATAAACTACAATCCTCTATCACTAAGATTTTCATTAACCACTAACTAATTGATCTACCTAACCTATATCATCATAACTATTAATATATAAATAAACTGACATATCTCTAATATAAATTTGAATATGACACATAAATTACACCTTCTAATAGTACAAACATTAATTAAACAAAGAAGATAAAAAAACCACAATTAATATTTCCATAGGAACACTTAAAACCATACTTTCTTTAGCCAAGATTGACATACTACAATCAAAGACTCCTCCTAAAAGCTAGAAAATCCAGTTATCTTCTAGTTCATAAACCTTAGGTTCATCGAGCTGTTAAAACAATGTGGCATATAGGTGCATAGGTAAAAACTTGTCAAAATTCTTTTGTATAATGTATTTGGAATTAATATGAAATGTATGGTTTATATGAACAACAACCTCCACCTACATTACAAAGAATTGTTGTATATTCCATCATTACTGCCCGTAGATAGTTTGTTTATTATTGTTATTATTTATTTTAGATTTATTATTGTTGGATAGTGTATTTAGGATATTAGTTGTTATTTTGTTGAACTTGAAGTTCACTGGGTTCATCATATTTCATTGTATAAATACGTGTCTTGCAATGCAATAGAATTCAGTTTGATTACTCTGCAAAATCCATTATGGTATCAGAGCAAGGTTCGATTAAATATCTGCATTATTTAGAGCAAGATTCTACACCGATTATTTAGTGACAAAGGAGAGAATATCTGTGCCACATCATATATCGTGTCTATTGGCAATCATCGTGGAATTTCAGTTGGGCAGAGATACTTGCTCGCATTCAGATCGAGCACCCCTCATATCGCTTGGTCGACAATCTCAGTGAGTATGGCCGATGGAATTTATCACTAACAGTTTTAAATTATTGGCCTTAGTGAGGGTCTGTTGTGCATTGGCAGCCCATGTCTACCATTATCGAGGCCACCAGCTCTCTGAAATTCTTGTTTCACTTTTCTCTCACAGCGATGAAATCCCTAGTTTCTTGCTAACTCCATTGTGTTGGTCATGTTCTGTTTCAATTGTGGTTTGCACTAACTTGTGCATCCATGGTGATAGAAAATTCATTGTTTCTACATTAGCGCCTTGGTTACTTCTTATTTTGGAGGTCTGTGCCTGTCAAGAAATAAAAGCAGAACCCTCATCTTTGTGCTTGCATTTGTGAGCAAGGCGGAGGTATTAGGGATAAATCGACTAGCAACGTGGGGAGATCTTCCTCTCTTTTCACGCGAGCCACAACATGTGGATCGCTTGAGGCATAGTACTCTGCAACTCTTCCACATGTGTAGGAGGTTCCACGTTTGATTCTGCTGAGCGCACCCTAGATGATGGAGAGAAAACGCTAGCGCACTTTTTTCTATTGCCTCGATCTGTTAATCTTTGGCAATGTTGGTAGAGTCGAGCACTAAAGGTGGAGGTTCCCATGTGATGCATAGGTGATTCAAATCAAGCGGTCTTTTATCTGCGAGAGGAGCACCTTTATTAGCAGAGATCACGACTTTTGTGGCTTTCTCAACGGTAGAACCATTCTTTGTACACAAGCGTGATTATCTTGCAAATTTTATTCTCTCGGCTCTTTCTATATTGGTTGGCCCATTTGGATCGGAGCCCTTCATTGTGCCTCTCTTCACATGTGTATTTAGTGCAATCCAATCACCATTGAAGGAATTTCTCTTTCCTCGAATAGCTCTAGCATACTGCTTGCACCCGTAATCAAGTGATCCTCAGGCAAGTGCGAAATGAGTGATCAGTGAGGCAGAAATTCTGAATTCTCTTTGTAGGTCTGAGCATTTTGAAGTTTGTAGGATGTTTTTTTTTTTAATTTTAATTTGGTATTATTCAGTCACTTAGTAGGCATGATCACCGTTGAGGCTTACATTTTGTGAATCCCTTTCAAAGAGATACATTCTAGGCAAGATATCTATTAGTCTTGATCAATGAAAATATTGTATTTATGGAGTGTTCCATTTTGTCAAACATTTCTATTCTTTGATAGTATCCGTGGAATATACACTAGGCAACATGGATTCACACCTATTGGGAGAGGTTCTCTGCATGGGGTTCATATGCTAATTGAAAAATAGGAAATTTACAAGCATATTATTAGCCTTAGGAAGTTTAGTTATAAGTTTTTTATTTTGACAAAATTGTGTATTTGTCAACTCTTCCAGGGGGTGTTATTTTTCTTCCACATGGCAGGAAGTTCTCCAAAATTCATTCTTTCATATTTGTAATTGCTATGCAAAAATAATTATTCCTCTTGGAAGACCAAACTCAAAGCTCTTGAACTCAAGTTTGAAGAAGTTTGGAATGTGGTCAATGGCACCACAAAACGACATCCAAGTGATACTGATGAACAAAATATTTTTGATCAAGCCGACAAAAAGGCCAAATTGATCATCATGTTCAACATGTCTGATGAAGTCCCATCCTTTCATCTAAGACTCGTCTATAGCCAAATATGCTTGGGACAAGCTACAAATGATGCATAAGGAAAGAATCAGAATTAGATCCTGAATTTGTAGAGTCAACTACATAGCCTGAAGATGAAAAATGGAGAATAGTTGGAATCCTTTCTCAAAAGGATTATAGAGTTGAAAGCTTCATTACAAGCATTGGGATAAACAATTGATGACAGAGTTTTGGTGCCTATTGTTCTACGGGCACTACCTTCCAGGTATAAATCTCTGTGACAACATTGAATGTCACAGAGACGACACCCACTATTGAGAAGCTCATGAATCTGGTCCAGAAAGAAGAATCTTTAAGGCGTGAACATGAGGAGGAGGATCATGCCATGACCACTCGTCATAAAGGCGAGAAGCCTATGAAGCAATGTCCAATATGTGAAAGAGTTGGACATGATGTGAAAAATTGGTACAATTCCTTCAACAAAGGATCATCCAACAAATCACATCCAAAGAAGCCACTTCAAAGTGGAAAACCATAATAGGAGCAGAAGAACAAACAGAAACAACAAAGCAATGTTGTTGAAGTAGAAGATTCTCCAAATGAGGAATACATGCTTTCAGCCCACACTTCAGAAGATGGTTCACAATCAACCTTAATATGGTATGTGGACTCGGGTGCTACAAAGCATATGACTATACAAAAGGAGTGATTTCTCACATTGAAACCCCATTATGGTATAGTCACTCTTGGTGACATCTCTTTGAAGTTTGGCATCAATCATTGTAGGTTTACTAATGTCTTGTAAATGCCAGGACTTACCAAAAATATTCTTTCTATTAATCAATTTCTTGACCACAACCTTAGGATTGAGTTTGATAGCCATCAAGATACTAAGATTTGTCTTATCAAAGATAAGTCTAAAAATGAAAAGATTGTTGCCAGTGCTACTGAGATTGGAAAAATGTTTAGACTTGATACAGTTGCTACTAATCAAGCCTTAGTGACTAAGGATGAAGATATTGCTCTACTTTGGCATCATAGATTTGGTCATTTAAGCACTAGTTACTTTCTAATGCTTAGTAAGAAATGCATGGTCAAAGGGCTTCCCTCACTTGAGAAGTTGAGTGCTATTTTTTCTAGTTTTATTGTTGGAAAACAACATAGAGAACCCTTCTATTCTAGTGAGCATTGTGCAAGCCAACCTTTGCAACTAGTACATACCGATCTATGTGGGCCTATGCCACCTAGTCACAATGGCTACAAGTACTTTAAGTTGTTTGTTAATGATCATACAAGGAAAATGTGGGTATATTGCTTGTAGCATAAAGATGAAGCTCTATTATATTTCAAAGAGTTTCCCACTCAAGTGGAGAAAAATACGAATTACTGTATTCATGTCCTCCACTCAGATCGAGGGGGGGAATACACCAGCATAGAATTCTCACATATCTGGAAGAAAATGGAATTCAACGTCAACTGACTACAACATACACACCTCGGCAAAATGGAGTTACTAAACAGAGAAATTGCATCATCGTGGAGATGGTCTGAAGCATGTTGAAAGATTCTCAACTAGAGCATGCATATTGGGCGGAAGCTGTTCACACAATAATTTATATTTTGAATCATGCACCAACCAAAGCACTTGATGGAATTACACCATAAGAAGCATGGATAGGGGTAAAGCCTTCTATCTCTCATCTTCATGTATTTGGATGCACTGCTTATATGCACATTCCTAAACATAAAAGGAAGAAGCTAGATGAAAAATCAATGAATGTATTCTTCTAGGATATAGTAATGAATCCAAAGCATATCACCTTATGGATCCCAATACAAAGAAGATATACATTAGTAGAGATGTAATTTTTGATGAGAAGAATGATGTAAGTTCTCCTCCTGCATCATCATCTACTTCAGATAGTGCTCCTATTTTCAACATGGATGGTAAAAATGATGGGCCTGTTGATAATCAGTCAACACCCACTGATGTCACAAAACCTTTACCAAAGTGGTACATTAGTACCATTCAAGATACAAAGTTAGATGGAGTCCCAAAAACTTCCATTTCAAGTCCAAGGACTCACAACATGGATTGCAATGAGGTAAAATTTGCACTAATGACTTTAGTTGTTGAAAAATTTGAGTCATCTAATGTTTAGGAAGCACTAGAATCAAAGCCTTGGAAAGAGGCTATGGATGCAGAGTATCAATCTCTGATGAAAAACAACACTTGGGAGCCTGTTGATCTACCACCTAGTAAGAAAGCAATTGGTTGTAAATGGATATTTAAAACTAAGTATAAAGAAAATGGTAGTATAGATAAATATAAGGCTAGGCTTGTTGCTAAAGGTTATGCCTAGAAAGAAGGAATAGACTATGAGGAAAGATTTGCTCCCATTGCAAAGATAAACACCACTAGAATGATTTTTGATTTAGTTGCTCAATTTGGATGGAAATTGTATCAAATGGATGTAAAAAGTGCCTTTCTTAATGGGGACCTTAAGGAAGAGGTCTATATGACCCAACCAGAGGGATATGTTGCACCTGGTAAAGAGGAAAAGGTATGCAAACTTATCAATTCCCTATATGGTCTCAAACAAGCTCCAAGAGCTTGGTATATTAAAATTGATGAACATTTGCTAAAACATGGTTTTACTAGGCATCCATATGATCCAAATCTCTATCTCAAGCATCAAGGGGGGGATATTGTGATCGTTATTGTATATGTTGATGACTTAGTTGTCACAGGAAGCTCAGAAGCAATGACTGAGACAACCAAGAATTATCTCAAGGAGGACTTTGATATGACAGATCTCAAGCTACTTCACTATTGTCTCGGTTTAGAGGTATAGTAGACAAATCACCATATCTTTTTATCTCAAAGAAAATATGCCAAGACCTTACTTGAAAAATTTAGAATGATGGATTCCAAACCCATGTCTACACCAATGGAATTAGGTTTGCAGTTATTTGTTTCTAATTCATCTCCTCAGGTGAATATTGTATATGCATAAAATTGGTCATGTCTAATTAATCCGGGCATTAAATTAAATATTTATTATTTAATTAATTTCTCTAAAGTCCTCTACGTATGATTAAATTTAATTAATTTAATTATATTGTTCATTCACTTTATTCTTCAACCTTAATTAAATAAATTCACTTTATTTAAACATTCATATGTCTCCTTGATTAATTAAATAAATATCCTTTATTTATCTTAATTTATTATTAGGTCTTTTGAATTTAATTAAGTCTTTTGATTTAATTAAATTTAAATATTTAGTTTTTCCTATTCAAATCTTTCTTCTAATTAATTAAATATTTTATTTAAATAATTTCATCTACATGTCATTTCCTAAAAAATTAATTAAATATCTTTATTTAATTAATATCCTTAATATCTTTCCAAATCATAATTAAATATTTTATTTAATTATGAAATATTTTTCAAATCTTAATTAAATGATTATTTAATTAAGAAAAATCTCCATGTCACCCATAAATAAATAATTGAATTTATAATTCATTATTTATCTTCTTAAAATCTTTCCAAAATCCTCTAAAAAGATGATTTTTATCATCTCATCTTATCTCTTCCATGAAAAGGGAAACAAATCCTTCTTTTTGTTTTTCTTATATTTTTCTCTCCAGTATTCTCCATCTTCGACCGTTTGATCTGCCAAGATTATTACAGTCATCGATCGCATCAACCAATCGCAATCCTTCAAAAGCTCTATAAATATGCCTGCATATCCAAGCATTTATGAGATTTACAACTAAGCAATAGGTGATTAGAGAATTGTTGCATTCGGTTAGCATTTATTATCAGCATTTAATAGAATTTGTAATCATAGTTTCTTTATCAACTTGTAATCATAACAATTTGCAATCATGCACATTTAATCAAAATAATCTTAGCATAGCATGCATTTATCATCTAAAATCTCATTCTTTGGGAGGACTATTTGTTGAGCCCAGCAAAACCTGAGAGCAACAGCTGGAATCGACAAAATTGCTGGAGATAGGGGACGATAGGACGCTTTCGAAGGAGCTGTTGTTTTAAGAGTTTGCTTTAATTTTCAATTGGTTTCTTTTGATTTAATGTCTTATTGGTGTGTTGGTTTATATTTCTTTAGTTAGCTCACTTATTCGAACACACATTTTTGGCACCCATCTTGAGGCATTGCCCTGTTTTTAACATCTACTTGTAGGTTTTCTAACAGGATTTCAGGTTTTGAAGTTCAGATTTTCAAAAGAAATTTGTGCTTTAGTGCATCCATCGAATCTTTCAGCACATTCACAGACTATTTTAACACTTCTGCAGGTCTTTTAGTACATCCGCAAACTATTTTAGCACATCCGAAGATTTCTTTAGCACATATAGGGAACATAATGGCTCATACATTTAGCTTAATTCATTAAAATTTCATTAAAAAAAATACGCATTTTTAGATTGCGCATTTAGGCTTTCTTTTAGCGCATTTAAGATTTTCTGTAGTGCTTTTGATGTATGTTTTAGTGCATTGACTAGTTGTTTTAGCGCATATGTATGATCTTTTAGTGCATGAATGTTGTAACTAAACAAGGTTCTGAGTCTGATGCCTTTCGTAGACATGACCTTTTCTGGCATAAAAAGAACTAATCTAGGATAGTCACATCTGGTTTTAAAAGAAGCAACCCTAGGATAGACATGGATTAAAATGAAGCAATATAGGATAGTCACCACACAATGATTTTTGCAGTTAAAATAAACAACTTGTTTTCATGAAGCAATTATCTTCACATAGTTTAGATCATTGTGATTTGGGCTCTAAAAAGAACACTGTTTTCTTTATTCACGACAATAGGTCTATGCTCTCCCCTTAACTAGGTGATTAGAATACCAAAACTGCATTTTTAATTCATGCAATTTTACATGCTTTCTTAAATCCTTTAGAGGGCCTGCTCTTGTGGGAAAAAGTACTCACCCAAGAGGAACGACCTAAGTGGGAACAACTAAAGCCAAGTTTTCCAACCTACTATAATCAAAAGTGAATTCAGGGAAAGTCCGCAATTCGATGGTAGTGTGCAAGATAACCATCCCCAAAGCCTTTGTTCTAAAGGCTGGGAGGTCTCCTGAGGGAGTTTATCATTCTACGCACCGAATGAAAACCATTACTAAGAACCTAGTGTAGAAGCTAGTTGTGTCAGTTTTCGAACATCCTAATAATCACAATGCAAGGGGAGGGAAGAATCTGCCCCCAAGACACTCACCATATAACTGCCAAGGACCATTTGCTCAGGGCATTCGATATCCACTTCAGTCACTCTGAGTACTCACCTGGAAAAGAAAAAAACATGGGTGCCCCTTTAGGGGTGACACAGCTATGTGAGTCGACACATTTCTAAGATGTGGGTTGTTGATTATTATGATGACCTACTTGAGCACTAAAAGTGAGTCTGCCTAAATTGTCTGTTCTATGCAAAACCTGTGAAAACATTTTTTTCAATTTTTTTTTTGAATATACATTCGATGTTAACTATAGGGCTTAAAAACTACTATTTTATGAGTATTTGTTGTGTTTTCAATCACATTAATTCAGATAAAAGATCATCCAAAATGAGCATGCACAAATTTAGCTGAAATTATTCAAAACTGTTAAGAAAACTACCTTAGAAAATGGTTTTAGCACTTAACTATAGGGATAGTTTAGTGCATTCACTGGATATCTTAGCACATATGAGGTCCATTCTAGCGCATCCACTGGTTAGTTCAGTGCATTTAGAGCTTTTTTTCGTGCATTGAGTGTTTTAGCGCATCCGTTGAATAATCTATAAATAGTTTTAGTCACTTTCAATTTTTTTTTCTATAGCGCATCTGAGACGTATTGTAGCACATCTAAGGCCCGCTCTAGTGCATGTGCTTGTCTTTGCAAGACATATAGGACACAGAGTAGCACATCTGTCACTTTCCTGAATTTTCACTTTTAACAGATCTGAGTTTGTAACACCCTTAGTCCAATAGCATCCTAACATTTCTCCTATGCTTAGAGATTGGAAATCAACCAAGTTTGTTAAGAAGTCCATTATCAATCGAATCAAGAAACCCAAGAAACATCTGGGTTATAAGAAAACCTTGCAACATAGAAATTTTTTGTACAAAAGTCAAAATGTCTTGCTCCATTACCGTGAGTTTCTCCATAGGTACCAAGATTTTACTAGGGGATTTACAGACGAGTATGTTGTAGAGCCTTTATATTCATGAACTTGTTTTTTAGAGAAGAGCTCTATCACGACACAATCACAATCAACCTCTCAACTTTGATTATTTAATATCCAACACATCCTAGCCAAATCATTCAGTGATATTAACTAGGCTACTTGACATATCATTTTTTTTTAAAACAAGGATCAAAACTTAAAAGTGCATCTTTCAAACAAGTTTATGATTAGGGTATGTGCAGGATCATGATGGGCCAAAAAGTGGCAATATGATGGGTATTTGTAGGGTATGTGGCTGACGACTTTTTTTTCACCCAAAATTGATGAAATGAAAAGGGTTTTTAAAGGAGATTCTCAGCTTTCCACCAATATAAATTATGTTTTACTTTGAATTATGACTAAAGTCCTAATTGATAGGCTGATTGAAAAACATCTATAGCTTTCAAATGGTATCACATTTTTGGAATCCAAAACATGCATCACATTCTATGCTTTGCATAATATAGGATTAAAAAAAGAAAAATTGAATTTCATGAAATTTTGACCAAGTTAAGGTGGTCAGACATATGAGTTTTTATATTTTTTAAAAGTTGTAATAAAAAATTCATAATTAATTATTTAATTGGAAAAAAATTACAAAAAAATATGCATCTCATCTGGACATGATTCCTCTACTTATTTCTAAAATCTTATAAAAAAATATTATCATTTTATTGTGGTTAGGGTGGTCAGAGAGACACCTACTTCTTATTTTTTCCCTAACATTTAAGTACTACTCCATTGAAATTTCAAATTTTCACCAAATAGATTTAAAAAATAAAAATAAACCTAGTAGTTTAGAAACCCATTTTAATTTTCTCTGATTCTATTCTTTACATATTTTTGGGAAATAAGGGTATGTCTGCGGAGGGATCATGAGTGGGCCAAAAAGTGGCAATATGATGGGTATGTGGTGACTATTTTTTACCCAAAATTGATGAAATGAAAGGGTTTTAAAGGGGAGATTCTCAGCTTTCCACCGATATAAATTTATTCTTACTTTTAATTTAATAAGTAGTGGCTATTCATTTTCTATTCAAATTAACAAAGTCCCTAATTGATAGGCTGATTGAAAAACATCTATAGCTTTCAAAGCGATTATCACATTTTTGAATCAAAACATGTGTCACATTCTATGCTTCACATACTATGGGATTAAAAAAGAAAAATTGAATTTCATGAAGTTTGACTAAGTTAAGATTGTTCGGACACATTACAATTTTTTTATATTTTTTTAAAATGTTGTAATAAAAAATCATAATTAATTATTTACTTGGAAAAAAATTACAAAAAAATATGCATCAGATCGAGGCATGAGTCCTCTACTTATATCTAAAAAATTATAAAAAAATATTATCATTTTATTGTGGTTAGGGTGGTCAGACAAACACCTACTTCTTATTTTTTCCCTAAAATTTAAGTACCACTCCATTGAAATTTCAAATTTTCACCAAATAGATATATTTTTTTAAAACATACCTAGTATTTTAGAAACTACATTCAATTTTCTGCAGATTCTATTCTTACACATTTTTGAAATAATAAAGATAACTTATTCAAATTTTTACGTCAAGTTGCCTAACTCTGATTTTTCTGAATTTTTTGCCACTTAAGGGCCTATTTTTTCCATGATGATCTCTGCAAGGCTAAATAGAAACCTAGTGAACCATTCATTACATTTTTTTAGAGATGGAGACTATTGTTCGCTAGATACCCACATCATGTTCCTGAAAAGGGAAACATTACCACTTTAATAAACAACTTAGATCAAGAGATGAGCTATCATCTTAATCTTCATTGTCCTCCCTCTTTTTAGAAATTTATTGAAAATGCCATCATCGTTGAAGGTACCTTAATCCAAAGAGGGATACTTAAAATTGATAAGGACAATCCTAGCTCTTCAAATCAACACAACAACAACGAAAAATATAATTTTTGGATTCGCAACAAAAATGTGGTGAATGATGGTGTTGTAGATGCAAATCATGTCTCAACTAAGCCATTTTTTCTTAGTAATCTGAGTGCTCCTTGCAACAATAACTATAACAATGTCAATTCTGTCACAAATCAAGGAAACAATCCTCCCCCTCTGAGGAACAACATGAATCAAAATTTTACTCCCAATCAAGGGAATGCCAACAATTAGGGTTACCATGGAAACAATAACAACAACAATGCCTAAGGAAATTCCTCGAACAAAAATCCACAACGATCTTCATTCTTCTCTAGCAAAAGAAATTTTACTCCACTGGGTCAATCTTTAGAATCTGCATTCAAAGAGTTGATGGCTAAAAATGTCCTTACTTTGCCACCTCAACAGAACTTCAAACCCAGTGTGAAACCTCCATCATGGAATGATGCATACTATTGTGATTATCATCGGTGCAAGGGTCATCGCATGAATAATTGTCAAGCCCTGAAAAATGTTGTCCAAGACTTAATAAAAAATTGCACCATCACAATAGAAGGACACCAAGAATCAAACAAAGACCACCAAGCATTTCACAACCCTTTTCCCAACTATCAAAAGGGTGAGTCCTCTAGAAAAAGTGCGAATCATATCAACAATAATATCATCAACCATATCTACACTGACGATGAGCAGGTCAATGTTATAAAAGTTAAGGAAAAGATGGAATATAGACAAGTCAACAAAACAACAAGGGCACAAGCTAAATTTTTCTTAAAGGGCGCTTCTTCAAAATCCACTGTGCCCCCACCTCAACATCAATATGACTTAGTCAATCAAATTAGAAAAATTTATGCTCAGATTTCTATCTTAGAACTCTTGAAGATTTCCCCAGCACACAGAGAAATTCTAGAAAAGGCCCTCATTGAAACAACTATATCCACTGATTTGGATGTGGAACAATTTAAAGCCATGGTGGGACACTTGTCCTAACCCACATGCCTCTCATTCTCCAAAAAATATGATGTTTCCATGACTCATCCCCATAATTCATCGCTATACTTAGAAGTCATGATCAACAAGTTTCATGTTAGACGCGTCCTAATAGATGGAGGTGTTGGGTTGAACATATGTACCATGAAGTTCATTCAGTCTTTGGGATTTTCTGAGGAATCCATTAATCCCAGAAGAAAGATCACTATTAAAGCCTAGGATGATGAGTAAAGAGCTTCCAAGGGTTTAATCATGGTGTTGATCAGAGTGGGACCTGTTATCAAGAATACTTTATGTCAAGCATTAGACTGTGATCTTGCATACAACATCTTGTTGGGTCATCCTTGGATCCACGAAATGCAAGCTGTCCCATCCACATATCATCAATGTCTTATGTTTCCTTATGATGGATAGTAGATCACAATACCAGCTGATAATTCAAATAGTCAGACTTGTGCCAACATCAAAGCTAGTCAAGATACTTTGGTTCCCAACAATCAAGAAGCTCTTGTTAGTACTTCTCCCAAAGTTAATACACAAATCAGTCAGTTAACCAAAAGCTTTGACAAGCAACTATAGTTCAAGGACAATGGAGTTGGGGAGTACTCTCTCTATCTTTCCAATCTACCTACATTGCCTTGGTCCCATGGGCAACCTTCTATCACACAACAATAGATATTTGTAGCATCAACATCAACACAACCACCAATAGAGCCAAGTGAAAAGTTTAATGGGCGATAATTTATCAAAGAAAAATTCTCCATGGAAGATCCTGAGGATAGAGAAGTTCTAAATTGGCTCTATAAAGATGAAGAGGAAACAATCCTCAATGTCAAAATACCAATTGATCAATATGGTAAAGGGTATTCAATCATGCAAAAGATGGGCTATGATGGTAATGGTCCTATCAGAAACTGAAAAAAAGGGGTAGTTGAGCCCATTCACCTTCTAGGCCTTGATTCAAAAGCTAAAATAGGACTAGGCTATGATACTAACTAAAAAGAAATAACACCCAAGCAGTTGCATGATATTGTCCTCGCATTACAAGAAGGTTCCGATACAAGAGAAGCATGTTTGACAACAATTCAAAATTTCATGGATAATAACTCTGACACAAACTTTGGTGAATACAAATGGGACACCATCTACAATAATGATTTTTGGAGGGACAAAAAGGTTGATGTGATACACAAGTATACACCTACTCTAATCGAAGGTGAAGGTTCAGGGACCCAACCGCAAGAATCTGAACTACAAGGTGACTATGATTCTAGTGATACTGAGTCAGATTTAAACAAATAAGACTATTGCGAGAACAGTACCATCATTGATCTGCCTCATACCTCGGATCCTATGGACAACTTCATTATGACCATAACCATAGCTGATTTCATGCAACCCGATGACCCGCTACCATTGATCCATCTTGATCTCATTGACTGCGATTCATCTGAACCATCGATATACCTATGTTTCCAAGCGATGAATCTATTGTGAGCTTCCTTTCTGCAGATGACATGAATGATTTTTCCACTAGCGATTTTCGACATAGTCTTAAATCAAGAGAGTGTCAAGTCTCCTAGTTGCAAAAATAAAAATCCAAAAAAATATCTAATGGTGAAAACCAGAGTATGGCAGTATTAGATCAAATAAAAGATAAAACAAAGAGCATATCAGATGGTGAAAACCTCATTTAGGCACCAGATGATGGGATACTTGACACTCTCCCCGAGCATTATCATGAGTGATCGCCTATATTGATTGAGCCTAATAAAGAGGCCAAAATTGACACTTCAAAAAAACCAAGGACTCTACAGTTAGTTGCATCAATGATAGATAAAGAAGTGCCAGAGTTCATGAAGTTCCTAAGAAAAAATTAGGTCAACTTTCCTGGTCTAATGCATAAATGCTAGGTCTTTATCCTAATCTCATAATGCATCACTTGTCCATGAAACTAGGAGTTAAGCCTGTGAAAAAAAAAGTCAAAAAGATACATCCTCATGTTGCACTACTAGTTAAAAAAGAACTCATAAAACTCCTTGATGCGGGATTTATAAGATCAATCAACTATGCAGAATGGATCTCCAACATTGTTCCTATGTCCAAACCAAACAAACCTATTAGAATTTGTACAGATTTTAGAGATCTCAATAAGGCATTTCCTAAGGATGATTTCCCACTTCCAAACATCGATACTATAGTTGATCTGATAGTTGGCCATGCCATGTATTCACTAATGGATGGTTTTTCTGGATACAACCAAATCAAGATTGCACCTGAAGACCAGGACAAAACAACTTTCACATGTCCATGGGGGACTTATTGTTGGAATTTCATGCCTTTCGGTCTAAAGAATGCTGGGGATACATATCAAAGAGCTATGACTACAATTTTTCATGACATGATGCACACATTCATGGAAGATTATGTAGACGATATATTGGAAAATTCATGCACAAGAGAAGGACATATTGAAGTGTTATCAAAAATATTTACAAGGTTAGAAAAGTTCAAAGTTTGCCTCAACCCCGAGAAATGTGTTTTTGCCCAGGGTCACATCTAGAAAGCTCTTAGGATACATAGTATCAGCAAAAGGGATTGAAGTAGATTCTACCAAGGTACAAGCAATCGTGGAAATGCCTCCACCAACGAATATCAGTCAGTTGAGTTCATTATAGGGATGACTTCAATCTATACGAAGGTTCATCACATAGCTGGTAGATAAAAGTCTACCTTTCACACATCTATTGCATAAGAATGTTCCTTTCAAATGGGATGACAAGTGTGAAATGGCCTTTCAATAGATCAAGTAGTACCTAATGAACCCACCAGTTCTAGTACCACCAAATCCAGACAAACCTCTAATCTTATATATTGCCACAACAGAGACATCTTTGGGAGCATTATTAGCACAAGAGGACTCTATAGGAAAGGAACATGTAATTTATTACATCAACTGAATGCTAACAAGTCATGAACTCAACTACACTTTCATCGAAAAGGCTTGTCTAGCAGTAGTGTTTGCCTCACAAAGATTTTGGCACTACATGTTAACTCATACAATCAATCTTGTTGCAAAGATTGATCCACTTAAGTATCTATTGAGCAAGGCTACATTAGCAGGAAGGTTAGAAAAATGGGTTATGATCTTGAGTGAGTTTGACATCCATTATGTTGATCCCAAAGCAATCAAAGGACAAGTTATTGCCAATAAACTAGTTGATGCACCACTACAAGCAGGGCATCCCATGCATATCGAATTTCCAAATGCTAACATCTTCACCGCAGAATCAAAACATCCATGGTATTTATATTTTGATGGTTCTTTCACTCAACATGGGTTGGAGGAAGGCATACTCTTTGTCACCCCTCAAGGAAATACCATTCCTCGGTTGTATAGGCTAATGTTTCCATGCACAGAACAACATAGCCGAATATGAAGCTTTAATCACTGGACTCAAGATCACATTGGAATGGAGGATCACAAAACTACAAGTTTATGGTGACTCACAGTTAGTCATTAATCAAATCAATGATGATTATCAAACCAAAGATGACAAAATGTTGCCATATAAGAAAATGGTTGACGATTTCAAGAACTACTTCATGGATATCAAGTTCATACAGATTCTAAGACTTGATAACAAAGCAGCTGATGCCATGGCCACGATCGCATCATTGTTACAACTCCCAGAAAATGAAGCTTGCTATGAATTTCTAGTGGAACAATCATTTGTACTTGCCTATGACGCATCTGAAAGCCAAATCATTTTCCACTTAGTAGGATCCAATTCACCTTGGTATGGCAAGATTTATGCCTTCCTAAAAGATGATATCTTACCACCTGACCTATCCCAAAATCAAAAGCATAACTTTATCCACCAATCCTCTCGCTATACTCTTATCACTGACATCCTTTATCGTCATGGTCTTGATGGTACTTTACTTCGATGTCTTGAACATGATGAATCTGACAAGGCTTTACAAGAAGTTCATGGTGGCATTTGTGGTACTCAGTCTAGTGGGTTGACCTTATCTAAGAAATTGATTAGAATGGGTTACTACTAGCCTACGATGGAAAGAGAATCGTTCACTTTTGTGAAGAAGTGCTCAAAATGTTAGATACATGGGAATCTCATTCATGCACCAACACAAGAACTACAACCGTTCACACCAACCTGACCATTCTCTCAATGGGGGTTAGATCTAGTTGGCAAGATTCATCCTTCATCATCAAATAGACACAAGTTCATCATCACAGTGACAGAGTACTTTACCAAGTGGATTGAAGTAGTACCTCTTACTAAGGTTACCGACAAACAAATCTCATTGTTCATACTCAACTATATCATTTGTCGGTATGACATTCCCAACTCCATCATCACATATAATGGAAAACCATTCAAGAATGTTGACGAACTTTGTGAGAGATTCCATATCCAACATAGATATTCAACACCCTACTACCAACAAGGGAATGGCCAAGCAGAGGCCTCGAACAAAACCATACTAAAAATCTTGAAGAAGACTTGAATGATGTAGGGAAAGATTGGCATGTATAACTCAATCCCGCATTATGGGCCTATAGAACTAAAATCAGAATGCCAATAGGAGCAACACTGTATGCTCTTTTCTATGGAGCAAAAGCCATATTACCTCTAGAGGTTGAGATTCCATCACTTAGAGTATCACTGAAAGGTTTAATCGAAGATGATGAATACAGAGTTTCCTGACTACAAGAGCCAGAACTCCTTGATGAGAAGAGACAATGAACGACTGATCATTTGAAAGCATATCAATAGATGATGTCTGGTAGCTATAATCACATAGTAAAGCCATGTACCTTTTAGGTCGGTGATCTTTTTTTGAAGGAAAACCCACAAAACTAGCAAGACAAAGAGAAGAAAGGAAAGTTTGAACCAAATTGGTTAGGTCCTTACGTGGTCATCGTAGTATACGGTTCAGGAGCATACAAGTTGTCAACACCAGAAGGGGACCTATTTGACAAACCCATCAACAACATGCACCTGAAGAAGTATTATGTCTAAATCAACTATCATCATCCATAAAATGTCCTTAAAAAATCTATAAAAATTAGAAAATGTTCAAAAAAAATAATAAAAACAGCAAAAAATGTCTTGAAAAAATATATAAAAATGAGAAAATGTATGAAAAAAATAACAAAAACAACAGAAAATGTCCTAAATGGGAAAAAAAGAAATCAGAAAAATTCAATAAAGATAGATAGTGAAAATCTAGCAAACAAACATTATTTGTAGATCTCCATCTATTAGTTCATGTTCTACACTTAGCTTCTCAACCTTCATTTCATGCATTTTTCCATCATCTTAGGGCCATAACAACATCATACCGCTATAATTTTCCTAGAGTGATAACATTTTACCATGGCTTGATCATTGTACATATTTGTTTTAGCAAGTTGTGTCAATACTGGGGGCAAACATTGACATACTGGGGGCAATAAACTTCTAGGTTAGATACTGAAACAACTAGACAATGACAAAATCCAATCCTGCAAACAAACAATCAAATCCTATGAACAACTATCCAATCATTGATCCATATCACAACAGTTTTCAGCAAGTACCATATCATAACACATATCTGGATGATCTAAAATCTGAATAAATTTTTGGAATAATAGTATTATAATTTGAAAAATGGTTTTTTTACTTTCGATATCATCCCTTTGGAGCACACTTGATGATGTACTAAACTAGAGTGGTGAGGAAAGAGGATTATTTTTCTTTGTTTGTTGTCTTGAGGTTAACTATCAAACTATTGCAAATATGTTGCGAGACATGATTTCCAAAGTGAATCATTGATGATAGTTCCAAATTTTCATTAGAAAATGGTTAATTTTTTTTTGTTTATGCAAGAAACACTCAAGTCATCTCGATTCAATTACACCTTGATGCTTGTGTTCACTTGCTATATCAAAAATCATGAAATTTGTGCTCTGGTCATCATTGGTGCTAATTTCCCCTCTGATGCTTGTACATCAAACATTTTAAAACACTCTATGATGATTCAAGAAAGCTAACAATGGGCTCAACAAATGGTTGGTTTTGTTTTTTTGCATTTCATTTAGATCATTGTACATATCTGCATACTGGACTTGCATAAGAGTTTTCAAAGGCTGAACAAAAACATCAATGGCTGTCATGTCTCTTTGGACTATTTGTGGAGGACATTCAGACATTTGTTTCATTATCATCTTTCATCTTCATCATCATTTCATTAATCATTATCATTTCATCTAGGTCCTATACATATCATATAGTTTATCATTTATCATTCATTTATCATATCATTTAGATCCTTTATCATTTCATATCATTCATTTATCCATTAGGTATTTCATATCACTTTCATTTTCATATTATCTATCATCTTCATATCATTAACATCATTTTTTTTATCACATAGTTGCATACCATTTATCATCTTCACTACCATTTCAATATCATATTTTATCTTTGTGTCATCATTTCATAATCTATTTCATTTCACTTATCATTTCATTATCATTTCATCCATTTCATCTCTTTTCATTACATTTCATTATATATCATTTATCATCTTATCATACATCTCCTTATTATTAATTTCATGTTTATTTCACTTCATACCATTATTCATATCATTCATCATTCGTCACATTACATTCATATCATATATTTAATCATCTAGCATTCTCATATCATTTACATATTATGTCATTTTTCACATAACAATTAACCCATATCACTTATCAATTTCATATCATTTCATCATTCATATACATATTACAAATTCATGATGCATTTCATAAACATAAACATCCATTTTCCATCACATCATCATTATTTATTGCATTTGAAAAATCCGAAAACAAAAATTCATACATACATTACATTTCCACCTCATTTGCAAAACATTGCATTTTTCATAAACATATCATATATCCCATTACATATTTTCATAATCACACCATAAGTTATCCACCTACATGACATCATTAGTACACATCACAAATCGTCATCATAAGAATCATCCTGCATCACATGGTTAGTTATAAAACCATTAAAAAGAATTGCAAATCCATCTCATAACATAGACAAACAAATTCATATCGATATCATCATCATATCATCACATAAAAAATGCACATCATCAAAACTCATTGTCGTTGCATATCATCGCTCATCAAAAATAAATACAAATGTCCAATGTCTAATGAAACTGAAAAGTATAGAGAGATACATGCGATATGACCAGAATCAATATACATGCTCCACAAATGATATACATGTGTGAAGTACATCCATAATACTACATATATAAACATCAGATATCAAGGTTGGCTAGTGGAGCCCCCTAATGGAGTTGGTCTAGAGACTGGTTGCCTACCACTACCACCTACGTCATGATCTTGTTGAGGTACTGTAACCCCTCTTCTATGAGACACAATCCGTGATCTGCTCCTATATTTGTTGTGGGACTGAGCGTAAGGCTCTTCGTGCTTGGAAGGACACAACTCCTCATATCTAATATAGTAATGCTTAGCCTCCCTGGCAATCTCAAATCCCTTTGCAATGGCCTCTCGCAAAGATGCACTTTGAACAGTGCCCATGAGTCTCTCAGCAACCCCCTCTGCCTCTAATACCCTCTTTCTGAAGGAGTCTCTCTTTGATATCAACTGGGCCACCTGTAGATCTGGGGAAAGAGGAGGTACCTATACCTATTCCTGTATATGTGCCTATGCCTACACAAGCTATGTCTATAACTGCACTACAAAACTCTGAGCTTAAGCCAACTAGCTCTGCAGTTGTGCATGTTGCCCCTGGAGAGTCTATACCTGGGCTTGCAAAGTAGATATCTGAATCCACTACACTGTGGAAGGGACCCTAGAATCACTATCCTCTGTCCCATACAATTCCTCAGGCTCTGCATGATTTGTACACTGCCCAAAATGTCTGACTTCGGTCTCACTAGCCTCTGCTCATCCCCTCCGCCCTCTCCACCATCATCCCCACCACTATCATCTAAGCTCTCCCCATCTCCACTATCCTCCTCCTCTCCTCCACCAACGACCTGCTCCCCCCTACCACATCCTCCTGTCTCCTACGCCTTCACTAATGTAACACCAAAATGGCTGTCGGCATCTGGACATGTGAAACGAGGAAATGGGTGTGTGAAAATAAGCAGAGTAATCCTCAGAGATACCTACATTAGTAATAACGGGCCTGCCATCCAATACCTTGCATTATAAACCTATATACTCTGTATAAGCAACCTGATAAGAAATGTAGGGCCCCCATCTAGGATCATCCTTGCACCATGCATAGTGTGCAATGCCTTGAGGCATCCCCTGAGTATATCAGAATTGTCTCTGTACTCGTAAATCCAAAAATCTCTCTATAATTAAAGGGGTCCAACCTATCAAAAATTGGGGCATACATACAAAAGGCATCTCCAGATGATTTGTATCCCACACCTCACAATTTGTGTAAGGCCTCCATATCACTGAATCTACATCATCTAGACTCCATCTCCAATACTCCAACTTGCCCAACTTGGGTTGGACAAGTGCACTAGAATAAGCATATACACATGGCTTACCTAGTGGCCTAGCTCTAGGTCCAAGTCATCTCGTAATAGCAATATGCTCCCATGCCTAGATCTAGCAGGGTAACACTGCAAGACAAACTGGATGATCCTCTGTATACTACTTGGTGCAAGTCATGATACAAATGTGCTAACATGCAGCTCCCCTAGGAATATCTCCATTGCTGACCTATCATCTGCTCAATGATCCTTCCCCACCCAACTGATAGTCCCTTTGACTGGCGGTCCGAAAAAAGGAAGCCTCCAATGAATGCACTCAAAATGGCGAGTAAGGCCGAATATCCCCTCAAATCTTCCCATGGCACCCAATACCATGCTATCTGATCATCCAAAAACACTCTTTGGAGTGCATCTGTACCACCTAGCTCCTTTTGGTCATAAAACACAAGAGCAACTACCACTGGAATCCCCAAAATCCTATATATATCCTCTGAGGTCACAGTCATCTCACCCATCGGCAAATGAAAGGTATTATGCTCAAAATTCCATCTCTCTGCTAGTGTGGTCAACAGTGATCCCATGTTTACCCGAATCGAAGGCATAGACAATAAAGGTCCCAACCCACATCTCACTATCACTTGTACATTTGTAGGTGTCAAATCTTGTATCCTATCCCAATCCATAGGTAAGTGCTCTTTGATCTAGAGGTTTTTGAAAACCTCCTATTTTTGGTCATCACTAGGACAATGAATTAGACTCATATCATGACTCATATCACAATGACCTATCTACTTAACATCATATAATCACAACAAATATCTATCTATCAGTGCTCCATATTAGTGACCCATATCAGTGACCCATATCAGTGCATTATATCAGTGACCCATATCAAATTCTCTAAGTGACTCATATCATGAAATCAATGCAAAATTTATATCAAATCAATCTACTCTATCATCATTTACTATTTGTTTTCTTTTTCAAGAAAGCAAATTTATCAACAATCAAATCATTTTCCTATTTGTACTTTAGTCACAAATACAAATATGTTTCCAATCACATCATCTACCATTTTTTTTCTATCACATAAATCAAATTTATCAAAAGTCATATCATTCATCTACTCTTTGTTTTCTAAAGCAAAGTTATCACACAAAATGCAATCAATCATTCTACTCTTTGTTTTTTATTCAATGAAAACAAAGTTATCAGCTATGTACTCTTTGCTTTCTATTTTGGGAAACAAAGTTATCAATTCATCATTTCTCAAATATTTTATCATTTCTATCCATATCCACATCATGACAAGACAATTTATCTAGACCAAAGAAGCAATATATGTCATCATTTTTTTCATCACTTTCATCAAACAATGCATTTTGCCTAAAATTCTTGGATGCGCTAATCCACGTCCTCTATGCGCAGAAGTTTCCCCCCTATGCGCTATTTCCATATATACGCTAAACCCCTAAGCATATGTGCCATTTCATCTACCTGATGCACAAGAACCCTAGATACGCTAATTTGTTTCCTATATGCACTAATATAACACTGGCTAGGGAACATTCCTGGATGCACAAACTTATTTCCTCTATGCGCTAAAGGGCCACTTTCCTATCAGCATCCTAAATGTGCTATTCTGGGTATCAAATGCGCTAAACTAACTATTTCCTAGTCTATCCTCGATGTGATGCTTTACACCCTATATGCACTACGAAAATTATTGAATGTGCTATTCTATTTCCTCTATGCGCTAAAACAGACTGTTAAATTCTAAATCTGTGCCAAAGTTTATCAAAAAATTGATTGAAATAAAAAAATTTCCAAGCAAAGAGGATTGAATCGACTCACCGGTGGTCCATAAGCAGTTGGTCTTTGATACCGGCATGCCCACTCGAATCTATGTGTATGGACTGGAATCTCCATCTTGACATGTCTTGCCAAGTCAGCATCAGAGCAAAAAGTTACTAAAGTCAAAAGGTGAAAATGACTTGCCCTTTTTACCCTTTTGACCTTTTAAAGGTCAGCCAGGGTGGCTTTTTGTTGCATTTTATTTTTTCTATTTTTCTCAAACTTTGACCTTATTTTTCAAACTGGGGTGTCTTTTAATCAATTTTCGGGAGCTAAATCACTGCATCCCTCTCATCATCTGAATTTCATCATCAACTCAACATTTTTCTCATCATCAGTGATTTATCTCCCGAGGGGTCATCATCAATATCAGCCACATTTTTCAATCAAAAACATATCAAAGTGAAATCAAAAGGATATCAGTCAGATTTTTCGATTAGGGGATTTTTTTTCAAAAGCAGGAATATTTTCTTTGAAGCAATGCATTTTACACATCACTTCAAAGAGGGGAAAAATGTATATGCATAAATTGGTCATGTATAATTAATCTAGGCATTTAATTAAATATTAATTATTTAATTAATTTCTCTAAAGTCCTCTACATATGATTAAAATTAATTAATTTAATTATATTGTTCATTCACTTTATTCTTCCACCTTAATTAAATAAATTCACTTTATTTAAACATTCATATGTCTACTTGATTAATTAAATAAATACCCTTTATTTATCTTAATTGATTATCACCTTTTGAATTTAATTAAGTCTTTTGATTTAATTAAATTTAAATATTTCGTTTCTCCTATTCAAATCTTTCTTCTAATTAATTAAATATTTTATTTAATTAATTTCATCTACATGTCATTTCCTAAAAAAATAATTAAATATCTTTACTTAATTAATGTTCTTCATATCTTTCCAAATCATAATTAAATATTTTATTTAATTATGAAATCTTTTTCAAATCTTAATTAAATGATTATTTAATTAAGAAAAATCTCCATGTCACCCATAAATAAATAATTGAATTTATAATTCATTATTTATCTTCTTAAAATCTTTCCAAAATCCTCTAAAAAGATGATTTTTATCATTTCATCTTATCTCTTCCATGAAAAGGGAAACAAATCCTACTTTCTATTTTTCTCTCTAGTATTCTCCATCTTCGACCATTTGATCTGCTATTATTATCACAGCCGTTGATTGCATCGGCCAATCACAATCCTTCAAAAAATCTATAAATATGCCTGCATATCCAAGCATTTATGAGATTTACGAGTAAGCAATAGGCGATTAGAGAATAGTTGCATTCAGTTAGCATTTATTATCAACATTTAATAGAATTCCTAATCATAATTTCTTTATGAAGTAATCATAGCAATTTTCAATCATGCATCATTTAATTAGCATAATCTTAGCGTAGTATGCATTTATCATCTATAATCTCATTCTCTGGGAGGACTATTTGTTGAGCCTGACAAAATTTGAGAGCAACAGCTGGAATCGACAAAATTACTAGAGATAGGAGATGATAGGACACTTTCAAAGGAGTTGTTTTAGGAGTTTGCTTTAATTTTCAATTAGTTTCTTTTGATTTAATGTCTTATTGATGTATTGGTTTATATTTTTTTAGTTATCTTGTGCTTATTTGAACACACATTTTTTGCGCCCATCGTGGGGCATTTCCCCATTTTTAACATCTACTTGTAGGTTTTTTGACAGGATTTTGCGTTTTGAAGTTTGGCTTTTCAAAAAAACATTCGCACTTTAGCGCATCTGTCGAATCTTGAAGCACATCCGCAAACTATTTCAACACTTTTGCAGGTCTTTCAGAGCATCTAGGAACTGTTTTAGCGCATCCAAAGACTACTTTAATGCATATAGGGAATAAAATGACACATACATATAGCTTAATTCATTAAAATTTTGTTAAAAAAAACACGCATTTTTAGATTGGCGCATTTAGGCTTTCTTTTAGCACATTTAAGGTTTTCTGTAGCGCTTCTGATGTTTGTTTTAGCACATTGACTGGTTGTTTTAGCACATATGTGTGATCTCTTAGTGCATGAAGGTTGTAACTAAACAAGGTTCTAAGTCTGATGCCTTCCGTAGACAGGACTTTTCTGGTGTAAAAAGAACCAATCTAGTATAGTCACATCTAGTTTTAAAAAGAAGCAACCCTAGGATAGACATGGATTAAAATGAAGCAATATAGGATAGTCACCACACAATGATTTTTGTGGTTAAAATAAACAACTTGTTTTCGTGAAGCAATTATCTTCACATAGTTTAGATCATTGTGATTTGGGCTCTAAAAAGAACACTGTTTGCTTTGCTTGCAGCAATAGGTCTATGCTCTCCCCTTAACTAGGTGATCAGAATACCATAACTGCCTTTTTAATTCATGCAATTTTACATGCTTTCTTAAATCCTTTAGAGGGCTTGCTCTTGTGGGAAAAATTACTCACCCAAGAGGAACGATCTAAGTGGGAACAACTAAAGCCAATTTTTCCAACCCACTATAATCAAAAAGTGAATTCAGAGAAATTCCACAATTTGACGCTAGTGTGCAAGATAACCATCCCCAAAGCCTTTGTTCTAAAGGTTGGGAGGTCTCCTAAGGGATTTTATCATTTGTCGCACCGAATGGAAACCCTTACTAAGAACCTAGTGTAGAAGCTAGTTGTGTCAGTTTCTAAACATCCTAATAATCACAGTGCAAGGGGAGGGAAGAATCTGCCCCCAAGACACTCACCATATAACTACCAAGGACTATTTGCTCAAGGGATCCAGTATCCACTTCAATCACTCTGAGTAGGCACCTAGAAAAGAAAAAAGCATGGGTGCCCCTTCGGGGGTGACATGGCTATGTGAGTCGATATAGTTCTAAGATGTGGGTTGTTGATTATTATGATGACCTACTTGAGCACTAAGAGTGAGTCTGCTTGAATTGTCTATTATGTGCAAAACCTGTGAAAACATTTTTGAATAGACACTCGATGTTTACTATAAGGCTTAAAAACTACTATTTTACGAGTATTTGTTGTGTTTTCAATCACATTAATTCAGATAAAAGATCATCCAAAATGAGCATGCAAAAATTTAGCTAAAATTGTTCAAAACTGTTAAGAAAACTGCCTTAGAAAATGGTTTTAGCGCATCTAGGGAATATCTTAGCGCATATGAGGTCCATTCTAGCACATCTGCTGGTTAGTTTAGTGCATTTAGAGCCTATTTCCGTGCATTGAGTGTCTTAGCGCATCCGTTGAATAATCTGTAAACAGTTTTAGTCACTGTCATTTTTTTGTTTCTATAGCGCATCTGAGACATATTGTAGCGCATCTAAGGTCTGCTCTAGTGCATGTGCCTATTTCTATAGCACATATAGGACATAGAGTAGTGCATTTCTCACTTTCCTGAAGTTTCACTTTTGACAGATTTGAGTTTGTAACACCCTTAGTCCAATAGCATCCTAACATTTCTCCTATGCTTAGAGATTGGAAATCAACCAAGTTTGTTAAGAAGTCCATTATCAATAAAATCAAGAAACCCAAGAAACATCTAGGTTACAAGAAAACCTTGCAACATAGAAAGTTTTTGTACGAAATTTGAAATCTCTTGCTCCATTATCGTGAGTTTCTCCATAGGTACCAATATTTTACTAGGGGATTTACCTATGAGTACGTTGTAGAGCCTTTATATTTACGAGCCTATTTTTCATAGAAGAGCTCTATCACAATGACACAATCACAATCAACCTCTCAACTTCAATTATCTACCACAACCTTCTATTGAATATCCAACACATCCCAGCCAAATCATTTAGTGATCTTAACTAGGCTACTTGACATATCATTTTTTTTCGAAAACAAGGATCAAAACTTAAAAGTTCATTTTTCAAACAAGTTTATGATTATTGATTCAACTTCCTCAATATGATTCCGATATCCTTCATCGTTGGAAGCCACAATCAAGAGTTAGGAATGTCTTTCATCATATCATAGGATTTTCATCTTATTAGATCAAGAAATCATCATTTTCGCACTTATCAAACTATGATCTAAGTCTAGAAGAACATTTCAAAATCATATGCCTATTTTTACAAGATGTCAATACAATAAGCTGAAAGAGGAAATTCAACAAGAAGATCATACCCGAAGAACTCAAGAAGAAGGTGAGAGTAGTAATCCCCTTTATAGTATGAGTCGTAATCCCCTTTTTAATGACAACATGGATAAAAGAGAAGAAAATCCATTCCCTTTCAAAAAATATAGGGACATGAGAAAAAATCCTATAGATAGTGATGATGAACGAGAGGATGAACATCACCTTAGAGAGGTCGAGCAAGATCCAAAATTTCATAAATCCTTAGAAAATATCTTGCAACTCAATAAAGAGAAGTATTTCCTCTATCTAGCTGACAAAGGAGCTAAATTGCCTCATGATTTTGATACTGAGAACATAGAGAGTAGTCTTGATGAAACACCCTTGTTTGATCTTAGTGCCTTGTCTCAACAGATTAAATCACTACAAGGAAAAATTAAAGACATGCAAGGGGGAACCACAACAAAGGCATATGCTCTTGATGAAATATGTCCTTATCCTTTTGATGAACGTCTCAAAATATTCCCAGTTCCCAAACATTGTGAAGTTCCAAAGTTTGATCATTATAATGGGAAATTAGATCCAATTGATCATATTAGGGACTTCTGAAATATGACTTTAGAGTTTTCTCATGAGGACACATACTTGATGCGTTTGTTTCCTAGGATTCTTGGAGGCCAATCCATGGAATGGCTATCGAAAATCACACCGCCTATCAAGACATTTGAGGAATTGATTAATGAGTTCATATCACAATATTCCTAAAACATTCAACATCAAATGACCATGATTGATGTCTACAAGGCTAAACAGAAACCTGGTGAACCATTCATTACATTTATTTAGAGATGGAGAAGATTTTTCACCAGATACCCACGTCATGTTCCTGAAAAGGAAAAGATTGCCACTTTCATAAACAACTTAGATCAAGAGATGAGCTATCGTCTTAATCTCCATTGTCCTCCCTCTTTTTAGAAATTGATTGAAAATGCCATCACCATTGATATCAAATCTCAACAAGATTCAAATTAATTTCATTCTCTCCTTCAACCTATCACCTGTCCCATCAATTGTTCTCACACGTTTTGTGGGTAGTATGAAATATAATATTTTATGTAGTGTTCATTCTCTTTCGTAGATGTTTAGTTTTCTATTTATATTTTTTGAGTGTATTTTTGTAAAGCACTATTTGGAGTCCAGCTCTCTTGAGCTATCTATGAGTTTTTGGTCATTTGAAACTACCTACATGTGAGTTTGTGGTAATCTGAAACCACTTGTATATGAGAATGTAATGTCAAAATGATGAATGAGCACTAACTCAAAAGTTGATGTAATATTTCAATTTGAGTAATATAAAATTTCATGTAAGAGTCTATTTTATATTTTATTTATCTGCTCCCCTATTTCAACAATATATAACCAGCTTGGCTTGTGCCATTTAGTCATAAGACCATATTGGTTCAAACAAATCCATGTGTTATATGACCAATTTCTTGTGGCTACATCAACGGAAATTTGAGGTTATAGATAAACTTTCTATTTTAGATATAGCCAAGAGGAGGGTTACTGATATGTGTATCCTAGCAGTGTGGCTTCTAAACAACACTAAAGATGAAAATTAGGTCATTGTCTGTGACACTTCCATGGCATGTCCCCATGTGGCCAGCCTGGTAATTCTAATGAAATCTGCCACATTGCTTAGAAGTAAAAGACATATCTTTTTATGCTTTATGTGAAAGTATTTCTTCTGAGTGGCCTATAAGTTAGATAGCTTATAGAGATAGACATATGTAGTTGTTGAATAGAGATATAAGAGAGTCTTTTGTATGTTGTCAATGTATGCATTATAATAGTACAATATGAGCTTGTAATAATACTAGCATACATATATTAAATATTAGTATATATAAAATACGTCGAGAGTTATCCTCAAGGCGCCTATAATTTTAAATAAAAAAATATTTTTTAATTAATATCATATTACCTTGAATAATATTTATTTTACTATAATTACAAATATTCAAGATCACTCACAATCTACCACATTCATTATCACACTTAAAGAAAAATAATAATAACTATATAATAACAAATAATAAGATAATAATATCGATATCCATACTAAGATCAAATTGACCCATAATACAAAAAAAAAGGATAAGAATTCATATGAAGGGCAAAGACATCTATAATTATATAATAACAAGTAATAAGATAATAATCTCAATATCCATACTAAGATCAAATTGACCCATATTACAGAAAAAGGATAAGAAGTCATATGAAGGGAAAATACATTTGAGGATGTTTAACTTTAACTAAATTTGTAGGACCCATACAAACATGGACACAGTCACATATTTGAATTGGATGTTGTTGTTGTTGTTGTTTTTGTTAGTCTTCGCCATCTTTCCATAAATACTTGGATGGATAAGCCAAGTTTCAATACAATCTATATAAATTTGTTCCATTTAAACTAAAATATTTGGGTTATTTTTGAGAGAATCTTTGGCATATATTGGTGTAAGAAAAGTCAACAATTACCTGATATGTACCTTGTGTAGGATGAACAGCATCCCAGAAAACACTAGATGATGTATTTGAACTTGTAATTGGAGTTTTCTCATTTCAACATGTAGCCCCTATTGGATGTCTCAAATCCTGCAAAACCTAGCCCATAGTTAAACTTAGAATTAAATAGCTTCAAATGCTAAAAAAGACAACTAAAAATGTTATGCTTTTCGAAGTCTTACTATATAACAAGGATTTTTCATAAGTAAAAGAGATAGTAATAGATGTCTATGTAGTCCACTCTAATGTGTGGAAGACAAACTTCCATTCGTGGAGGAATCCTTAAATTTATGGCTATAAAAAGATGAAATGTCATTGAATTTATCTATACATCCATCCAATTTTGATTTCCCATATAATTTTTTCTCCATCGGCACACATCACAGTGGAGGGAGCCCAACCATGCCTAGCTTAGGCACACCAAGCTTGTAGATCTCCCGTTTAACAAAATTAGAGGCTTTTAAAACTGTAGTATGAGAAAAATTCGGTCATTGAAAATAAAATTGCTGCATATCTCGAGCACAAAATCCTAGTTGATTTCTTTTATTGGGAAGAAACAAATAATTCTCTATAAATTCGTTGGTACCCGTGACTACTAGAACAAAACAAAAAACCCTAATTCTAAGATGAAGGAGATTCTCTTACAAGTTGAATCAACATAAAAAATAGAGAAACCTTGACGCTATAAAAAAGGAGGTCACTCATTCCTTGACATATCAAGTAGTATAAACTAAAAGAAGAGAAATTAACATACAACAAGTGCAATGGAAAGGTGGTTGTATCCAGTCCCAGCGAAAGAAAAACTGACGCCTATAAGAAGCTCTTGGGTGTTGAGATTAGGGTCTAAAAATGGCGGAATATTTTTCTTCACCCCAAGTCCAGAAGTTGCAACCCCAAATTCTATAATTAATCTTGCAGCTAGACACCCTCTTAGAAAGGTCAAATAAATACAAGATGGTGGACAAGTGTACTGATAAAATTTGTTGCAAGCTTGCCATTATAAAAGTGGCATTTCCTTGGTGACCCATAGAATCTTGGCCATTTAGGCCATGCTTGTCCTTATCAAGGGTGGGAATGAATTTATTGTTGCCAAGGTCAATGATCAAGTCCAAAAAACAGGGAAAAACATAGCATAAAAACAAAGAGAACAACTGAAGATATAACTGTCCAACTTATATTCCAAACAATCCAACAATTTACAACTGCAGTGCTATTTGCAATGAGCAGCTTCATATTTATAGTGCATCTTGGAAACTTTTAGTAATCTAGAGACTTCTATAGCTGGAATGTTCTTTTTATGAATAGCTTCTAGCTATTTCAATATTCTAAAAATTCTTACATTCAAGAAACTTCTTTACATTCTAGACAATCTTAACTTCCTAACATCCCCCCTTAAGATTGTATAGAATATTACAAAGATTTTACAAAAAAGGGGAAAAAAGATACAAAGGAGAGGGGAACATTATATTACTATCCCCCCTTAATGTTCACCTCAATCATGCCTAGCATACCCCGTAATTTCAGAAATTTGGCCTCAACCATACTCTTAGTAAATATATCTGCTGCTTGGTCTTCACTTGGACAAAATTGGAGATTAACAAAATTTGCTTGAACAAGATCCCAAATATAGTGAACATCAATCTCAATGTGTTTTGTTTTAGCATAAAAAATAGGATTATTTGCAATTTGTATAGCACTTTGATTATCACAATACAAAGGAGTAGTTGAACTTTGTGCAAAACCAAGCTCAAATAAAAGGTTGCGAATCCAAACTGCTTCCTTTCCGACTTCTTTTGCTGCTCGATATTCTACTTCACATGAGGACAATGATGTAGTTGTTTTTTTTTTGCTGCTCCATGTAATTGGACCTAACCCAAGCTGAAAAATATAACCACCAGTAGATTTCCTATCATCTATATCACCTCCCCAGTCTGAATCTGTAAAGCCAATCAAAGAAACTGAGGACTTGTAACTATAATGTATGCCATAGTAAATGGTTCCACGAATGTATCACAAAATCCTTTTGGCAGCCAAACAATGACTTTCTTTTGGTTCCTACATAAATCTAGATACCATATTGACTGCAAAACAAGCTATCTATATAAAGTAGCATCCACCTTCTTGGAAGTACATTCCTTAGTAAGCTTAATTCCAGATTGAAAAGGAGTAGGAGCTGGCTTACATTCAAGCATGTTAAATTTTTCTAAAAGATCCAAAGCATATTTTCCTTGAGAGATAAACAACCCATCATGGAGCCTACTAATTTGCAAGCCAAGAAAATAATTTATTTCACCCAAATCACTCATATGAAATTCCCCTTTAAGATCTGATTTCAAATCATTAATTAACCCAATATTTGGTCTAGCTATGAGTAAATCATCCACATAAACTACAACAAGAATAATTTTATTTTCCACTCTCTTCACATAAAGATTTGGATCTGATTTACATTTTTTAAACCCATGAAGTTGAAAATACCTTTCAATCTTCTCATTCCATGCTCATGGTGCTTGTTTAAGCCCATAAAGTGACTTCTTTAATCTGCAAACAAGATTAGGATGTTGCTGATCTACAAAACCTGGTGGTTGATCCATATATATTTCTTCATATAAATCTCCATTTAAGAAAGCATTTTTGACATCCATTTGATGAATATGGCACCCAAGACTTGCAGCCAAGGAAAGAATAATTCTAACGATATTTATTTTAATGATAGGAGAAAATGTTTCTTCATAATCAACACCCTCTTTTTGATTGAATCCCTAAGCAACCAATCTAGCTTTAAATTTTTCTATAGCACCATCTGATTTAAATTTTGTTTTATAAACCCATTTGCAACCAATCACATTCTTACCTTTGGGAAGTGGCACAAGTTCCCAAGTTTTATTTTTCACCAAAGCATCATATTCTTCTTCCATAGCTTGCTCATATGATCTTGGGTCATTTACTTGTAATACTTTGGCCATGAGAGCACTGTCATTCCTTCCATGGATCTTTGAGCCTTGCCTATATATTTCTTCAACACTCCTTGTCTTTTGTCTAGCTGAAAAGTCATCTTCTTCATCATCACTACCTACATAAAATGTCTGATTACAAGCATTAGTTGTTTCATTTTCAATAGTATTGTCATCATTTGTATAAGTGCACAACTCATCCTCATCAATGTAGTCTCCATTTCTTTCTAAAATATCTGAAGAATGAGAAGCATTTGTTGTTGTAGAGTGAGAGGAAGTGGTTGTAATTTGTGAATGTTCATCAAAATTCACATCTCTACTAACAAATACCTTGTTTGTTGTCAAATCATATAACCTGTAAGCCTTTGATTCTTCACTATAACCCATGAACAAACACTTATGACTCTTTGGAACTCTAACTTTTTTCTCTTTTCATCAGGAATGTGTGCCCAAGCAATACACCCAAAAACTTTAAAATATAACCAATGTGAGGTTTCCTACCACTCCATTCTTCTTTAGGGGTGATATGTGTGAGAGATTTAGTGGGGATTCTATTTACAATATGTGTAGCACAAGAAACAACCAAACTCCAAAATTTATTATGTAAACTTTTAAAATGCAACATACAACGAGCCATCTCTAAAAGAGTTCTATTCATTCGTTCAGCCACCCCATTTTGTTAAGGGGTATGAGGAGTTGTTCTTTGCATTTTAATACCACAACTTTCACAAAATGATTCAAATGCATAATTGCAATATTCACCCCCATTATCCGTTCTTAAGCATTTAATTCTTTTCCCACTTTGATTTTCAACTAATGCCTTAAACTTCTGAAAAACTTCAAATACTTCATTTTTCCTTTCAAGAAAATAAACCCATACTCTCCTGCTATAATCATCAATAAAAGTGAGAAGGCACCTGGAACCTGAAAGTGAAGGATAGCCTGGTTCACATAAATCACTATGAATGAGTTGCAGCGGATGATTAGCTCTCCATGCTTTACCTAAATCAAAAGGATCTCGATGATGTTTTCCTAACACACATCCTTCACAAACACCTTCAGAAGCTGAAATTTTTGTTAATCCTCTAACCATATCCATTCTAATCATGTCTTGTAATTTTCTATAATTTATATGTCCAAGTCTAGCATGCCAAAGTTTTGACATATAATCAATCTGAGCAATGAAAGCATGAGAGATTGTGTATTCATCATCAACAAACCCCACAAATTTAAATAAACTCTCTTCATGATCAACTCTACCAATAACAATTATACTGCTTGGGTATTTCTTATTTCTAACAATAACTTGATCAGCAGTGACAACAAAATCATATCCAGCTTGAACTATTTTATATACTGAAATAAGATTTACCCCTAATCCTTCAACCAATAAAACATTTTTCAAAGACCCATTTGTTACATTAATAGTCCCTATTCCCAAAACTAGAAGCTTCATTTTATTGCCAATAGTAATTTCTTGATCTGAATTCTTCCCTTCATAAAAATCAATAAACAAAGATCTATCCCTAGTCATGTAAGATGATGCCCCTGAATCTAAAATCCATTCTTTATTAGAATCTAAAGCAAAGTATCCCCTCTTAACATTAGATTTACTCTCGGGTGTAGCAATTACCTCCTCATTTGATTTATCTTTCCTTTTTAATGAGATTGCTACGAAGCTATGTTTATCTTTCTTTCCATCCTTAAACCTTTCTTGCTTGGGCTTATATTGTTTCCTTTCATTGTCCCTCTTCTTCAAACAAAATTTCTCCATGTGATTCTCACCTCCACAATACCTACAAATAATGGGTTTTCTTCCAACTTGCTTTTCTGCACCATCATTTCTAGAAAAATGGTTAGAACCTTCATTATTTCCTTTCCAATTCTTCTTTCCATCATTTCTAAAAAAATTACTTTTCACTGCATATGCATGATTCTTTTTAATATATCCTTCTTTAATAAGTTGAACTTCTTCATCTAAAATAGACTTGCAAAATTGATCAAAAGTTTGCTAGGGGGTATTGGGATTTAGTTGAAGAACCCTTTTCCTTGATTCCTTAAATACCTTGTATGGCTGGGGAAGCTTACTTTCAACCATTGCAATTAACTGAAAATCTTTTTTTGCATATTCAACACCTATTTTTTTTAGCTGAGCATTTAAAAAAAGTAACTTCATTGAAGTAATCAGACATTTTTTCAAAATCAGATGGATCTAAATTCATCAATTTTTCTTCTATACTAAACATGCTAGCAATGTCTGCATCTTTATAATCCTTTTCTAAATTCTCCCACAACTCTATTGGATTATCAACATCAAAAAATCTTCTATTTAGATTGGGGCTCAAAGCTTTACCAATAATACCTCTAGCTTGCTCCAACTTGCATTTCCACAACTCCTTTTCTCTATCATTTTGTTGAGGTTCCCCAATTTCTTTATTCACTATCCTCCATAAAGCCTTCTCTCTTAGAGCATTCTTGACTACAATCTTCTAATCTGCAAAACCACTTCCATCAAAGATAGGCAAAACTTCATTTGAGGAACCCATGTTAGCAAAAAATTAGCCTTTAAATAAATCTAGCAATACTCTAGCAATATAACAGCCCTGCAACCAAATATCAATCCAATAATATATTTTCCTACAGCAAATCCCTCTAGCAATATTTTTCTAGCTCTGATACCATGTAAAAACATGCCCAAATAAATATAATTATGAAATAACAGTCATAAACAGGACAAAAACAAGGCAAAACAGAGCATAAAAACAAAGAGAACAGCTGAAGATATAACTGTCTAACTTATATTCCAAACAATCCAACAATTTACAACTGCAGTGCTGTTTGCAATGACCAGCTTCATATTTATAGCGGAGCTTGGAAACTTCTAGTAATCTAGAGACTTCTATAGCTGGAATGTTCTTTTTATGAACAACTTCTAGCTATTTCAGTATTCTGGAAAATTCTTACATTCAAGAAACTTCTTTACATTCTAGACAATCTTAACTTCCTAACAAAAACAGAGATTTTGGCTTTACCATCAATGGTTTCAATGCCTGCAAAGAATGAAACAAAGCAAATACATCTACCGTGATTTAGGCACCTCATGTTTGTTCTATCATATTGTACTATTGTGACACTAGCTTTGCATTTAAAGATGACCCTTTGGTTTGTTTTTAATCAATGAAGTAGAGGAGATACTAAATGCACCTCAGAGTTGTCATAAATTCCTGTATACTAATTTAAGAGCACCTTCTATAATTTGGTGTTCTTCTCTATCCAAATTGATTTGGGTCTGTTGTTGTCACTTCTTTTATGAATAGGTTGTGTGATCTAACTTTTGTGAAATAATCACCAAAATATCGATGAGGAGAAAATCTAAAGAAAGCTATGAATGAAATAGCTTTAAAACTGTTTTAAATTTTTTTTTAAAAAACTAACATCACTATTATTGCCACTTGTATGTGAAATTCAACTTGGTTAGTTTTTCCTTACATAGATTTTTGGATGCTTAGGATGCCACTATAGACGCATTAATGCTTGCAAGATTACTTTGACAATAATTCTTTAATCTATTTTATAAATTTGTTAAACTATTTCTATCTATTACTTTTTTTTTTGGAGAGAGAATGGATAGTCATATTCAAAAAATGATGGAATTTTAACAAGTATACAATATCATGACATGCCCAAAGATTAATCATCAAAGTTTATAAGAAAGTTTTGGTTTCTACTAAGAATTTTGAGTTGATTGTCTATTCTAGAAAAAATAAGGAGAATTACACTTGGTATATATATATACACATCCACACACACATATCCTTAATAAATATATTGCACAAATGCTCTTACACAATTGTTGATTGAACATAAATAGGTTTTCAATCATGTTCAACATGTATTCTAGTATAACCTTTAAAAATGATTAGTATGGCCTAATTGGCTTTGATACCATATGTAATCTCACTATTTCCCAAATAAATAAATTTAAATTCATCTCTAATTTATTTTGTGTGCAAATGTTTTTATCTAAATAAAATGCAAGAAAAATGTAAAAATCATGCAAAGATAAAAAAAAAATGAGCACTCACGATTAGGGCTTAGATGATATTCAAACCTGCAAGTAAACACCTCAAAATGATGTCAAGGATGAGCCTAATGTTGTGTTTTCCTCTTTGGTTGGATGATCTGTGTGCTCCTTTCTTCAATCCAACAATAACAACATAACACTTGATTTAGCCTGATTTTTGGTCTCAAATGGTGATTTTACAAGAGTTTGGCTATGGTCTAAGTATGAGAGCTTGAGAGCATGAAAGTTGCATGAATGTAATAGAATAAAAAATGACTAAGGAATTTCTTAGCCATTAGAAGAGAAGTGAGAGATGGATGGCCAAGATTAAATATTGGAAAAGGATAAAGGGTTGAGATGCCTTGAGGCATTTCAACTCATATGAGGATGACATGTGTCATGCTAGGGAGAAGGGAAGAGGTGATGTGGAGTTGAAGTGGAAATGACCTGTGGAAAAGGGATTACTTGTCCCATACTCCCAAATCATGGGGAGGGTGTGACAAGAGGGAATTAAAAATTCCCTTAAAAATCTCCATGGGGATTGGAGAGGAATTTAAAATTCCTCTAGCAACCTAGGGAAGGAAAAATGGAATTTAAAATTCTATTTGGAGTGTGGGATTAGCTAAAATGGAATTAAGAATTCCATTTAGGAATATGAGGGGAATAAATAGGAATTAAAAACTCCTTGGGAAAGAGAGATTACTTTTCCAAAAAGAGAAGATATTAATGAAGGTTGGGTACATACCATAATTGGCATTAGACTTAGATTAGGATTAAATTGACCACCAATTAAGGTTGTGGAAATGATTAATTAGGATAATGAAAGGATTAGGATCAACTTGCAATTTATGGAGGATATGACACTAATCAAGGATTAGTGGTGTGCACAAATCCTAATGATAGGATTAGGCAAGTTAATTAGGGTTAGAGGTGGATTATGGAGGATGTAACATTTGGAGAGAGAAGGGGGAGATGAATTAAAAAATAATTTTAATCAACATAGGCTAAGTGACTAGATTAAATAAATTGATTTATTTATTTAATCTAGAGAAGAAATGTGAAAGGATAAAACATTTAATTAGATAATTAAACACTTTAGAGGATATTGAGAAAATGAAAAATATTAACTAAATAATAGTGACATTATTTAATTAACATGAATAAGGGAGTGAAATGGACGAAATAAAGGATAAATTTGACCACCTGGGAATGGTCAAATTTAGATATCTACATGTTTTCCTCTTTGAAATATCATTAAAATAACAATGTTTTGAAGATAAATAAAATATAGCTGACTTGATAGAAGAAAATGAGGATTAGATGCCCTAGCATGGAAGGAGGAATGACAAGAAGAAAAATATGAAATATGGAAGGATGATGCCACCTTGAAAGGCAAGACGGTGAAAAGGGGCTTCAAACTACTTCTTTATAGAGGAAAAAGGAGGGTACCAGCAAGACTGTGACAAAAAATGATGAAAAACGATGAAGTAATGGAGGAAAGAGGGGCTATGAGGTGTAAATGGGAGAAAAAAGAAGAAATTAGGGCTTAGGGGGTAATTAGGGGGGCTATATATAGTAAATTAGGTAATTTACTATTCATTTTTACTCTAAACATTTGAGAGAAAATAGTGAGCAGTGAGAGAAAAATGTCCTACAGAGGAGATATCCCACATCAGTTGGGAATAGTTCAAGTGTGGTACTAGAGTAGAGACAAGATTGGCTAGGTACACCCAAAAATGTTGAATTTGGACTTTGATTTTATGTATTTAATTTAAGGTCAAAGTTTACAATGACACAAATTCTCCTATCACAACACAGATCCACCCATCAAGAGCTTAGGTGTTTGCATCCCAAATAGGTATAAGTGACCATGGGTGAATGGGCTAGAGGAAGGGTGGTTATGCCATCTAGTAGGCGAATCCATAAGGGATGTGGGTAGAACGTATCCACCCCTAAAAATGCTTCTACCAGATAGGCAAATGTGAGTTGGGAGGGGTAAATGTGCAATGCTCACAAAGATGTATGTGCACTGGGATAGGAAAATTCATGCCTAAAATGTCAAGTGTGGATCCGCTAAAGAATAGGCATATATGCATTCCACATAGGGGCATGTACAAGAGGGAAATGGGGGGTATTTGATTGTGTGTTGACACAAGGGTGAACATGCAAGGGCCATGGTGGATGGGCGTTTGTGCATCACCTACAGGGGTGAACACATAAAGGTCATGGGGGATGGGTGATTGCATAAAACATAGGGGAATATGCACAAATAAAGGGGTGGATATGTTGAGAGGCGGATCCATTTTGTGGAGGGACAAATACACCAGAAAGAAAAAATATGCAAGATAAAAGAAAATTATAAGATAGTGAGCAATAGATGATAGATATCTGACATGTGGATGTGATGGATGTAGAGAATAGATAGTTTATGGACACGAGAGAGGATATTGGTGGTTCTGAAGCTAGTAGATGGATTGGATGTAGATGAGTGGGTCATACTAGAAACCATTGGGTTATCATACATACCACTACTACCAATGATTAGGTAATACATGCCCATGCTTATGACATTGATTGAGAAATGGAGCTTGGAAACTTGTACCTTCCTCCTCCCCATGGGGGAGATGACAGTAATATTAGAGGATGTGTGGAGGATCCTACGACTGTCTATCTGAGGAGAGATAGTGGAGGGAGTCACAACCCAACCTATTCCCCAAAAATTGTAGGCATTATTTGGGAGGATGAACATCGCATAAAGAGGCATGTAGTTGGATATAGATGGATTCCTAGGTATGGTGCCTCCTCTGCCATTATATCTATGCAGTGTGGTGAGTGAGATCCTATTTCCAAATAGGAGTGAGAGGTTTTTTAGCTTGACACTGGTAGAGGTAGTATTGAGTATGGTTGGGAGATCCACTAGATGTGCATGGGGAGCGTGCCTATTGGCAGAATTGTATAGCTCGATATGCACCTGATTTGCTATCGAGAGGTTGTTAGCCTCACACACGTGACACTCCTATAGGTATGGGCCTAGGAGTACATCAAGATCACATGACCAGTGTAGGAGGGTGGGTAGCAATGACAACCAAATGAGTTGATTGTGTTCAGATGGAGGGGGATGTTATAGCATGAGGATTTCAAGAGCCCAGCTTCATGGAGATGGTTGATGGATGATCTATGAGAGGAGCATATAATGCAGAGGCCATACCAAGGTTATGAATTTTAGGTATGGGATCGATAAGACATGACATGTACATGAGGTTCACGCTCACCAGGTGCTTCCTTATTTGCAACCAACCTTACATTGTTGAGATGTACCATCTTGATAGAGTGATTAAGTAGTTCAAGGTCTGGCAAGACATTCTAGAGTCTGAGAAGCGATATGCATGGGTCATGCATGAGACCAACAAATGGGGAGATAGGTGACACCTTAGAGAGAAAGGGCATCATGGGATCAGTTAGAGGAGGGTGGGTGCCAAAAGATGGGGGCCAAAAAGTAGCCAATTTTTTTTTTAATTTTATAACATGAGCACATTATAATGTGCTCACATTATAACACACTCACATTATGGCTTGATTTTTTCTATCTTAAGGCTCGACAACACCAATGCCATAACATGCAAAATTATAACACAAGCGTGTTATAGCTCTTTATAACAAAAAAAAAATAACATTTCTCATTTTTGTGTTTTTCTCCAAACCCACAACCTTCAAACCCTTAAGAGTGCACTCACATTATTCCAGACCAAATTATTCATCAAATTATTTTTGAATCTTTGCAAAAATGTTGCCACAATGTTGCAGAGGTCAAAGGAGTAAGTTTTGTTTGTTTTTTGTGTGAATTTGTTTCTAAATTGGTAGATTTAATAGGTTTTTGATGTAAATTTATTTAATTTATAGGAAATGGTAATCAACCTCCTAATCCTCAAAATCCTCCTTCACCTTAACCCAAAATACCTACTTAAGAACAACCCCAACAACAAACACCTCCAATAATTCCTCATTATGCCCTTGGAACACAAGAAAATTAAATGGGGCAAATTGAAAATAACAAAAGAAAAATTGAGGACATAATTGCAAGGTTGAAAGATCCTAAAAGTTCAACCTAGCATAGAGCCATGCTTGCTCAATATCTTGAATCTATGTTATCAATTTTAGATTCAATTAGTAGGAAAATATCTACTTGGTCAGATGAGAGCAAATAATTTAGACAATTCCATGCAGATAAGTTATCTTATAAACAAGTCAAAAATGAAATACAAAAATTGAATTATGTTCCCTTTTCACAAACCCATGAACAAATCAACCTCTACACCCTACAAGCAAGAGGTTCCCTATCCATTGGTACAACCACCAAGTGATAAAGAACCATTTTTGGCAGAGGTGGTGGATGTTTATTTACCATCCTCCATGCAACAATAATGAGGTCTCGTAATATTTTTTGAGGAAACTCTACTACGAGTTTTTCCTCAATGAATTCCCAGACTATTTTGATATGCAGGACTTCCAAGGTAGAGGTGGGGGCTTAGCACAAGATAGACCAGGGGCACATCTTGATCCATGGTGGCCAGGACGATGAGCACTCATCAAACTAGCCTATGAGCATGTGACTATCTCTTACGTTATGAAGGAGAGTGTTGAGGTTGAGACACTATAGTCCATTAGCTCCTTGACCTGGATCATCATAGACCATATCATTCTTGCAGCACAATGTGAGTTGGGGGAGACTTCTAGGAGTAGGGTTCCACCCCATATTTGTCAAGCTTATGGGTTGTTCATTGAAAAATTTGTCACTTTAGTTTATACTCCATTTTCCCATAACAGTGATAGCCTGACCAACAATTGAGTCACTTGCAATGATTGTTGCAAGTGCTCTCTACTTGTTTTACAAGGCACAGCTACCTTCAAATTATTTGCAATGAATGAGAAAATAGGGTATGCTTTTAACCAGAAAGTAGAAAAGGAAAACTACCATCTACCCATAGCCATGAAATAGATGTGAAAGATTATACTTGAAACCAAGATGGATGCAAATAAATGACACAAAGTTCTTCTATGCTACACCCACAAACAATTCCCAAGAAAAGGATGAATAGCATACTCCCTACCAACAAATGAAATAATTTCTAAATTCAAAGTTGCAGAAATAAACACATATATAGTTCTATATAACAGGAATAAACACTGAAGAATAACCACAATGACACAAATTTCACATGAAATTTAAAGAAGACATAAACAAATACACAGATGTGAAGATATCTCCTTTATTCTCCATTGTCAAAATAGAGTTCACAGACTCTATAACCCTATATAGTGAAACTGTGTGAAAAGAAAACTAGACTGTTCTGCCCTTCCCCGAATAGCAGAAAAAAGATCCCCCAACATAACTTCAGATTACATATTTATAGTTTCCCACAAATGAAACCCATTTATAGCTAGGTAGCCATTCATTTATGTAATTCTTATTTCATTTAAGAGTTCACAAAATAATTAGAAAATAATTCCCTTCCCGTAAGTGAAAAAATTAAGATACGTAGCTGGAAAATGACTTGTCTTGTCAATCCATAACCATTTTTTTCTGGAGATGCTTCATTGATTTTTGGCCACGTATCATGATGTAGCCTGCTTTTGAGGAGCCTAAATGGTTTTTATTGCCACATTCCCATGAACATTTTTCTTCTTTTCTTTCTTTTATAATAGCTTTGTGGGCTTTTAGTAACTATCCTCCAATTTTGATTTTATCTTTAATTAAAGAATCTTTGAGTTCCTCATGTAGAATACCCTATCCTTCTGCAATCATCTTGAAAGAATTTTGATAAAGATACTAAGAGTCTTCTGCTCGGTCTTTTTGGGAAAGATAATCCTATTTAAAGAAATTGTAACTGTTACACCACTATTATCGGGCTCAAAAGGCATCTAGCATGTTCTATCCAGTAGAATATTTTTAACAATAGAAAATTGTGGATTTTTCCAGATCTTTCAAGGAAATCACCATGTCATTTGCAAGATGATGAATATCACTCCAAGATATTTTGCTAATGCTTGATCTTGTAATCTTTATCATGTGCTTCAAGAATCTTTTTATCTGTTTATAATTTTTCCCTCACTATCTCTGAATGGGCAAGACTCCTTCATAGCTTCACAAATCTCTTTTGCCTCAAAGACTGAATCAACTAAAAGATCGACAAATATGATATTTGTCTCAATTTCATCTAATCTTACATGGAGACCATCAATGGCATTTAAACCTTCAGCTAAAATTCTTCTTTTTTTGTGATCATATCTCAGATGACCAACCATATCATTCAATGCAACAAGTCCCGCATCACATAATAATCCAATCTATCATTTGTGCATTTTTACACTGTGCAATAACCATATTAGGCATCAACCCCTTCTCTGGATAATCGAATTCAATCATAGGAATTAATATGGATTGAAGTTTTACTTTACTGCCACACCAAACTTTGTTTTCCTACTATCACATTTGAATGAAACAAGCTTCAATTGCCTCAGTCCTATCTTAATTAAAGAAACCACAATATCATTTATAGTATTTTTTTCCATCATTTTCATCCCTAGATAGTGGCTTTGAACAACCTATATACTTTGTTTCCTTTAGTTTTGCAATTGGAGACTTTATTTTCCCATCATGTAGGTAGTAATGTTTCTTTCAGTAGATGATCTTCATAAGGAAAAGATATGTCATCAAAATTTCACTTTGTTTCAAGGAAGATCACAACATAGAAACCCATCTTATTCTCAATGATTCAAGAATTTGTAAATGTAGTGTTCCTTGCAAATCTTGTGGAAACCAATTCTCTGTTGTCTTCACATTTGCAAGCTTATGTTTTTGAGTCTGTAATAATGACATGAAATGTACTTGCATGCTTTTCAAAGTCTTGCATAAGCAATCCTTTATATTTGCTCCAAATGTTCATTCATCCACACTCGGCTATATATGGACTATAATAGCAGTTTGATACTTGCTTTCAAATTACATTTAGATCTTGCCACATTCTTTTGTATCAGCAATAGACTTTTACAAGGCTTTAATGTTCGTTCTTTTCCATTGGTATCAATTTGAAACTTCACAAACTTGTATAGACATCGCCCGAGCTTAGAAAATTACCTCATTATTCATAATTACTTCACCTGCTTTAATGTTTCCATTGTGCTCACCGTGTATAGAGACTTTCTTCCCACAAAAATAGCACTATACATGAGATAAAAAGTCCTAACAATTGTTCTTAGAATGATAAAGCAACATAACAACACTTGTTTCACCATGCTCATTAGGGATGAGTTATGCATCTGGTTTTGGTGTTGAAAGTATCAATCTACCTGTTCATGCTATAATACAGGGTCGTAGAAAGAACATGACACTAAGACCAAGGAGAAAAGAAACCAAGATGATGTGACTGGTATTATCCAATGTGTTCCTAATCAATAATGTTGAGTCTATTCACTGGGTGGAAATTTAATTTGAAGAATCATCTAGTTTCCTCTATCAGAGAATAGCAAAGCACATGTGTTGGGTACAAAATTGAGATCAATTTTAGGAGAAAACTTTGGCTCTTGAATTGGTCCATCAAAATGACCAGATTTGGTTGCTTTGCCTCCAAAAATTGTAGTAACACCTGATTTGTTTATTTTATGAATCACAAAGTTTGTTGAATCATGCACATAAATATTTCTCTTAACATCAGATGTGAATGACTTTGAACATTTAAACTTAGCTTTAGTGAAGTTCGTGTCTACAAATCCTAACACTCCTTTTCCAGAACTATTGTTCAAATTATCTAAGCAAAATTATATCATCCTCCTGAGGCATAATTGCATATGGATGAATACCCAACTCATGGGCATAAAGTACAAGATCCACCGTGCAATGCTAGAGTCAGGCTATCTATGTTTTTTGAAAATTTCTAACCGTTGCTAAAGGTTATGGAATTCTAGAAATTGCCAACTTCCTGACTTAGGGTAGATTCGGGGAATAAATGAATTTCTCGAAACCTTTAAATCATAGTGTTGTGCTCTTTTGGAGTTTTAGAACTCTCCAATCATTTGACTATAGAGAGGGTTGGGTAATTGCTCTTTCCAAGAACTTTTAAACTTTTATTATGTGAGATTCAAGAGTCTTTCTTGCTCTTGACAAGGCTACTTGTAGGCCTTGAGAACTGGTGGGACCCCTATGGATTTATATTTCTCTTAAACTTGATAATTGTCATAGAAAAATATGACTTCACAAATAATTTGGAATCCTTTGAAAAAAATACTTTAAGATGGAGACAAAAAACCTCGTAACTTTCTCATAACAGTTTTGTTTTTCACAAAACACAGATAGCAAAAGGATCGGATCCTTCTGAGAAAAAAACATAAATCTTTTAAGCTCTAGCAACTAGAAACTTTAAATTTTGACCTTATTTGCAAATTGTCGATGGAAAACGTGAAGTTGAAAATCTTACAAACAATGAGGCATCTGAGCATGAAAACTTTCCAAATTGGGTGGAAGAGGGATAAAATCATGTCCATAAGAGGAATTTTCACTAGCTAGCATATATTTTGAAAATTAATTTTTTCCATGATTTGGCAAGCTTCAAGGCATGTAAGGGAATGCACCAAAAAATTTGAATATTTTTGAGTTCAAATTTTGGGGTAACACAGGTCACCCTATGGTTGTGACCTCATGAATAGTTAGGACACAGGTGCCTAGGCTACATCTTCTATAGAGCAGTTAGTGATGACAAAAGCCCTCTTGAATAAGGATTTCAATCTTGATACTCAAGTAAATGCTAGCAAGTTCATTGAATTTAATTTATAATTTCATATTTGAAATGCAGTATTAACTAATTTAGTTTGATGATTATAATGAAACTTCAGGGTCATAACATTCTTTCAGTTTTCAGAAGTCCTCCACCTCTGTATTACACTATAACATGTATTTTTGAGGTATGTAACAAGTAAACAATTATAAATATTACATGTGAATAGAATTGTTATATGAATGGTATTCTAATATCTAATTTTGGGTGTTGAATAGGTTAATCTTTAAGATTTCATAGCAACACCTCCCAGTGGAGGTGGAGTTTAAAGCTTCACTTAGGTAATAAAATAAAGAGTTTAACTAATGAATTGTACTTAAAGTATATATTTTCATAGTTTATATTCATATCATTGATTACATTACATTTCCCATCTTTCAGACTCAAAGCATTACTTCACATTGCATAAATAATAACTAGGAGCAGCTACCAATTACATTTTCTTGTCATGGCATTCCATGAGACCAAATTTTATTGAGGAATTTTTTCAAGCAGTTCAGTGCCTTATCTATGTTATGGATTCTTGGAAAAAATCTATCAAAGCATAATAGTAAGCTATATCATAGAAAAGGCAACCAACTATTTGAAAAAATGCATCAAAGAAATATGGTCTCATGGTGATGTCCATGTCACTATCAGACCACATTTCTTTGAGGCATTTTTTCAAACAGCTCACTACCTTGTCTATGCTACCACATTTTCCATACACGTCTACCAAAGCATTTTATCAAACAGTTCACTTCCTTGCTGCTATGGCTAAAAGCCCAAAATAGGTGATTTCAAACAAACTATGGATGCTTGGAAAAAATGTATCAAAGAATAATAGTGAGCAATAGCATAGACAAGGCAATGAACTGTTTGAAAAAATGCCTCAAAGAAATAATCACCATGAGAGCACATTTCTTTGAGGAACTTTTTCAAACATCTCATTGCCTTGTCTATGCTACCAAATTTTCCATACATGTCTACCAGAGCATTTTATCAAACAGTTCACTTCCTTGCTGCTATGGCTAAAAGCCTAAAATAGGTGCTTTCAAAAAAACTATGGATGCTTGGAGAAAATCTATCAAAGCATAATAGTATAAGAGCCAAATGATACTACAAGAGCAACCAAACCACTACAAAGAGTAAAGAATTGTGTAGTTTAAAATATACCAATAGGGGCTAAGGTTATAATGATAATTTTTAAAGGAACCCCCCTTGAATGCTCATATATGTCAAAAATTACAAAACAAACAATGATAAACATGGAATATACATTTTAACAAAATCTAATCAAATCCCTTAGCAAAATATAATGCATTTGATTAAGTCTATGTATGTTGAGCACTCATAATTTATCATACTTAGAAAAATATAATCCAAAAATCAACATAATATCAAAATCAAAGCATTGTATTAAGCATGCATGATAAGGGATGATAAAGAAACATAATAGAATGAAGGAAAATATAAAGTGTAGACACTAAAATTTGGTCTAAGCCTCGACTTCAACTTCTTCATAATTCATATTTTCATAGCCATGATTAAATAATGTTAATTATTTAATTATTCTCTAAAGTTCATTATTCCTCTATTAATTAAATTAAATTAATTATTTAATTAATTCATATTATCTTTATTCAAACTTTGATTAATTAAATAAATTTTCCTTATTTAATTACATCACTAATCAACTTTATCCTCTTTCTTAAATTAAATAAATTCTTATTTAATTTATCCTAATCATATTTCTGACTATAATTAAATAAATACTATTAAATTATTCATCATTTTCTCGGTCAATTAAAAAAATCTTTTTTATTTAATTTAATCCTTGAATGTCGAATGTTGAATTAAATAATCATTTAATTCATAAAAGTCTATTTTGGACATATTACTCTATATTTAGATAATTGTTTAAGTTATCTAAGTATTCATTTCCACTTGACTCAAGATCTATTTAAATCAATCAGTTATCTCCTAATTCAATGTCTAATTGTCTTTCACGAATAAACTCTCTGTCATAACTAGTTAGTTGTCTAGTTTTAATTCTTATGCATGTAGACATTTATTAATTAAATATCTTTATTTAATTAATTAATTTATGTGTGCATTTGAATAGATCATTTTCTTTAATCTATCTTTATCCTTTTCATGCAAACATTATTCTTCTAATTTTTGAATACTTTCAACTAGAGATTAAATCATTATTTAATCTTGATCTCTATCTTTAGGTTTTATCACTCACATCACTACTAAGACTTATCTCAATGCATGTTGAATATTTTAATCTGAATCGTCTGTCCATCTTCTAATCTGAACCTATCATTCGAAAACCTTGTTTTCTATAAAATGGCTTTATCTTCATAATTGTTACTCCTCCCAAAATTTGATGACTTTTGAAGCACTTGTTTAATCTTTGATACTTCACTACTATCACATATCTCAAGGCTATACTTGCAGACATACTAAAAATATGAGCGCAAGAATACTATCACAACAAAATGGAGAAGGACAATTGAGGTAATTCATGGAAGGATGTAGATATTGGGTGAGATCATTCTATGTTTATGTTTAAGCTTTCCTTTGTGCTTTGTTTTTTAGCTTTAGTTTATGATTTGAGTTTAATTGCATTGTTATTGCTTTAATTCTACTTTGTTTACATGATGTTGCATTGGTGAACCAAATCCTTTTCAATATTGCACCAATCTATGAGAGATACCCCAACACAAAGTGCCAGTAAACCAAGAAGCTTCATCATCCAATTCATCTCATTATGTTGATCCATCCACCCTCTCTAAAACATCCACTTCGCCATCATTACCTTCCACTCCTAGGGTTGAGATCCAAGACAAGGGTTGTGGAGAATATCACATTAGGACATATTATTGTGTTAGCCACCTTGTTCCTCCTAAATCATACATTTTACCTACAATAGATAGGAGACAGTCAGTGGTCACTATACACATCCCTCCCACAAAAACTTTCACTAAATGGGGAGAATTAAACAAAGAGGCCATAATGAAGATGATGTGACCTCCTGGCTATATAGATAGGACAATGAAGAACCTCCTCCACTTGCTCACATCCTACACACTATTATGGAAAGGGTTTCACCATAATGCAAAGAAAGGTATATAATGGACATAATGGCTTAGGCTTACATCAAGATGGGAGGACTGAACCAATCATTGTTTCTAAATGGCCAAAAGGCTTAGGGCTCAGGTTTCAACTACTCCAGATTGGTGTTCCTAGTACCACATCACCTTTACTTGAGGAAGTAAGTTCTTCTAAAGATATTGAGACATCCCACGAACCATCTGACCAACCCTACTATGATTCCCCCAACTCAAACGAATATGAGTGGGATTATTCTCCACTTCTATCATGGACCTTGATAGGCTATTTGGAGAACTTGACCTAATGCTGAAATCTTTGCCAAATCCATTGAATTCCTATTTCCCCTAAGACTTTGACAAAAGAGGAATGGTTTAAACATTAATATTGGGAATCTCTTGATCCTATCTCATGGGAACCTAACAAATCCACTTCAGATAACCACACCTTGGCATTAGGTCCACCTCAGAATCCACCTAGATCCAAGCAAAAGAGCAAAGAGGACTTGGTAAGAAACTTTTGTGACTATATGAACAAATCATCTTTTACCTTGAACCCTTTGAACTTTGAAAACTTTGATGATGACATGATTTTAGTCTATCCCCAACTCATTGATTGGGACCAACAAGACACACCTGTCTTAGGCATTTTTTAGAACAACGAAGCAATTGTTGAGTTCCTGGGATTACGAGAAGGAATATATAGTGGAGATCATAAGGCTGGATTTACCATTGACTTGGACAACAAGGCATATTTTGGGGAATCTATTCAACCCTCCAATCGCAAAAATAAGAAAAACAATGAAAAAAATAAAAATGATGAGTATCTAGGTGAAAACCGAAAGGTTCCTTTAGACAATGAAAAAGTTAGAAATAAGGACGCATTTGAAGGTGAAAACCTCTCTTAGGCACCTAAGGATGGAGGTTTGAAAATTCTCCCTGTTGCATAGGAAAATTCACCCATGATAGTTGAAGAATCGATGGAAGTCAACATAGGCACACAAGAGAATCCCTGACTGGTATATTTTGCAGCATCATTGACAAAAGAAGAGTAACCAAAATTCTGCAAATTCTTCACACAAAGACAGATTAATTTTTCTTGGACTGGATCTTGAACTTGTACTACATCATTTTCCCTTACAACCAGGTGTAAAACCAGTGAAATAGAAATTGAGGAAAATGCACCCACAAATTGCTTTACTAGTCAAGGCTGAGCCGAAGAAACTATTTGACATTGGTTTTATCATATCGATCCACTATGAAGATTGGATTTCCAATCTTGTACCAGTCACAAAACCAACATGGGGCATCCACATTTTCACAGATTTTAGAGATATAAATAAAGTCTATCCTAAAGATGATTTTCCTTTGTCAAACATTGATAATGATTGTTGACTTAATAGGAGGTGTTGGCCTCCTACAATGCTTTAATAACTAAGCCCTTACAACCATGATTTAGAGATTGGACATCTAACCTGAATAGCCATTTCAATAATCATGAAGGTGCATTTAACTTTTCAACCCAGGGACATGATCTTGAAATGGGTTAGCACAGTATGCACTAGGAACCCAAAGTAGCCATTTTCATTCTATAGCTAAATAACTCACAATACTGAAAGTAAATTACTTAGAAGGGAATACCATAAATGCCAATCATCAATCAACAACTAATTCAAACTAAAATGCATAGCAGGAATGAAAATCTGAGCAACAAACAAGGCACTACTCTATCTACTTTGGCTACAGTAACATTCATAGAATGACATTCTAGTGACTGTAGAAACAGTCGATGCCATATTTCTAACTAATTACTAAACAACAAGTAATACTAAACTAATGTTAAACTATGAGTAAGGATTACTCACCAAGTGGGCCCCCTTGGATAAGTATCCTCTAAAACTAATAAGAACTCAGATGCTCAAACTTAGAACTTTATTTTATTCATTGTAAATCATGAGTACAAAAGAGTAATGTATCTTAAAACTTGAGAGTGCAAGTACAGTATCAAATCATGCAACCCCTAAAGAAGGAGCATCAGATCTTTATTTATACTATCAACTAGACAAGGCAGTCAACTCAATGACTGGGAGGGTTCCATTAAGGGAAAACAGAGAAGGTGGAGTGGTGGCAGTTATGCGTGCATGGAATCTAGTCAGACATGCAGGTCCAAATGTAGATTTAGCATAGCACTATTACTCACATCTACTCAATCATTAAAGTACACTACAAGGCGGTTACATTCGATTGCATGAGGAATCTTCTGTCATCGACCTCCTTTGACCTTTGAGCGATTCCTCTACTGGATGTTACAGTGCATGCCCAGCTGCAGTGTCTTCCTCAACTTAGCATCCTCAAATTAAATCTGCATGGCGATGTCAATACACACAATAACTTCATATCTATAACCACCTTAAGGAGCATTCATTAACCACATGCAAAATCAATATAGATAATCCACATAATATGCCAATGTCATTAAAACTTACAAAAATAGGATTAAGCCTAATGTCTATGGTTCGAGGGAAATATTATGAAAATATCAACATTTAACATCAAATTCCATGACAACTTCCATCAAATAAATTATAGATTCTACCCAAAATTGGACCAAAAACTAGGCTCATCACTCCCCCCAACCTAACATTTTGTTGGTCCTCCTGCAGGGGAAGGGTTGTTCTTTTGCTTGGTCAAAGCTCTAAAATTTGCAACCGATAGTTGTCCAACATCAGTGGTTGTTGAGCATGAATTAGGATCCCAATATAATCCTCTGAATCCATCTAATCTGCTCCATCTCTATTTTTCTACAGCAATGTCATACTGGTAGAACCTAAAGTTTGGCACGGGCCACATGAGAATGGGTGGCTGAAAAGTTAGGGGAAGCCAAAATCGCTCCTTTTTTCTCCTAATTTGAATAACCTATCAATCCTTTTTAGTGCTTCAGCATAATTTTGGATGGAATGAGGTTCAACCTATTTCAGCTCATCAGTTAGGCTACTCCATCTTTGTGATAGGTATCTTCTCATAATTTTCTCCTTTGCTGCTACCTTTACTTCATACTCACTATAAACTGCCTCAATCCAAGGTAGGATCTTGTTGCCATAACTAGGTCTAAAAATCATTCTGATACAGTCTCTATAAATATCCTTTGGGTTTCTTGATTCAGCCCTAATGGGCAGAGGGATGTTAGACTCCAATTGCTTATAAGCCCCATGTTGTTGTCCCCAACTAATCTCATTTTGTACCCAAGACATAAATGCCCTTAATTGTACATCCCCAACATACAACAACGGATTCCAATCATGGTCTTAAGTTACAAAATAATTATGCAAATAAAACTCACATAACAAATTCTTCATTTAAGGGGAGGCAATTCTATAAGCATTGAAAAATTCATTAGGAGTGTCAATAGAAGGATTCAAACCTAACGAAATCCTTGACAGCTTAAAAGAGAGATATTTTTCTTTCAAGTGTAGAGCATAAACCCTTGGAGGGGTCCTATATTCCAAAATATGTGGTACCAAGGTTGCCATATCATCCACCCTCTTCTTTAGGGTGGCAATTTCTGCATCCTTATCTTCAATCTCCTCATCCCTCTTTTGAATTTCCTTCTTCAATTTCTATTTTTCCTTTTTCCATTCTTCCTCCCTCCTTTGTATTTATTTCCGTAAATTCAAAATTATTGTATGTATTGTAAAATTAGGAGGATTATGAATTTCTACCAGTATTTTTGTCAATGGTTTCTCCTCATATAGTACTATCTACATGGACTTAGGCTGTCTAGTTGTCTCTAGCTACAGGGACATTATTTCTTCTCCCTCTTCTTGTTGTAGAGGCTCTTGTTCTTGTTTTTGTTGTGGCTACAGGAACTCCTGCTCTGATTCTAGTTGTTGCTATAGGACATCTTGCTCACGCTATAGGACTCCTTGCTCATGCTACAGGAAATCCTAATTTTCTTCAAACTCTTTTGCAATGTTCGCAAGATCGACCAGTGTTATATTTGTTGCCCTCTGAAATATGTCTTCTTCTTTGAAATTTTCCTACCACATTGTAGCTTTAGGGTCCTCATGTGATGTCTCGCTAGGCTTAGGGCTTTCCTATGGACGTGTACCAATTGTTGGCCCAACTGGTCTTGATTTCCTAGGAGGTCTCTCACATTTTTCTTTGGCTGCTAGATGAACAATGATAGCCTTCCTCCTCTTAGAACTTGGAACCTTTCTTTCTTCCAACTACCTTTTGGCCTTTCCTTTTCTTGTTTCTTCTTCTCTCTTCTATTCCCTAGTTTTCATCAGGGTGATAAGTGGAATGTCGTCATCAGAATATGAGGAGGAGCCTTCTTTTTCTGAGTTCTCAATTCCAAAATAACTAATTTCAATGGTTTCTTCTATTGCAGAAGGGTTTACGCTAGGGCCTGCACCAGAGGTTGAAGCACCACAAATGGCTTTAGCCATACTCAATCTCTTGCTAGACCCACAAGGTTGAGGCAAAACTCTAGGTTGCAAGTGCTTAGGTCTATGTTTATCAACATTTATAAATTCTTCCTAGGTCATTCCAGACACATCATGCAGAGACTTTTCAACTAGCAATTTAATTAGACAATGGTGGGAAACATAATTGTCCCTACCTTTTTGGGTTTCGACCGCCATGATTGAGAGAAGATTGTATAGCACGTTAGGCACATTCATCCTCCTCTTGTGCCTCATGTGACTCAAAAGTTTGAAATGTACTGAATGGAAGTTCAACAAATGACCTTCATAGGTGAGATACCTTATAATGTAGATGGTTGTCTACTTCCATGGTTTAGGAAAAGAGGTTCTTTTTGCACCCTTTTTATCCATGTTGATTAGAGGGTCACCATGTACTTTAAATTTGGCCTTAGCTTACCATGTGTCCCTAGAGGTAGGGTAATGTTCGTCATCAGCAGGTAACCCTATAACCTCTACAATTCTTTCCTTAGTTACCACAACCTCCAACCCTTTTCCTATGGATTTTCCTTCAAAAAATGTTTGGGAAAATTCAAGTGCAATGCTTCCATCAAAGCCATCTAGCTTCAAGAAGTAATCTAACCATCCACAGTTTCTAAATTCAGCTAGGCATTGTGCATTCTGCAAATAAAACATCATGAACTGAGGGCTCATTTCGAATTAACCCTCCTCCTATTGTCTGCAATCAACTATCACTCTACAAAATTTCCTTCCTGCAGTTCCTATCTAAAATCCAAACACCTTCCTACAATACCTGCTAAATTTCCAATGCCAATATCGATTGAATTTTCCCTTTCTTTTGTTTTACCTTTTTTCTTGCAACTCAGGATTATGATAGGGTCAACAATGGCAAGAAAATGAGTGATAAAGGAGAATTATGATGGGAAGAAATGGCGGCTATAGTTAGTGTCACTTCATACATGCGAGTCATCCTGTCACTCAGAGTTCAAATCAGATCATTTAAATTTTCTAACGTAGCCTAGAATAAATTGGCACATGGGTAATATATTCACATATTTTTCTTTCCTCCCCCAACCTAAATTTGGACATGTGTCCACACATGCGGGATGGGAGTGGTGATTTGATAGGGAATAATGGCATGTTATGTGAACAACTATACTAACGTACAATGATTAAATGAATGCACTTAAAAGATAATTAAAAGATAGAAATTAATGCACAAATACTTGAATGTGTGGAGGATTTGTTGCAAAGATCATGGAGAAAGTACCATTGACCTTTTTAGGAAATAAATTGAGCAATTAATGAAAATGAAGTGGAATGAGGTGAGGTGGGATGAAGTGATGGATGGGTGAATGGGCATGTGGGTGAAGAAATGGACTTCCACAAGAACATAAGTCTTTATTATGACAAGTACATACCTTAATTAGCCAGAAGGAGGGATACTAGGTCCACTTCCTTTGGTTGCAAGAAGCTCGAGTGCTAAATGTTGGGTGAATTGTTGTAGGAACTCTTCTTTGGAAGCTAGCTTCTAATATAATCTGTGGTGATGACCATTGACAAATAACTTGAATCTAACAGGGTCAATGGTAGTAAGCTAAACCACCCCATTAGGAAAGACCTCAATGACTTCATATGGTCCTAGCCATCTTGTCTGCAATTTTCCTGCATTGTCCTGATATCTTGAGTCATAGAGCAAGGCCCAATCTCCTAGTTGGAATTTCTTGTCCTTGATACATTTTTCATGCCACTTGATTCTCCAATTTTGTACTACCTCTGTATGATGTAGGGTTGCTCTTCTTATCTCATCCAAAGCATTTAGCTGCATGATTCTTTCTCTTTGGGACTTAGAAATATCCACCCGCAAATCTATTGCAGTCCTAAGAGTCTTATATTCAAATTCAATGAGCATCATGGCTGTCTTTCTATACAACTCAAATGAAGTGAAGCTTGTAGTTGTTTTCCAAGTTATCCTATAGGCCCAAATTGCTTCTAGTAATCTAGTTTCTCAATCCTTTCAATGAATAGTTGTCATTTTGGTCAGAATGGCTTCAATTTCTTTGTTGGTCACCTCAACTTGGCCATTAGCCTAGGGGTGATAAGGAGTAGACTTCCTGTGCCTTATGTTGTACTCATTAACTAGTGTTGCAACAAGGGTTGATGTGAATTGAGCCCCTTGATCAATCGCTATTTCTCTTGGAACTCAACATCTTGTGAAAATCTCCTCATAAAGAAATTTGCAACCTTGTTATCTCTTGCATGCTTCATGGCCTTAACTTCTGCCCATTTTGTCACATAACTAGTGTATACCAAGATAAAAGACTTACCATTTGATGGAGGGTCAATGGGTCCCACAAAATCAAATCCCCACTTGCCAAAGGGAGTGATTACTACCTAAGGGAAAAGTGGCATCTCATCAGATTTGGTTGTTATCTATCATATTTTTTGGTATACCTTCCTACATCCTTGTGGAGTGTTGGCTAGTAATATCCTATGTTCAAAATATTCATTACTGTCCTCTTGGCTGCAAAGTGTCCTCCACATGGTTCATTGTGGCATGCATGGAAAATGTCATGTCTCATCTTCTCTCACACATCTCCTCATGACATGGTTTGTGACCAAATAATTGGCTATGTTAGCATACCAAGGTGTTTGTATACTGAGGAAGAATAGATGCTCATTGGGAAAAGAGTCATCTATGGGTTGATTGTCCTCTGATGTAGTCAGACATGAAAGAAAATATATGATAAAAGGTTTATTCATGAGATATCTAATGGCTACATGATCAGTGTGCACAAAGATTTGGTAACTTGTGATGTAATGTCTAAATTTATTCAGTGCATAGATTACTGCCAGCCTTTCTTTCTCTATCATTGTATAGTTGAATTTAGCTCCTCGTAATATTTTGTTGACAAATTAAATGGCATTTTCAATAGCTCCTCTTTCTTTCCTAAGACTACTCCTATGGCATAATTTGATGCATCACTATGGATGTGGAAAGGAAGTTTCCAATTAGGCCCTTTGAGTACAAGAGCATGAGTCAAAGCTACCTTCAAATTAGAAAATGCCTTGTCACAAGCTTCAGTCCATTGGAATTCAACATATTTAGTGAGAAGAGTATATAATGGTGCTACTACCTTGCTAAAATCCTTAATGAAATTCCTATAATATCTTGCAAGACCCAAGAAACTCCTAACATCCTTCTTTTTTGCAAGTGTCGGCAGATTTGTGATTACCTCAATCTTTGTAGGATCTACTTGAATTCCGTTGTGGGAGATGTAGTGGCCAAGAACTACACCTTCCTACATCATCATGAAGCACTTTTTGTAACATTATGAATACAACAAAGGTTAAAAGAAAACAAATCAATGCAATCAAGCTCTAATGTAATCTAAAGTCAAACAACAAAGAACAAAGGAAATAAACTGAAACATAAAACAATCTCACCAAAGATCGATGCAACTCCATGGATAACCTTTGTTGTCCTTATCCATTTCATCTTTTGTAGTGTACTTGCCCTCAGATTTTCAATTGATTGTGCAAGCATAGCCTAAGGATTGTGATAATAATGAAGCATCGAAGATTGAAGATAATTGCTCCAAAAGTCACAAGATTTTTGGAGAGCTCAAAATGATGAAAGAGAGATCAATTTATAGAAAATTGATCATTCGAATGATAGGTCAGGATTGAAAGATCGATGGAAGGTTGAGATCAAAGGATTGGGCATGCATTATGATGACTGTTAGTAGTGACATGAGTGATAAAACCAAAAATAGAAATAAAGATTAAATAAACGATTTAATTTTCGAGCTTGGTATTTGAAAATAGAAGAATAGTCTTTGCATGAAAAAGATAAAGATGGATTAAAGCAACTCTTTTTTTGAATGCACATACAAGACTTAATTAATTAAATAGAAATATTTAATTAATATGCATGTACACGCAATTGAGTTAGAACTAGAGGATTGACTAGTCATGACAAAGAGATTACTCATGAAAGCCACTCAGACACTAAATCTAGAGTTAACTGACCGATTTAAATAGATCTTGAGTCAAGTTAGAGTGAATACATAAATAACTTACACAATAATCTAAATATAGAGGAATGCATTAAAATAGATTTTATAAATTAAATAATTCATTTAATTCAAGCTTTGATATTTGAAGAATAATTAAATAAATAAGATTTATTTAATTAAGTGATAAAGGGATTGAATGAATAATTAAATAAATAAAGAATTTATTTAATTATAGTTGAAATATGATAAAGGGTAAATTAAATAAGAATTTATTTAATTTGAAAAGAAGGATAAGGTTAATTAGTAACATAATTAAATAAAAAGTGTTTATTTAATTAATCAGATAGAATAAGGAAAATGAGAATTAATTAAATAATTAAGATTATTTAATTAATAGATGAATTAAGAAAATGAGAATTAATTAAATAATTAGATTTGTTTAATTAATAAAGAAATGAAGAACTTTAGAGAATAATCAAAGAATTGACATTATTTAATTATGACCATGAAGAATATGA
>VDFB02271358.1:438280339-438337758 GCA_007258455.2 Sequoia sempervirens | reverse complement strand
GTAATGCCACCTCATATTCTAACGACTTAATAAATTACATTTGGCATTTAACATGATGATATGACCTCTATAACAACTTTATGATATAATTTAATGCAGTTAAACTTTAAAAAATAAATACATCGTATAAACACCTACCTCTCAACAATGTGACATGACATTGATGTTGACAGATAGTATATTTTGATGGTGGAGTCAGCTGGAATAATCTTCGCTATTTCCAAAAAGGACCAGAATATGTCAGAGTTCACTAGATTGTATAGTGCATTTGATCATAGTTAATAAATGTAGTGTTTTTCACTCATATACCTCTGAAAATAAGAGGGTAGCATGCTGGGCTCAACCCTTGTGGGATCCCACTTTTCTCCACATGTTGTCATGTCAAACCATGAAAATTTAGAATATCAAATGAACCTATACCTACACAATGAACAAACAAGCAAAACAATGAAGTTGAAAGCTTCAAATGATGCATTAATTCCTCTAATCCCACTAGTAATTAACATTTCAGAGCTATCAAAAGTCTTCCTCTCAAGATCTTCTTTGAATATCAATAAAAACCAATTAGGAGTAATTAGGAGTCATCAAGAGCTAAATCAATTTGAACATTTAATCACAAATTCATCAAGAAATTGATTTCCAATTCGATTAGGAGCCATCAAGATCTTTCTGGTTATGCGGGGAGACATCAGAATCTATCTAGATCTGTACCTACAAGAGACAAGAAGATTAGGAAAAATATTTTTTTTGCTAACTAAACTACCATTTCTGGTTTTCAATTTACTTTTTTTATTCATAAGGTAAACTACCATTTTTGGTTTTCAATTTACCTTCTTTATTCATGGCAATTGAAAAGTACTAAGGATAAGACACTTCACCTAATGAAGAAAAATATTCCTTGGTAAAATGTTCTATCCTTGATTTAAGTTTAGTTGTAAACTCTTCTTTTGATGTCGGTTTATAATAAAGCCAAAGCCTGTGTCCATTTACCAGCATTGTCCTCTTTTCTCCATCAATAGTTATTAATTGGAAAAATACATTATCAAAAACTTGTTTAATCTCATATGGTCCAAGCCATCTAGTATGCAACATCCCTTTGAATTCTTGAACCCATGAATCAAACAGTAATGCCCAACTCCTACAGTAAATTGTTTACTGTGGATATTCTTGTTATTCCACTATTTCCTTTGATTTTGAATGATCTTCATTTGATGCAAAGCTCCCATCCTCATTTCATCTAACCTATTCAATTGCAATACACTATTTTTTAATGCTTCAGTCAGATTTATACCCACATTTGAAGCTGTTCTAAGTGTTTCAAGTTCAAATTCTATAAGAAGAATAGGCATCTTCCCATAACCTAACTCATATGGAGAAAAACCTGTGGTTCTTTTCCAAGTTGTGTTATATGCCCAAACAACTTTTGTCAATCTATCAAACCAATCACTCTTTCGAAATGAAACTACCTTTGTGAGTATATTGTCCAGTTCTCTATTAGTCACCTCCACCTGCCCATTTACTTGAGGATGGTAAGGTGATGACTTTCTATGATGAACTTGATATCTCTAAAGAAATGCCTGAAGTATTAAAGACATAAATTACAGTCCTTGATCTAATACAAGTTTTCTAGGTGCTCCATACCTCTGTACAATATTTTTATATAAGAAATCTACAACTCTTTCTTCTTTAGCAATTGGTAATGCCTTGGCCTCTACCCATTTAGTGACATAATCAGTACATACAAGGATGTAATGATTTCCTTTTGATGGTGGATATATGGGACCAAAAAATTTGATTCCCCATTTCTCAAATGGTTCTAAGGAAACTTGTGTTTGAAGTGGAATTTCTATAGAACATGTGGGCCTTCCCATTCTTTGGCACTTATCACAATGCTTGATGTAGTGAGCCACATCTTTAGTCACTGTTGGCTAGAAATAGCCTACTCTAAAAATCTTATGTACTGTTCTAATGGTGGAATAATGTCCTACACTTGGCTAATCATGGAATGCCTTTAAGATATCATAAACATATATTTCTTGTACACATCTTCTCATGATATGATTTAGACACATTTTAAATAGCAAACCATTAATCTATTCAAATCTAGAACTTTTTCTAATTAATTTCTTTTGCTGCTTAGATGAAAAATAAGGACATTTCTTAGTTACTAAATAATTAGCAATATCAGCAAACCAAGGCGACTGAACTAATATGGAAAATAGGTGTTCATCAGGAAATGCATCTTCCACCAATTTGTTATTACCCTGGAAAACCATTCCAAACAAAAATTCAGCCACCACATTACCTTTACCTGGTTTATCAACTATTGTTATATCAAATTCTTGTAATAACAATAACCATCAAATGATGCATCCTCCCACCACAACCTTATTCATCAGGTATTGAATGGTTGCATGGTCTTTATGATTAATTTTTTTATAACCAGTAATATAATGTCTAAATTTATTAATGGCATACACGACTGCTAGAAATTCCTTTTCAGTAGTGATATAATTCTGCTCAGCTGGATTAATATTTTTACTTACATAATAAATGGCATGCATTCCTCCTAATTCATCCTTTTTTCCAAGAATTGCTCCAATCGTAAAATTAGATGCATCTGCATTTATATGAAAAGGATCGCCCCAGACTGTCCCATCTATGGAAGGTGAGGTTGTTAAGGCATGTTTTATATCATCTAAGGATTGTTTAGACATTGAAGTCCAAAGAAATTATGAATCTTTTTTTAATAAATTAAATAGAGGACTTGCAATTTTATAAACCCTTCTATAAACCTCTTGTAATATCTAGCATGTCCTAAAAAGCTTCTCACATCGGTCTAATTTTGAGGTATTGGTATCTATAGAATAACCTCAATTTTCTTAGGGTCTACCTTGATTCCCTCTTTTTACACATGATGTCCTAACACAATTCCTTCAGTCATCATTAATATACTTTTCTCATGGTTCAATGACAATCTATGCTCTTTGCACCTATTCAAAACTTTATTTATATTATTCAAAGATTCTTCATATGTTTTACCATGGACTGTAAAATCATCCATGTATACCTCTACACATGCTATTGTTAAATCTGCAAAAATGGAAAGAACAACATGTTGAAACATTGCAGGTGCATTACATAGTCCAAAAGGAAAGACTCTATAAGCATAGGTACCCCATGGGAAAGTAAGCGTTGTTTTATCTTGATCTTCTAGAGCTACCTAAATTTGGTTATACCCACTAAAACCATGAAGAAAAGAAAAGTAACTATTTCCTGATAAGTTATCCAATACTTTATCTATAAAAGGCAGTGGAAAATAGTCTCTCTTAGTAGCCTTGTTCAATTCTCTCTAATCCACACATACTCTCCATTTACCATTTTTCTTAGGTACTATAACCAGTGGAGAAACCCATTGACTATCCAATATAGGATAAATGAATCCCACCTGGAGCATTTTCTCTATTTCCTACTTCATAAAATCTTTTAATGTAGGTTTAATCCTTCTCTGAGCTTGTCTTATAGGTTTAACATCCTCAGTGTAAATATGGTGTGTGAAAATATTAGGATGGATCCCTCTCACGTCCTTATAATCCCAAGCAAGTGCTTCAATATTCTTTTCTAAAGCCTCTTTTAGATCATCTTCTTGCTTAGTTGATAAAGACCCATTAATAAGTAAAGGCTTATCTGTTTGCACTAAGATTTGATTAGTCTTTTTTAGAGGAGTGGAGGGGTCTCTAGTAAAAGTGTTTAAAGGGAATGGATGTGGCAAAAGTTGATGGAGTAATTGGTTATGATTCAAATTAGAATTCATGATATTAGTTAAAGGGTAGCGATCTTGAATATCAATATCATCATGAACTTCAATGTTTCCCTCTTCCTCATCCATACATTCTTGATACTCTTCCACATGCTCTGTCAATGTTACCATTGTAAGTTCTCACACCTCATCATCTTCTAAATTAAAACCATCAATCTAGCTTTGGTTTTTAGATGATAAAGATGGTTTTGCTGGTGGGTAAATAGATAATTCTTTATGTCTGATTCCATTAGAGATGGTCATACTTCCAAACCAATAATCAATAAGGGTAGGGGTTGTTGCCAACCAAGGTCTCCCCAAAATGATTGGATATCTTGTCTTTCTTTGCTTACTTTTCAAGAAAAGGAAATCAACAAGATATTCCCATGTTTCAATGGTAACAATGATATCCTCAAGGATCCCTTTTGGTTTTAAAATTGATTGATTTGCTAGTTATAAAACTATGGTTATTGGTTGAAAATTTATGATCCCCAATTTGTCGGTTGTTTCAGTTGTAATAACATTAATGGAAACCCATAATTCAATAAGGACATTTGGAATTTCAATGCCATTAATGTGAAGGGTAATCACTGGACTTCCTAGGTGATCATACTTCTGAGGGATCAACTTCCCTGACAAAACATCAAAATAATTTCCTCCAATTTGAATTGTGGGAGGTAACTTCTTTTTCCTTCTAGGTGTTTTGATACAAAAAGACTTAACCACTTGGTTAATTTCTGGTGTATCACGGATAGCTCTCAAGAGTGGAATTTCTATGTTAATCTTTTTAAGTTCTCTAATAATTTGGGAATCTACCAAATCATCCTATTTCTCATTAGCTTGCTTCTCAACCATTGTGTTGAAGTCATGCAGGGAATGGTGCTTGTTTATCAAAAGAAATATTTTCATTCTTCTGTAATGTATCCTTCATCAAATCTTGTTGTTGTTTATCTTTAGTCAAATCAGGTTTTGATGGTACTAATCAAGTTCTCAACTGAATATCATTCAAATCGATATTGTTTTAGCCAATTGTATTAGGATCAACATTGTAAGCTAGTTGTTGAGGTTTAACATTTTTAGGATTGGGAACTGGCTGAGCTAGAATTTGAGGTTGGTTTACTGCTTCAAAATTTGAAGGTTGTGTGGGACCAGTCAAAAGTGTTGGATTTTGATTCAAAGTTCTTCTTAGGTGGTTCATAGGTGGTTCATTAGCCTGCCTATTAATGGAAATAGGGAAAGAGAATGTTCTGTTAGGAACCTATTCTTCCCTTTCTTCCCTTTCTCCTTCTCCTTCGTCCTCCATGTTTTCTATGTGATTGGAGATTGTTTGAGTGGACAATGATGAAATCGTAGTGTGATGCGAAGATCCTTTTGGAGAAAGTATCAGATCTCTTCTTATGATTCTTCTAAACTAATATCTTTTCCTGTTCATCAACTAACAAAGAGATTCTTACCAACACTTAAGGCATGAATTTTCTTTTAAGGCTAGATCATTTCCTAACAATGACACCAAAAATTATGGGTAGGGGTTGTTGTCGTCACAATTCCCTAATCATTTAATCTTTAATTGTCAACCTAGGAGTCTCTAAATCTATCCGTGGTAAGAGTTGGATTGGTTTTGGGGAGATTTTGTTGTTTGGTCCGCTTCAAGAGCGGTTTGAGGTTGTTCCTTCTTTTTCAAAAGTGACCCTCTGCTACTCTTCTAATATATTCCTTATTCAAACTTATTCTAAGGTTTCTAAATGAAAACAAATCATTCCAAACAAAAAATGTGCAGAGATAAGTTGTATTCCAAGCTAAATCAGATCATGAGGAATGGATGATTGAACTTCATCTATCTTGCCAAAAAATGAGAATCTAACCTTAGCTTGAATTCAAAATCTAACTAACCAACTGAATTGAAATCTAATTATTTACTTGTTCCTAATTAAAAAGTAAACTACTCCATTCCTCATACATCTAATTTGACCAGTAATAATTCCTTCTTTGAGCTCATATTCCCTTAATAACATAACTACTTAACAATGACAGATTAACTATTTTATCTTCAATTGAATTAACTGGAAAGTAAACTAAAACAGAAAAGATTCTAATTAACCAACACAGTAATGAAACAATGATCACAACAATGCAGTCCTAGATTTAAAACTTACTTTAACATTATACTAATGAAAGAATTCATCTTAAAACAAGAATGAAGATGAAATAATAACTAACAAGATCGCCTTCCTTCAGAAGAGTGGGCCTTGCTCTACCTCTAGAGGGATCTAAGAACAAGAATATATCAACTTCTTTTTATTTCCATCGAATTTTACCAAAGAGGGGAAAAGTGAAAAATGTTTCAACTAGGAATTGAAAAGTGTAATCTACTTGAAAATCAGAACTAATACATTAACCTCAAACTATCTTGAGACTAGATATATATATCCTCTCTTATTTAAAAAATAGGAAAAAGTAGGAAATCTAACTAACTCCAATTTATTAAAGACATTCTGGAGTGCAAGGAGAACAATCATGAGGATCTTATGATCATCTTCAGTTGATGTCAAACAAAAATATAGAGCTAGAATGCATGTTTGGCTAGAACTATTGTTTAGCTGACAAGTCACTTGGTCAAGGCTGCTGAGTCAAGATATGCTAGCTACCAATCTCATTTTAATAGAAAATGGTTAGCACTTCATCTGATCAATAAATTCTCTTCCAGTCATGAGTGAAATATAAATAATAATGAAACATTTACAAAATTAAATGCCATTCAATCACTCATTCAAATAAAATAAGCATTTATTTAAAAGCATTCAAATTCTAAGTCTTCATGCATAATTAAGTTCATAAATGAAGTATATAAAAGATAATATCATCAATTTTTAGCCAAATATAAAGTATCAAGTATTCAAATTTATAAAATAAATGAGGTCTCTGCAAGCCCTCATCACTTTTATCACTAGTCATGTGATTTGAGTAGCCACTATCAATGGCTCAGTAATTCTCTTATTGTTTAGCATGAAGAGCAGAGACCACAGTACCTTCAACTTTCTCCGGAGCACTTTGCTTCACACATCTTCAAGTGTTATTAGTGGTAGATTCATCTTTTAAATCTAGGAACAAGCATTCATTTTCATCAAAATATTCACAATCAGACTCATCATCAGAAATACTAGCATCTTCATTGACATAATATGCTCTTTCGATCATCTTTCCTTTATTTTCTTTATCTTTTCTTTGTTTGTTTCTTTCAGATCTTTTCAGACATCTCAAAGCATAATGACCTATTCCTCCACAACTAAAAAATTTGAATGGTAATTTATCTTGATACTTACCAGAACCCTTTTTCATTCTTCTTACAAAATTTGCTTCCACTTCATCAAAGTTGTCTTCATCTAGATCTTCCACTTTTGCAGCCTTGAATGCAATTTCTATCTTCGTTCCATTTTTCAAACCAAGCTTTTTCATTTCAAATGAAACTAGAGTACCAATCAAGTGATCTTTAGCATAAGTATTATAATCCACAATTTCCTCTATAGCAGATACCTTTTCACTATATATATCAAGGAGAGTTCTAAGTACCTTCTTCACTATCCTGGATTCATCTATTTGTGCACCAAGTCCTCTCATTCCACCTACTAGCTCATCTACCCTCTACACATAGGATTTTATGTTCTCATCTTCACCCATTCGTAGGATCTCAAATTGTGTCTCTATGTTCTGCAACTTTGCTTGTTTTAATTTTTCATCTCCTTCATACATCCTTCTCAACTTATCCCATACCTCTTTATCATTCTTCAAATTCATAACTTTAACTACTTCAGATTGTGGAAGACTATTAACAATAATAAATCTTACCTTATTGTTGATTTCATGTGCTTTGATCTCATCAACAATACTTGGACCATTCACCGAAGGAACATACTGGTTCTGAATAGACTTCTTAATCGCATATCCATAGTATGAAAGATATCCTTCCATATTTGTTTTCTAGAGTGCATAGTTAGTCCCATCAAACTTAGGAAACTCAATAATGATCTGCTCACCATTCCATAACTTCCTTAAGTGGTTAAGCTCTTCTCCAATGAACCTTTCTTTGATAATAATTGTTGAACAAGAAAACTCATAGGGGGGGATGAATTAGTTGTAGCAATTTTAACCTTTAAAATTCTTCACCACAAGTTATCTATCAACTAGCATTCATAAAACCCTTACTCTATTAATGTGTTAAATCATTAAGTGTAGAAACATAAACTGAAAGTAATAAAACCACACACATAATAACACCAGATTTACGTAGAGAACCCAATGAGGGAAAAACCATAGTGAGGATTAGGTCACAATATAAAGAATTCCAAAACTAAATACAAATGCTCATTGCTAGAAAGGCTCACTGCCAAGACAGGACACACTATCCAATGAGAGCTCACTGCCATAGAATTACAAAGAAGATAGAAGACAATTGTTATAATGAGAAAACTATCTCAATGCTAAAGAGTTTCCACCACAATTTGCTCACACACTTGTAGATATGCTTGAAAGTGAAAGGAATAATTTTGTTGCTTCTATGCTTGGGAGATAAAATAACTATCTTCCACACTCTCATTCAAGGAAACCCTAGAAATCTCAATCCAATATAGAAAGGGGAAAGAGATCTTGCAATAGGGTGTCCTAGAGTCTAATTATGAACTAAATATGGGTTCACAATGAAGATAGGGCCTGTAAAGACTAATGAAATGAAAGACCTAATTATGAAACTTAATGATATGCAAGACTTAATTAAATGACCTAGAAATGCAAGTAAATCATAACAAAAATACAAGAGATCAAAGGTGTGCACCTAGAAACCTGTAGAGCGTTGAATGAGGACCTGACATGCTAAAAAACACTAATTTTAATGTTGATTGGGACTCATACACTTGTTTGTGCGATTTAGTCCTATACTAGGTTTTCTACACCAAAACTAGAATTTGATAGTGCTTATTTTGAATCTCTTGAAACCCTAAAAATTGATTGTACTGAGACTCATACACCCAAGGTGGCGTATCAGTCCCAATGTGATTTTTTCAAGGATTCAGATATGATTCTACTCTCCAATCTCTTCTCTTTCTGCCACACTTTGTTTCAAGATCTAAAACCTTGATTTTGAACCTATAGGTGACTTTTTGTGAAGACAACGACCTTGAAAATGAGGGTACAACTCCAACAACTTCCTTCAAGCTTGTAACCTAATATTCAAAGATCCTTCAAGCTCCAAGACACCTATATCTATAATCACACATGTAGAGAGAGAAAAGCTTGTTGATTTGTTGGTGAATAGGGGTTTTCCTTGATCAAACCCCTTTTAGTTAGTTAAACCAAATGATGAGATAATGAAGTAAGGACTTGAAACATGAAACATGAATAATGATACCTTGAATGATGTCTTGTAAGTTTACAATCTAATCATGAAGTGACCATGAAGGATGTAGATCTAGATCTTGAAATAAGTGTAGAACAATGCTTAATGTTGGATCTTGAATACAACATCACAACACTAGCTCAACAACATGTTTGATGCTTGATAAACTTGACATGATGATGGATCTTGAATTGTTGCAACAATTGATGAAGAATTCTGCCCTTGAATTCCTTAGAAGTGATCATGTAAACTCTCTTAATGGTCTTGTGAAGTCTTGGAATAATTAACTCTTGAGTGCTTGACTTGATATCATGAAGGCTTCATGAAATAATTATTTGGGACCATTTTTATATAGGAAATCCATCCAAGTTACCATTTATTAGATCCCAAAGGTCAACATTCATAAAAAATTGAATTTAAAACCCTCATTTCTTGCTCAAAACCCTAAAAAGGGGCCAAATGGGACTCATACGCCACCCCTGGTGTATGGGTCCCACCTAGGTGGGACTCATATTCCCAAGGTGGTGTATGGGTCTCACAGGGCCTTTTTAGAGAGAGAAAATGTCAAGGAGTTGAGAAATTAAGTCTTTTTGTTGATCTTGTCAAGATTTTGGTTGAAATAAGCCTCAAGATGCATAATATAGGGTTGTAGGGGCCTATTAAAGCTGATATTAAGGTCATAAATACAAGGGGGCCCAAAACTCAATGTGGAAGCGTAAATAAATACATTTTACAAGATTAAATTAAGGCAAGATTAAGTCAATTTAGCTTAAAAGGGCCCTAAATCTAACACAAATATGTACAACACATTACAACAGTAGATTAAGGCAACATTAGTTCCAAGGGCCCTAAATTTAATCTTAAGGTGTAAATGAATACACTTTACAACATTAAATCAAGGAAAAGTTAGGTTTATTTAGCTTAAAGAAGGCCTAAGACCTAATGTGAATGTGTAAAATGCATCACAACACTAGATCAAGGTGACCTTAAGTTTGTTTTAAAATTAATAATTCCCAAATTAAGTCATAAATTAGGGTCATTTAGTTCAAAAGGGCCCAAACAAGTGTGAAAATTTCACGGATGACATTTTTTGACACTACAAAAAGATAGAGTACACCTTCAGCTCATTGCCTTCAGTAACTCAATGCTTGAAATTCACACCGATCTACTCAAACTTGCATCACACACACTATCTCGCATCTGTTTCACATCTACCTTGCATCAATATTGCCTCTCAAAAATATCTCAACTCGTACTTATACCATCTTCAACCTTGAAACCCTTCCAAGGTCAACCATGCATGATTTTCTTTTACAAATTCAAATTGGGTTAGCACCAAAACATTCTACGGTGGAATTATAATGAGGGTGACCCAAAAAATATACTTAATGAGGACCTAAAAGAGTCCCAACATGTCTCAACATGCTTCCATGAACTTCATAAATAGTGTTTAACACAAGGTTGGGTGCCCAACAACAGTGTAAAACACATATAACAATTAAGCACACACATCATTAACTCAATCCAATCTTTTTGGACAACAAAATTCACTTGAATATGACCTCATCAACTTATTCTCAGAAGTGCAAATCATGAAATTGAAATTCAGAGAAATCTAGAGCAACTACATTTCTCCCAAACCACAACTAAACACAATGAAATGCAAAGTTCACATACTTGTGAAAATATCTCGCACTGTACAATGATCCAAAAGCCAAAATTATGGATACAACAACTTCCAATAACCATGAATAATATGTCAATAACTCACAAGCATAGGAGAAATATGGAGCACATCCTAGAGCACACATAGAAAAACTTCTTTATTATAATTTTCTCAATATCCTCAACATATACAACCAATAACTAGATACCTTGACATTAATGACAACAACAACCAATTGACATCAATGACAACACCTTCATACTTGCAACAAAGCTATGGATTTTTACTTGAGTGGGGAGCATTCATAGATAAGAAGCTAGGAGTTTTTGAAAATTATAGTTGAGAAAGATAGTGCTTAGTTTGGTTTTGGAGCCTTAAGGAGGTACTAGAAATAGAGATACTACGTTTTTCAAAATTATTTTTTTGATCAGATACATGGGCCTAGTAATTAAGGATTCTTTTCCATTTTGTAGCTTCAACCATTGTGGCTTCTCCCAAAAGAATTGTGTAATCCACAAATTTTTGGTGAGAGCTAGGGTTGAGGAGGAACACAACCTTTTAATTTTGTTTACTAATCCTCTCACCAATATTTCTACCCAAGAACTCACCTAGTATTTAATGAAAAGATAGGTGGAGAGCGGATATCCTTTCCTTAGACCCCCCAAGAAATTGAAGTTGCTATGTGGGCTGCCATTTATCAAAATGGAGAAAGAGGGGGTTGAGAAGCATAATTCCAAAATCTTGAGGATTTTATTTGAAAAGCCAAACTTAAACAAGACTCTAGGGGTGATCCCACAATAGTGGGTTACACTTTTTTGCAAAAGTTGACATTGAACTAAACTTTTTTAACTAAATGTTCACTTTCAGATATGTATAACTACTAAACCATGCGGAATTTGAACATGATGAAAACTAGTGATTTGTAACATTTTGTTATATATATATATATATATATATATAGAATTAAATTGCATTTCTATTTCGAACAACTTGGAGAAGATGTTATAAATGGTGTTGCAAAAAATTATGGGTCTAAACTATTGCACATATGTTTGGAATTATTTGTCATTGATGTCAACACTTTGTTCGAGAGTTTGTTGCACAAATTTTTGGAATTGTTTGTCTTTGACATACACTTAGTTCGGGATATCTTTGATGTATGATGTTGTGCTAATAGTGATGATGTTGATGTTCGTGGTTGGATGTTATGTCTTGTTTGATGACAGTTAAACTTTTATTGAGTATGGTTGTTATTAGCAGAGATGATATCACAATGACATACTAAGATGAGGATTAGAAGTAATGCTAAAGTTGGAGAGATATTGTTGATGGTCTATAGTATGTTAAATAATCTCTCTTGTTATTTCTAAGGGTGTATGCATTGCTACAAGGATGTTCTAGTCTTTGTATATTGATGAAAGTTTATGCTATAGGAAGTTTCTTTAAAGATTGTTTTTGAGAATGCTCCACATTCCTCCAACTTTGAAGATATGGTCTTGTAATTTGGGTTTTAGTGTTTATGCTCTGTGGATGTTGTACTCTTATATTTTTAGGTGGCTTATGTTTTCAAGGAGGTTTTTGGTAATTATAGTGGGAACTAATAGTTTTTGTTGCTTATTAGGATTAATCCAATAGTTAGGACTTATTTGTATTGATGGTTTTGCTTTAATAGATTTTGTTGCTTGTTAGGATTTCTCTGTATTGATGTTTTTGCTCTTGTAGCTTAGTGAACGTGCTCTCATTGTTTTTGTAGTGTCTCAATTTAGATTTCATGTGATTGTGTTTACTATAAGTTGGTATGTTAATGTTCTATCTCATGGTTGTGTATTTTGTGGTTCTGGGATGAAGTGTTCTATTTTTGATTGGTTCTGGGTGGTTGTTTATGTCATGATAGTGTGAAAGAAGTATATGGAAGTGTTGTTGGATGTTCATGAAATGTGGCCCCTTTGTGTTTTGCACATCAATGGTTGATCTCTTTAGTGTCATATATTGTTTTGAGTTGGATTTCTAAGAAATTTGTGGATGTTTGGCCAACAAGGCTTGTTCTCTTGCTTGCATAATGTGATTGGGAGTTTGTGCCAACATTTGAAGTTGTGTTAAGTTGTGTTTAGGTCCTGACCTATCTTTTTGTGAACCACATTGAGTAAATTTAGTTGAAAATATGTTTCTGGGCCGATTGGTAATGTGCTACACATTTCATCCACACATTTCCTTATTGTCAACTTGGGATGTTGTGCACTAGCATGTTTAATGTTTGGGATCACATTGGAAGATGTAATAAGATTGTTTTAGGTCCTCTCTATCTCCTAGATAGGATGTCCACATTATGTTTTGTGGCTGACTTGTTGAGGTTATTGTTTATCTTCTACCCTAGTTGAGCTAATGGTGTTTTGTGATCTTGTAGAGGATATAAATGGAAGAAAAAATCAGTTGCAAGATGAGTGAGTGTGTGATGGTGAGGGTTGATTCCACAATATTGGCTTACAATTTTTGGCCAAACAAGACATTGAACTAATTTTTTTTAACTAAATCTTCACTTTTGGGCACCTATAACACTAAACTGTGGGGAATTTGAAGATGATGCAAACTAGTCATTTGTGACATTTTGTTTGTAGATTCTAAATATATTTTTTTCAATTTTTTTTGAATTAGATTGCACTTCTTTTTCCATCTCCTTTGAAAACTAGCTTTAAATAGTAAACACAATTTTTAAAGAATGACGTTACTGGCTAACACATAAATTTTTTTCTATGAAGGATAAAATTTTAATTTTTTCAAGTTTAGATTCGTAACTACGATATCTAGTGCATGGAATTTTTTTCATAGCATTTCATTGAATACTTTTTTCTTAATTAAGTTTCAAAGTCAAACCAGTTATAATTTAGACATGATTTACTGGCTAAAACATAATTTTTTTTGTACATATCGAAATTCTTTTTTTTTTGTTGGATCAAGGACATAAATATCTAGTGCATAGATATTTTTCATATTTTTTTCTTGATAATCTACTATTTTTCCACATGTGAAGAAAATAGAGCTTGCTTTTTGGTGAAAACCCTACATTCACAAGAAATAAAAAAATAAATATAATAACCAAATTAAATCTATTTAAAATTATACATTTTGGGAAGCTTATAATAATGACTACATACTTACAAAAAATAAATTTTAAATGAATTCATTTGATCCCCCAAAAGGTAAATCAAGAGTGGTTTTTTATTAGCATTTTGATAGGTGTAAAGGAGACTCTATTATAGGTATGGTTTAAAACTAGCAGGGTTCTATCCAAGGGGGTTTGACCTAAGGTGGTTTGATCAAATTCTCTTCAATTGGAATCCTTTAAATGGAACTTTTCAAGGCTTCAATCATTATATTTTCTAAAAATATGTGATTTCAACAAAAATAGGATCTCCTAGAAAGTGTAAACCACTATTGTGGGATCACCCTGAGAGAGTATGCAATGATGTAGTGAGTTGTGGAAAAGAAAGATCAAATTATTTTAAATGCCTCAATCATTAGAGTTTATTGTTAACATATGTTGTAATTTCTAAATCTTCATGTATCTTGCTATCAGATAGTGAGTCTCTTTAGCAGGTCCTTGTAATTTGTATCTTTCCTTGGGGTTGTGCACCTTAGTACTGCAAGTCATTTTTATATTTCCCTAAGGTTGTGCACCTTAGCTTGCAAGTCCTTCAACGAGTAGTGTGGTGAGCCTTAAAATAAATTGTAATCTTTGTAAGTAGTGAGCTTCCTATATTGTGAGATTTCTCATCATGGTTTTTCCCCTCTTGGGTTTTCCATGTAAATATGGTGTTACCTTGTGCATGTATGTTTGTTGCTTTATCTCTCATTGATATTGATTTATTTATAAGTTGATGATCTTGTTAAAAGTTTGAATTTGCATATTGCTAAAGGGTTTAATATTTGAAGGTTTTAAAGTTTTTGAAGATATAGATTCACCCCCCCTCAGTATCCAAGTGTGTTCAACAATTGGTATCAGAGCCAAGTTCCTCTAAAGAAGCTTAACCACTTGAGGAAAGGTTTGGGATGGCACATGATGGATCTTACAAGGGTCTTAGGTTTAATGGGACAAATTACACATTTTGGAAAGTAAGAATGGAAGGCCATCTAAATTCTCCAGGGTTTAGTGTTTGGCAATCTATCAAGAATGGTTACACTTCTTTTGTTGCTCCTCCAACAGATCTAGTTGAGATTAGGTTGTATGAGAACAATGCCAAGGAAAATGATGCTATCATGTGTGGGTTTGTTGATTCACAACTTTTGAAGGTGATGAGTTGTAGTTCTTCTAAGGATGTATGGGAAGAAGGAGATAATAAAGTGAAGCAAGACAAGATAAAAATATTCAAGAGAAGATTTGAGACCTTGAGGATGATAGAGGATGAAGATATTGCTAGTTATATGCTCTAGGTGGATGAAGTAGTTACTAAAATCAGAGGTCTTAGTGGAGAAGTGAAAGAAGATGATATTGTGAAGAAGGTTTTGAGATCTCTCCCTAAATCTTATAGTCATAAGGTATTTTCTATTGAGGAATCTAAGGACTTGGATAAGTATTCAGTAGATGAAATTTTTGGTTCTCTTATAGTCTCTGAAATGAGAAAGTTTGGCAAAGAATCTCCAAAGAAGGAAGCAACATTCAAAACTAGTAAAAAGATAGAATATGAAGCAACAAATCAGTTGATGAGGTAGAAGAAAACTTTCTAAGAAGATTAAAGAAAGGAAACAACAAATACAAAGGTAAGTTACCTTTCAAGTGCTTCAATTGTGGGATAATTAGTCATTTTGCCTCTAAATGTCCTTTTAAAGAATTAGAATATAGCAACAAAAGAGAGAATTTTAAAAGAAGTCTCTATTCCAAGGAGAGTAGTTTTTCTTTAGAAGATGAGAATAATGATCAAATGATGAAACCCTATTCATGGCTATGAAAGACAAAAAGGGTGATACTAAAAAAATATAAGAAGTCCAGTACTTTGCAAGCTGATAGAAATAATGAAAGATCAATGTTTGTGTGGATTTCCTTTCATGCAAATGAAACAAATGCTTGGGTGATAGTGGTTTCTCTAACCACATGATTGGTGACAAGGGAAGGTTAATCAGTCTTAAGAAGTGCAATGGTGGAGTTGTTAAGTTTGGTGGTGATGAGTCAACACAAATTTGTGGAAAGGGTGCTACATCCATTGATGGAAAGAACAAGACTAGGGATGTCCCCTATGTCAAAGGGCTGAAGCATAATATCCTGAGTGTTAGTAAGATGTGCGACAAAGGATATAACCTTACATTTCATGGAAATTTTGTGAGATCGGGAAGGCAGGGTCTAAAAGATTAGTTATAGAAGGCACCAGTATAAATGGAAATGTTTATCATCTAAAGGAGGAAAATGGAAGAATTTGTTTACAAGCTCAATTTGGTGAGTGTTGGTTGTGGTAAAAGAGGATGGAACACATCAACTTTGACAATATGGTAAAGATCAAATCTACTGATGCAGTGAAAGATATTCCTAAGATAACTAAACCTACAAACACATTATACAAGGAGTGTCAAATGGGAATGCAAACAAAGAAAAATTGCAAGAGCAAGAAGTGTTCTACAATGCTATTGGGGTTGATTCACACTAACCTATGTGGACCTACAAGAACAAAGATTCAACAATGTGAAAGGTATTTCATATTGCTTATTGATGGCTACTCTAGAATGACTTGGGTTACATTTTTAAGAGAAAAATAAAAAGCCTTTGATAAGTTTAATATTTTAAAAGAAAAATTTGAGATGAAATGGATGCTAAAATCAAATTCTTAATATTTGATAGAGGAGGTGAATTTACTTCAGATGAATTCAAATTTTTTTGTGAAGATCTTGGTAGTAGGAGACATCTTTCTACTTCTAGGAACTCTCAATAGAATGGGGTAGTGGAAGGGAAGAATAGGAATGTACAAGAGATGGATAGGTCTATGTTGAAAGATGTTAATCTGCCTGATATGTATTGGAAGGAATTAGTTCGTGCTGTTGTCTATTTTCTTAATAGAGTATAGTTGAGGGCCAATAGCACTAAGACCCCTTATGAGATATGGTATGGAAGGCCTCCCACTATTAGATACTTTAGGATATTTGGTAGAAAATGGTACATTAGGAGAGATGAATAAGACCTTGGAAAGTTTGATTCAAGGTGTGATGAAGGGATATTCCTTGGTTACTCAACCAGAGGCAAGACCTATAGATGATACAAAAGAATATTATGAAAGATGATTGAAAGAAAAAATGTTAACGTAGATGGATATTTGTGTCGGATCTCATAAGAACTAGAGGTTTTTGGATATGATATACCTCCTTGCATTGAAGAAGAAGAAGAAGAGAAAGAAGAGAAGAAACGAAAATCCAAAATGGTTCTTAAGACTTCAACAAAGTATGTGCAAAATATAACCATTTAGTAGATTATATCATTGGAGATAAGAATGAAGTTGTGCTAACTAGGAGAATGCTTACAAAAGAAAGTGAGCAAGTGAATTTGTGTTTACTTTCAAAGGTAGATCCTAGGAACTTTATTGATGCTAGCAAAGATGAAGGTTGAATGAAGGCAATGGAAGAGGAAATGAATCAAATAGAAAAGAATCTAACATGGGATTTGGTTTCAAGACCAACTAATAAGAATGTTATAGGAAGAAAGTGGGTTTTTCGAAACAAGATGAATGAATATGGGAAAATTTTATGGAACAAAGCCATATTGGTATGTAAGGGTTATTCATAAGTTGAAGGTATTGATTTTGAGGAGACTTTTTCTCTAGTAGCCAGAATGGAGGAAATAAGGATGTACTTCTTACCTTTGCTGCTCACAAGAATTTCAAAGTCTATTAGATAGATGTCAAATTAGCTTTCTTGAATGGTGATTTAGAGGAAGAGGTATACATTGAGCAAATAGATGGTTTCCAGCTATCAAAATATTTAGACATGGTTTGTAGACTCAAGAAAGCTCCTTGAGCTTGGTATGCTTAGTTGGATAAGTACTTACTTCATAAAGGTTTCAAGAAAGGTACCATAGAAGTAATCTTTACACTAAGGTAGAGGAAGACAAGATTTTGATAGTTGTATATTTTGATGACATCATATTTGGTGGAGATGATAATCTGTGTAAGAAGTTTGTAGAAGAGATGCATAAAGAGTTTGAGATGTCTATGATTGGTGAGTTATCTTTCTTTTAAAATAGATGATGGTATCTTTATTTCTTAGGATAATTATGTTAGAGAGATGTTGAAGAAATTTGACATGGAGGATTCCAAACTTGTAAGTATTGGACTATGGTCACCAGTTATCACTTGAGCAAGAATGATGAGTCACTTGAGGTTGATCAGACTCTTTATAGGTCTATGATTGGAGGTTTATTGTACTTGACTACTTCTAGACCTGATGTTATGCATGTAGTATGTTTTGTTGCCAGAGATCAAGCTAATCCTATGAAAACTCATGAGAAAGAAGTAAAAAGAATATCTAGATATTTGAATGGAACTTCAGATTATGGTTTGTGGTATAAGAAGGGTATGTGCAGGTTCATGATGGGCCAAAAAGTGGCAATATGATGGGTATGTGGCTGACGACTTTTTTTTTACCCAAAATTGATGAAACGAAAAGGGTTTTTAAAGGAGATTCTCAGCTTTCCATCTATATAAATTATGCTTTATTTTGAGTTTAATAAGTAATTATTATTCATTTTCTATTCAAATTATGACTAAATTCCTAATTGATAGGCTGATAGAAAAACATCTATAGCTTTCAAACGATATCACATTTTTTGAATCCAAAACATGCATCACATTCTATGCTTCACATATTATAGTATTAAAAAAAGAAAAAATGAATTTCATGAAGTTTTTACCAAGTTAAGGTGGTCAGATAGATGAGTTTTTATATTTTTTAAATAGTTGTAATAAAAAATTCATAATTAATTATTTACTTGGAAAAAATTTACAAAAAAATATGCATCACATTGGGGCATGAGTTCTCTACTTATATCTAAAATCTTATAAAAAAATATTATCATTTTATTGTGGTTAGGGTGGTCAAATAGACACCTACTTCTTATTTTTTCCCTAAAATTTAAGTACCACTACATTGAAATTTCAAATTTTTACCAAATAGATTTTTTTTTTAAACAAGCCTAGTAGTTTAGAAACTAAATTCAATTTGCTATAGATTCTATTCTTACATATTTTTGAAATAATATAGATAACTTATTCAAATTTTTATGTCAAGTTGCCTAACTTTGATTTTTCTAAATTTTTTGCCACTTAAGGGCCTATTTTTTCCATGATGATCAAGTTGCACATACCCAGAAGGATGATAACTTTTCTTTGAGTGCTTATATTGATGCAAATTGGGTAGGATGTTTGGATGATCAGAGAAGCACTAGTGGAAGTGCATTTTTCTTAGGAGACAGATTGATCTCTTGGTTTAGTAAGAAGCATGACTCAGGGTCCTTATCCATAGCAACAACTAAGTATATTGTTGCAACATCTTGCTGCACCCATGTGCTTTAGATTAAGTAGACATTGAAAGATATAAGGGTGGTGTATGATGAAATCATTCCCATATTATGTGATAATACTAGTGCAATTAACATTTCCAAGAATTTGATGATGCATTCAAAGACCAAACATATTTCTATTTGGTATCACTTTCTATGGGAAAAAGGTTGCAGAACAATAAGTCAAATTGGAGTATGCGCCTACTAAGAATTAGATTGCAGACATCTTCACTAAGGCACTTTCAAAGGATAATTTTGAGTATCTCCAATAGAAGTTAGGGGTTATTTCCCCTTCTTTTTCTAAATAGATGTATAAAAGGTGCATCTATCTAGGGGGATAAATTCACATAATACCCTTGTCTCTTGGATTGATGTGTGATACCTCTTAGGGGGAGTAGGTAGTTGGTTAGTTGCTACTAGTAGGGGGAGCGTGTATAGTTGAGCATTTGGTCAAGGGAGGAGAATGTGCTAATGATTTAATTGAAGACATTATACCTTTGTCCTTGATGTCAAAGGGGGAGAATGTGCAGATGTGGGTTTTCATCAATGCCAAAGGGGGAGATTGTTGCACATGTTTGGCATTGTTTTTCATTGATTTCAACACTTTGTTTGGGATTTTGTTACACATATATTTGGAATTTTTTGTCTTGATATATACTCATTTTGGACTATAATTGATGTATGATGTTGTGCTAATAGTGATGTTACTAATGTTCATGGTTGGATGTTATGCCTTTTTTGATGATAGTTAAAGTTGTATTGAGTACATGGTCATTGTCAATAGAGATGATGTCATGATGACATATTAAGATGAGGATTATAAGTAATACTAAAGTTGGAGGATTTTTTTGATGGTCTCTAGTATCTTGTATACTCTCTCTCATTGTTCCTAAGGAAGTGTGTTGCTGCAAGGATGTTTTGGTCTCCACTTGTTGATGAAAGTTTTTGCTATAGGAAGTTGCTTTGAATATTGTTTGGGAGAATGCTCCACATTCCTCCACCTTTGAAGATATGGTCTTGTGGTTTGGGTTTCAATGTTTATACTATGTGGATTTTGTAATCCTATCTTTTTAGGTCACCTATGTTGCCGAGGAGGTTTCGGTAATTGTAGTGGGTTGGCAATTTTGGTTGCTTGTTGGGACTGGTCTAGAAAATACTTCACATTCCTCTGCATTGATGGTTCTGCTCCTAGAGTTTGGTGCTCTTAGTGTTTGTGCAGTGTCTTAGTTTAAATTTCATGTGATTTTGTTTACTGCAAATTGGTCTATTAATGTTTTATCTCATGGTTGTGTATTTTGTACTTTTGGGATGAACTGTTCTATTTTTTTGGTTTGTGGTGGGTGTTTGTGGCATGAAACTATGAAATAAGTATATGAAAGTGTTTTTGGATGTTCATGGAATGTCCCTTTGTGGTCCACACATCAATGGTTGATCTCTTTGGTGCAACATATTGTTTTGAGTTGGCTTTCTGGGAAATTTGTGGATGTCTAGATGATAGGGTTTTTTCTCTTGCTTGTGTTATGTTCTTAGGGTTTTGCATGATCATTTGAAGTTGTGTTAAGTTTTTCTTGGGTCTTGACCTATCTTGTTATGAACCACATTGAGTAAATTCAGTTGAAAATATATTTTTGGGCCAACTGGTAATGTGCTACACATTTCATCTGTGTTTCCTTGTTGGTGACTTGGGATGTTGTGCACCACCATGTTTAATGTTTGGGATCACATTGGAAGATGTAATACTATTGTTTTGGGTCCTCTCTATCTCTTGGATAAGAGTGCATTATGTTTTGTGGCTGACATGTTGAGGTTATTGCTTATCTTCTATCTTGGTCGACTTATTTGGTGTCTTGTGATCTTGTGAAGGATATAAATAGAAGAACAAATCAGTTGCAAGACGAGAGAGTGTGTGGTGGTGAGTGAGTATGGAATAATGTAGTGATTTGTGGAAAAGAAATGTTAGATGAGATTTAACACCTTAGTCAGAAGAGTGTATTGTTGACATATGTTGCAATTTCCAAATCTTCATGTATTCTGCTATTAAATAGTGAGTCTCTTCAGTAGGTCCTTGTAATTTGTATCTTTCCCTAAGATTGTGCACCTTAGCTTGTAATTTGTTCAAGGAGTAGTGTGCTTCCCTAGGTAATGAGCCTTAAAAATTGTAATGTTTGAAAGCAGTGAGCTTCCTATATTATGAGATTTCTCATCATGGTTTTTCCCTTCTTGAGTTTTCCATGTAAATTTGGTGTGTAGGACATAATAACCTAGCCAAAATAACCTTGGAAAGAATAACCTGGTCACAATAACCCAAGGAAAAAATAATCTAGGGTCATAATAACCCAAGCCAAAATAACCCATGGTCAGAATAACCCATGAACAAAATATCCCCGTAAGAATATAGAGAAAGGAAAACAAAATTTATAAATTACATGTATGTTGCTAAAACATTTTATTATTCAAATTTTCAATTAAAGTTTCAAATTATGAGCGATGCCTCTTATAATCTAAAATGTTATGGTTGTCATAACCATCAACCAATCTTTTTAGTCTTTCTTTAAGTTCATGGTACTTTCTCCTACTTGGCTGCCCAATGTATCCAACCATATATAGTTTTTGTGACTATTTATGGTCATTTGGGCACATGAAGAGATAACAGTACAAATTGGAGCAAAAATTTGGCATAAGAATTGGAAAAATATCTAAATTCTAATGTTCTAATTGATTTTATGTCATTTCTAGTTTAATAGCTTGATCTAAAATGACCACGGGTTATTCTGTCCATGGGTTATTTTGACCACAGGTTATTCTGACCATGGGTTATTATGACCCTAGGTTATTTTGGCTAGGTTATTATTTCTAGATACTGTCCAAGATTCATTCATTCATTTCAATCCAAGTCTTTTGTTAAAGAATTCATAATATCAAATTGAGTTCACAAGAGAATTCAAGAGTAGATTCATAAAGCATTTGGAGCCATTATCAAATTCAAGGATCATATCAAAGAGTTTCTTGCATCATGTGTGTTGTTGTGTTAACATTTGTGATCTAGGGTTTTGATTCAAGAAATCAATTCAAGATCACTCCTTTGGTTCAAGATCCATATCCATTGTAGTCATTGGGCACAAGTTTATAGACTTTATAAGGGTTTGGTGAGTTGTAGCATTACATGTTGTTCATTCACCATTTCCTTCATTATTTCTATTTCATTTCAAGGTTTAATTACCAACAAGGGGTTTGACCAAGGAAAACCCACATTCACTAACAAAGAACAAGTTTTTCCTCTCTTGTGTGTTTGTATTTGTAGATCTAGGTTGAAGACTTGAAGATCATTTGGAGTGAAAGATTGCAAAGTTGCAAAGTTACATTACAAATTTGTCATCTTCACGGAAACTCGCCTAAAAGTTGAATTCAAAAGTTTCAAAACCTGAGATTAGGAAGGAAGCAAGTGCAGACCTTGGAGCTTAGGATCACATTTAGAGTTTTTAGAAATTTAGAATGGGACTAATACACCACCTTGGGAATCTTAGTCCTCCCATGCATAGCAGAGATTCCTTCATATTTGGTTTCGACATCTGAAGACTCTGTATTTTCCCTAAAAAATAGCAACGGGACTAATACACCATCCTGGGCGTCTTAGTCCTCCATAGCACTTTTTGGTAGCTTCTTTACATTTCCAGAATTCTCACAACATCTCCAGACTTCCCAAGTGCACGTTTCCAGTTTTATAGTTTCTTATTGCATTTTGTTTATCTTTTTAGGTCATTTAGCATTCATTTTCGTATCACATTTTGTTTTCCAAAATTTTCTTTTCCAAGTTTATACTTGGTGGTGAACTCCTTTAAAGCTAAGAGAACCCCCTCCTAGGTCCTCCTCATTGTGAATTGACTCACCTTGTGAGGTTGCTAGTCAATCCAATTAGGACTCCTAGGACATTATTAAGTGATTTGTTGGAGAAAGAGTGATATTCATATATGCATTTTTCCACCAATCAGATAATAACTCAACCTTTAATCAAATTCTCTAGGTTATCCCTAACTCAATTTCTTTTCAAGACCTCCTTGTTATGGAAATAGATATTTTTAACAAGGAAGTGAAAGATTTTCTATTTTCCTTTGACCCCTACAAAGCTCTAATCCCTAATGAGTTTCTTCCTACCTTTTTATAAATTTAATGATTTTTTTTTTTTGATATTATTCAAGTTTTAAGAGAATTCAACTCTAAAGAAGTTCTCGAGAAGATGAACACCTTGTTCTTATTCCCAAAGATGCTAGTGTAAGTAAAATATTAGAGTTTATGTTGAACACACCCAAATACTAAGAGGGGAGTGAATAAATATCTTCAAAAAATTTAATCTCTTCATATCTTAAACCCTTCAACAATATGTAAATTCAAACTTTTAATAGGATTAACAACTTATAAACAAATCAGCAATACTTAATCAAATCAACAGCAATGAAAGATAAATAAATGAACACACATGCACAAGATAAGGTATCCAAACATAATAACCCAGCCAAAATAACCCTATCATAATAACCCAAGGACAAAATAACCCAAGGTCATAATAACCCATGGACAAAATAACCCGTAGTCAAAATAACCCATGGTCATTTTAGATCAAGTTGAAAAGATTGGTTGATGGTTATGACAACCATAAAATTTTAGATTATATAAGAGGCATCACTCATAATTTGACACTTTAATTGAAAATTTGAATAATAAAGATTTTAGCAACATACATGTAATTTATAAATTTTGTTTTCCTTTCTTTATATTCTTACGAGGATATTTTGTTCATGGGTTATTTTGACCATGAGTTATTTTGGCTTGGGTTATTATGACCCTGGGTTATTTTTCCCTTGGGTTATTGTAACCAGGTTATTCTGTCCAAGGTTATTTTGGTTGGGTTATTATGTCCTACAACCTTTTATTATTGCACTTCACAGTGCATACTGTTTTTACTACTTTTACCCAATGTAGTTCTACAAATAAAGAGACCCGACCACCCATTTTTTATCAATTATTATGTGTAATGACCATGACACTTCCTATATAGTTTTGTATCCATTTTGAGAGAATGGCTTAATACATGTACATATATTTTTGTGTGAATTCGGACGGTATCTGGACATAATAACTCGACCAAAATAACCCTGGACACAATAAACCCATCATAATAACCCAAGGTTAAAATAACCTTCCCTAGAACCTCATTTGTTGTTATTATATCCTACAATCCTCATTTATTGTTATCATTTCCCTAGAACCCTCCTTTTCTCAGATTTCAATCTCTTTTGCATTGAAATATCAAGGGTTTTTTCTTGAGTGAAAGCTTGAAAATAGCCTCTCTCCTTTTAGGTCCAAAACCCTAGAAGCGAAAGAGAGACACCTATTTTCTATGTTTCACAAGTAACTTCAATAGAACCATTTTTTCAATCAAAATTATGACAAGGACTATACATACATATATATCAAGATTTTTCAATTGAAGAAACCAATCCTTATTGTATATGTTTAATCACATATATTTCAACTTTTTCATTTTTTTCTCATGTAACACTTGTTCTTTAATATAGATGTTTTAATCATGTACATGAATCTTCAACATTAAATTTACAAAATTATTATGTATTGACATAACATTTACATAGTGAATGACATGCATATCCCCTACTATGTAGTCACTTATCATTAAACCTACATATATTCTATATATTCAAAATATATTCTAAGATGATAATCATGCATTCTAGACTACATGAGTATCCTATTTTCCTATACAATACTTTATAAGACACATGTACAAACTTATTGGGTTGATCATGTCCATTAACAAAGTGCAATAAAATAAAATATGGTAAAATTTCTAGGAATCTTAACATGAATATAACAATAGAAAATTATTAACATACATATTAGAGTACTTCATAGAGAAACATTATAACTAATCTTTCATTTAATTTAACCAGAGTGCACTCACCTAGAATAAAAAAACTATATTAACTAGAATGCACCTCGTATATATAGCTAACCCATCCCTTATTATTTCTTAATCTTGTTGACACATCAAGGTCCATGTTCCATGAGATTAGACTTATTCAAAAACATTTCTTCTCTATATATCTCTTCATGTAAGGATGTTAACTGTAAGAAAGTTCTGCAACAGTGATCCCTAGAGATCACATATAATTCTTTTGTCAGGCTTCCCATTTTCATTCACATGTAGTCCAATATTTGTCAATTTGACTGTGACACCAATATCAAAATTTTGTTGCAACTGTAGACTCTTCAAATAGACATTATCAATGAACATTTTAGTATTTTTGGTCAATCTAACCCACATGTATGGTATAACTATAGATATAATCATTTTTAAACCATGAAAGAGCAATGAGTATTTTTTAAAATTGGAGGTGGTTTCTCTCCTTGCACAAATTTGACATGTCCCCATGTCTAAGACTAAAAATTTGTATTATTATAACTAATGTATTCTAATAGCTTAATATTTCAACAATTAAAAATAATAATCCTAGGACTTGTGGGTTATGGGCCCACAATTTAAACAAAATTTGATGTCAATTTACTATCTTTATCTAACACCAAATATAATAACACTACTTTCTTAAAAAATCATAAAAATAAAATAGAAACTAGCATAGATTTACCAAATTTACCATTACTAAATTTATTAAAAAAGAACTTCCTTTACGCAAGGGTACTAACAAAAGTTGAATTTACTAATACTAAAGAAAATATCCATATACCTAGGAAAGTTGTGAGAAGCTTGTCATTTCTTTTAATGTAAGAAATCTAACTTTTATGATAAGGTGGTTGATGCTATAAGAAATGGATCCTCACAAGTAATTATAAGTGACAAGAATGAGCTAAAAGAGGAAAAATGGATCAAGTGGTAGGACTAGATTACCTTAGTGGAAATAAGACATATTTCGAGTCATTCCAAGGAAATGAACATGACTTTATGACTAGTCATCCTTAACCTAATTTTATTCTCATTGAATTTTCTTGTTAATACCATACAACTTGCAATAAACAATCAATTAGAGGTGGATGGAAAATAAATTAATTTTATGTAGTTTTTACTATTATCAAAATATTATAAATGTTCAAAAAGTTGAAACCATTAAATATAGTTTTGCAATGTAAAAACTAAGAAGATTCAACAATCTTTATGTGATTTGAACATCAATGTTGGACTTTTTGTACTATATTGCAACATGCTAGATCACACTTTCACAATATCCAATTCTGTGGACATGTTTATAGATCTCTCTAGTTCACAATATTTCATATGTTTCTAAATAATTTAGTGGTCAACTTCTTAGGCTCCATTTTAACTAGAGAGTCATAACTAATTTATGATTTCTAATATACACTAGTTTCCTCTAAGATTTCATTATATTATAGTATTAATATAAAAACTAAGTCATCATAAATTTATGAAACTCAAATAAGATTGTGTTTATATTTCTCATATTTACCAAACTCATTGTCAAATAGTCTAGATCATAAGACTATGAAATAAACTACAATCCTCTATCACTAAGATTTTCATTAACCACTAACTAATTGATCTACCTAACCTATATCATCATAACTATTAATATATAAATAAACTGACATATCTCTAATATAAATTTGAATATGACACATAAATTACACCTTCTAATAGTACAAACATTAATTAAACAAAGAAGATAAAAAAACCACAAAAAATATTTCCATAGGAACACTTAAAACCATACTTTCTTTAGCCAAGATTGACATACTACAATCAAAGACTCCTCCTAAAAGCTAGAAAATCCAGTTATCTTCTAGTTCATAAACCTTAGGTTCATCGAGCTGTTAAAACAATGTGGCATATAGGTGCATAGGTAAAAACTTGTCAAAATTCTTGTGTATAATGTATTTGGAATTAATATGAAATGTATGGTTTATATGAACAACAACCTCCACCTACATAACAAAGAATTGTTGTATATTCCATCATTACTGCCCGTAGATAGTTTGTTTATTATTGTTATTATTTATTTTAGATTTATTATTGTTGGATAGTGTATTTAGGATATTAGTTGTTATTTTGTTGAACTTGAAGTTCACTGGGTTCATCATATTTCATTGTATAAATACGTGTCTTGCAATGCAATAGAATTCAGTTTGATTACTCTGCAAAATCCATTATGGTATCAGAGCAAGGTTCGATTAAATATCTGCATTATTTAGAGCAAGATTCTACGCCGATTATTTAGTGACAAAGGAGAGAATATCTGTGCCACATCATATATCGTGTCTATTGGCAATCATCGTGGAATTTCAGTTGGGGAGAGATACTTGCTCGCATTCAGATCGAGCACCCCTCATATCGCTTGGTCGACAATCTCAGTGAGTATGGCCGATGGAATTTATCACTAACAGTTTTAAATTATTGGCGTTAGTGAGGGTCTGTTGTGCATTGGCAGCCCATGTCTACCATTATCGAGGCCACCAGCTCTCTGAAATTCTTGTTTCACTTTTCTCTCACAGCGATGAAATCCCTAGTTTCTTGCTAACTCCATTGTGTTGGTCATGTTCTGTTTCAATTGTGGTTTGCACTAACTTGTGCGTCCATGGTGATAGAAAATTCATTGTTTCTACATTAGCGCCTTGGTTACTTCTTATTTTGGAGGTCTGTGCCTGTCAAGAAATAAAAGCAGAACCCTCATCTTTGTGCTTGCATTTGTGAGCAAGGCGGAGGTATTAGGGATAAATCGACTAGCAACGTGGGGAGATCTTCCTCTCTTTTCACGCGAGCCACAACGTGTGGATCGCTTGAGGCATAGTACTCTGCAACTCTTCCACATGTGTAGGAGGTTCCACGTTCGATTCTGCTGAGCGCACCCTAGATGATGGAGAGAAAACGCTAGCGCACTTTTTTCTATTGCCACGATCTGTTAATCTTTGGCCATGTTGGTAGAGTCGAGCACTAAAGGTGGAGGTTCCCATGTGATGCATAGGTGATTCAAATCAAGCGGTCTTGTATCTGCGAGAGGAGCACCTTTATTAGCAGAGATCACGACTTCTGTGGCTTTCTCAATGGTAGAACCATTCTTTGTACACAAGCATGATTATCTTGCCAATTTTATTCTCTCGGCTCTTTCTATATTGGTTGGCCCATTTGGATCGGAGCCCTTCATTGTGCCTCTCTTCACATGTGTATTTAGTGCAATCCAATCACCATTGAAGGAATTTCTCTTTCCTCGAATAGCTCTAGCATACTGCTTGCACCCGTAATCAAGTGATCCTCAGGCAAGTGCGAAATGAGTGATCAGTGAGGCAGAAATTCTGAATTCTCTTTGTAGGTCTGAGCATTTTGAAGTTTGTAGGATGTTTTTTTTTTAATTTTAATGTGGTATTATTCAGTCACTTAGTAGGCATGATCACCGTTGAGGCTTACATTTTGTGAATCCCTTTCAAAGAGATACATTCTAGGCAAGATATCTATTAGTCTTGATCAATGAAAATATTGTATTTATGGAGTGTTCCATTTTGTCAAACATTTCTATTCTTTGATAGTATCCGTGGAATATACACTAGGCAACATGGATTCACACCTATTGGGAGAGGTTCTCTGCATGGGGTTCATATGCTAATTGAAAAATAGGAAATTTACAAGCATATTATTAGCCTTAGGAAGTTTAGTTATAAGTTTTTTATTTTGACAAAATTGTGTATTTGTCAACTCTTCCAGGGGGTGTTATTTTTCTTCCACATGGCAGGAAGTTCTCCAAAATTCATTCTTTCATATTTGTAATTGCTATGCAAAAATAATTATTCCTCTTGGAAGACCAAACTCAAAGCTCTTGAACTCAAGTTTGAAGAAGTTTGGAATGTGGTCAATGGCACCACAAAACGACATCCAAGTGATACTGATGAACAAAATATTTTTGATCAAGCCGACAAAAAGGCCAAATTGATCATCATGTTCAACATGTCTGATGAAGTCCATCCTTTCATCTAAGACTCGTCTATAGCCAAATATGCTTGGGACAAGCTACAAATGATGCATAAGGAAAGAATCAGAATTAGATCCTGAATTTGTAGAGTCAACTACATAGCCTGAAGATGAAAAATGGAGAATAGTTGGAATCCTTTCTCAAAAGGATTATAGAGTTGAAAGCTTCATTACAAGCATTGGGATAAACAATTGATGACAGAGTTTTGGTGCCTATTGTTCTACGGGCACTACCTTCCAGGTATAAATCTCTGTGACAACATTGAATGTCACAGAGACAACACCCACTATTGAGAAGCTCATGAATCTGGTCCAGAAAGAAGAATCTTTAAGGCGTGAACATGAGGAGGAGGATCATGCCATGACCACTCATCATAAAGGCGAGAAGCCTATGAAGCAATGTCCAATATGTGAAAGAGTTGGACATGATGTGAAAAATTGGTACAATTCCTTCAACAAAGGATCATCCAACAAATCACATCCAAAGAAGCCACTTCAAAGTGGAAAACCATAATAGGAGCAGAAGAACAAACAGAAACAACAAAGCAATGTTGTTGAAGTAGAAGATTCTCCAAATGAGGAATACATGCTTTCAGCCCACACTTCAGAAGATGGTTCACAATCAACCTTAATATGGTATGTGGACTCGGGTGCTACAAAGCATATGACTATACAAAAGGAGTGATTTCTCACATTGAAACCCCATTATGGTATAGTCACTCTTGGTGACATCTCTTTGAAGTTTGGCATCAATCATTGTAGGTTTACTAATGTCTTGTAAATGCCAGGACTTACCAAAAATATTCTTTCTATTAATCAATTTCTTGACCACAACCTTAGGATTGAGTTTGATAGCCATCAAGATACTAAGATTTGTCTTATCAAAGATAAGTCTAAAAATGAAAAGATTGTTGCCAGTGCTACTGAGATTGGAAAAATGTTTAGACTTGATACAGTTGCTACTAATCAAGCCTTAGTGACTAAGGATGAAGATATTGCTCTACTTTGGCATCATAGATTTGGTCATTTAAGCACTAGTTACTTTCTAATGCTTAGTAAGAAATGCATGGTCAAAGGGCTTCCCTCACTTGAGAAGTTGAGTGCTATTTTTTCTAGTTTTATTGTTGGAAAACAACATAGAGAACCCTTCTATTCTAGTGAGCATCGTGCAAGCCAACCTTTGCAACTAGTACATACCGATCTATGTGGGCCTATGCCACCTAGTCACAATGGCTACAAGTACTTTAAGTTGTTTGTTAATGATCATACAAGGAAAATGTGGGTATATTGCTTGTAGCATAAAGATGAAGCTCTATTATATTTCAAAGAGTTTCCCACTCAAGTGGAGAAAAATACGAATTACTGTATTCATGTCCTCCACTCAGATCGAGGGGGGGAATACACCAGCATAGAATTCTCACATATCTGGAAGAAAATGGAATTCAACGTCAACTGACTACAACATACACACCTCGGCAAAATGGAGTTACTAAACAGAGAAATTGCATCATCGTGGAGATGGTCTGAAGCATGTTGAAAGATTCTCAACTAGAGCATGCATATTGGGCGGAAGCTGTTCACACAATAATTTATATTTTGAATCATGCACCAACCAAAGCACTTGATGGAATTACACCATAAGAAGCATGGATAGGGGTAAAGCCTTCTATCTCTCATCTTCATGTATTTGGATGCACTGCTTATATGCACATTCCTAAACATAAAAGGAAGAAGCTAGATGAAAAATCAATGAATGTATTCTTCTAGGATATAGTAATGAATCCAAAGCATATCACCTTATGGATCCCAATACAAAGAAGATATACATTAGTAGAGATGTAATTTTTGATGAGAAGAATGATGTAAGTTCTCCTCCTGCATCATCATCTACTTCAGATAGTGCTCCTATTTTCAACATGGATGGTAAAAATGATGGGCCTGTTGATAATCAGTCAACACCCACTGATGTCACAAAACCTTTACCAAAGTGGTACATTAGTACCATTCAAGATACAAAGTTAGATGGAGTCCCAAAAACTTCCATTTCAAGTCCAAGGACTCACAACATGGATTGCAATGAGGTAAAATTTGCACTAATGACTTTAGTTGTTGAAAAATTTGAGTCATCTAATGTTTAGGAAGCACTAGAATCAAAGCCTTGGAAAGAGGCTATGGATGCAGAGTATCAATCTCTGATGAAAAACAACACTTGGGAGCCTGTTGATCTACCACCTAGTAAGAAAGCAATTGGTTGTAAATGGATATTTAAAACTAAGTATAAAGAAAATGGTAGTATAGATAAATATAAGGCTAGGCTTGTTGCTAAAGGTTATGCCTAGAAAGAAGGAATAGACTATGAGGAAAGATTTGCTCCCATTGCAAAGATAAACACCACTAGAATGATTTTTGATTTAGTTGCTCAATTTGGATGGAAATTGTATCAAATGGATGTAAAAAGTGCCTTTCTTAATGGGGACCTTAAGGAAGAGGTCTATATGACCCAACCAGAGGGATATGTTGCACCTGGTAAAGAGGAAAAGGTATGCAAACTTATCAATTCCCTATATGGTCTCAAACAAGCTCCAAGAGCTTGGTATATTAAAATTGATGAACATTTGCTAAAACATGGTTTTACTAGGCATCCATATGATCCAAATCTCTATCTCAAGCATCAAGGGGGGGATATTGTGATCGTTATTGTATATGTTGATGACTTAGTTGTCACAGGAAGCTCAGAAGCAATGACTGAGACAACCAAGAATTATCTCAAGGAGGACTTTGATATGACAGATCTCAAGCTACTTCACTATTGTCTCGGTTTAGAGGTATAGTAGACAAATCACCATATCTTTTTATCTCAAAGAAAATATGCCAAGACCTTACTTGAAAAATTTAGAATGATGGATTCCAAACCCATGTCTACACCAATGGAATTAGGTTTGCAGTTATTTGTTTCTAATTCATCTCCTCAGGTGAATATTGTATATGCATAAAATTGGTCATGTCTAATTAATCCGGGCATTAAATTAAATATTTATTATTTAATTAATTTCTCTAAAGTCCTCTACGTATGATTAAATTTAATTAATTTAATTATATTGTTCATTCACTTTATTCTTCAACCTTAATTAAATAAATTCACTTTATTTAAACATTCATATGTCTCCTTGATTAATTAAATAAATATCCTTTATTTATCTTAATTTATTATTAGGTCTTTTGAATTTAATTAAGTCTTTTGATTTAATTAAATTTAAATATTTAGTTTTTCCTATTCAAATCTTTCTTCTAATTAATTAAATATTTTATTTAAATAATTTCATCTACATGTCATTTCCTAAAAAATTAATTAAATATCTTTATTTAATTAATATCCTTAATATCTTTCCAAATCATAATTAAATATTTTATTTAATTATGAAATATTTTTCAAATCTTAATTAAATGATTATTTAATTAAGAAAAATCTCCATGTCACCCATAAATAAATAATTGAATTTATAATTCATTATTTATCTTCTTAAAATCTTTCCAAAATCCTCTAAAAAGATGATTTTTATCATCTCATCTTATCTCTTCCATGAAAAGGGAAACAAATCCTTCTTTTTGTTTTTCTTATATTTTTCTCTCCAGTATTCTCCATCTTCGACCGTTTGATCTGCCAAGATTATTACAGTCATCGATCGCATCAACCAATCACAATCCTTCAAAAGCTCTATAAATATGCTTGCATATCCAAGCATTTATGAGATTTACAACTAAGCAATAGGTGATTAGAGAATTGTTGCATTCGGTTAGCATTTATTATCAGCATTTAATAGAATTTGTAATCATAGTTTCTTTATCAACTTGTAATCATAACAATTTGCAATCATGCACATTTAATCAAAATAATCTTAGCATAGCATGCATTTATCATCTAAAATCTCGTTCTTTGGGAGGACTATTTGTTGAGCCCAGCAAAACCTGAGAGCAACAGCTGGAATCGACAAAATTGCTGGAGATAGGGGATGATAGGACGCTTTCGAAGGAGCTGTTGTTTTAAGAGTTTGCTTTAATTTTCAATTGGTTTCTTTTGATTTAATGTCTTATTGGTGTGTTGGTTTATATTTCTTTAGTTAGCTCACTTATTCGAACACACATTTTTGGCACCCATCTTGAGGCATTGCCCTATTTTTAACATCTACTTGTAGGTTTTCTAACAGGATTTCATGTTTTGAAGTTCAGATTTTCAAAAGAAATTTGTGCTTTAGTGCATCCATCGAATCTTTCAGCACATTCACAGACTATTTTAGCACTTCTGCAGGTCTTTTAGTACATCCGCGAACTATTTTAGCACATCCGAAGATTTCTTTAGCACATATAGGGAACATAATGGCTCATACATTTAGCTTAATTCATTAAAATTTCATTAAAAAAAATACGCATTTTTAGATTGCGCATTTAGGCTTTCTTTTAGCGCATTTAAGATTTTCTGTAGTGCTTTTGATGTATGTTTTAGTGCATTGACTAGTTGTTTTAGCGCATATGTATGATCTTTTAGTGCATGAATGTTGTAACTAAACAAGGTTCTGAGTCTGATGCCTTTCGTAGACATGACCTTTTCTGGCATAAAAAGAACTAATCTAGGATAGTCACATCTGGTTTTAAAAGAAGCAACCCTAGGATAGACATGGATTAAAATGAAGCAATATAGGATAGTCACCACACAATGATTTTTGCAGTTAAAATAAACAACTTGTTTTCATGAAGCAATTATCTTCACATAGTTTAGATCATTGTGATTTGGGCTCTAAAAAGAACACTGTTTTCTTTATTCACGACAATAGGTCTATGCTCTCCCCTTAACTAGGTGATTAGAATACCAAAACTGCATTTTTAATTCATGCAATTTTACATGCTTTCTTAAATCCTTTAGAGGGCCTGCTCTTGTGGGAAAAAGTACTCACCCAAGAGGAACGACCTAAGTGGGAACAACTAAAGCCAAGTTTTCCAACCTACTATAATCAAAAGTGAATTCAGGGAAAGTCCGCAATTCGATGGTAGTGTGCAAGATAACCATCCCCAAAGCCTTTGTTCTAAAGGCTGGGAGGTCTCCTGAGGGAGTTTATCATTCTACGCACCGAATGAAAACCATTACTAAGAACCTAGTGTAGAAGCTAGTTGTGTCAGTTTTCGAACATCCTAATAATCACAATGCAAGGGGAGGGAAGAATCTGCCCCCAAGACACTCACCATATAACTGCCAAGGACCATTTGCTCAGGGCATTCGATATCCACTTCAGTCACTCTGAGTACTCACCTGGAAAAGAAAAAAACATGGGTGCCCCTTTAGGGGTGACACAGCTATGTGAGTCGACACATTTCTAAGATGTGGGTTGTTGATTATTATGATGACCTACTTGAGCACTAAAAGTGAGTCTGCCTAAATTGTCTGTTCTGTGCAAAACCTGTGAAAACATTTTTTTCAATTTTTTTTTTGAATATACATTCGATGTTAACTATAGGGCTTAAAAACTACTATTTTATGAGTATTTGTTGTGTTTTCAATCACATTAATTCAGATAAAAGATCATCCAAAATGAGCATGCACAAATTTAGCTGAAATTATTCAAAACTGTTAAGAAAACTACCTTAGAAAATGGTTTTAGCACTTAACTATAGGGATAGTTTAGTGCATTCACTGGATATCTTAGCACATATGAGGTCCATTCTAGCGCATCCACTGGTTAGTTCAGTGCATTTAGAGCTTTTTTTCGTGCATTGAGTGTTTTAGCGCATCCGTTGAATAATCTATAAATAGTTTTAGTCACTTTCAATTTTTTTTTCTATAGCGCATCTGAGACGTATTGTAGCACATCTAAGGCCCGCTCTAGTGCATGTGCCTGTCTTTGCAGGACATATAGGACACAGAGTAGCACATCTGTCACTTTCCTAAATTTTCACTTTTAACAGATCTGAGTTTGTAACACCCTTAGTCCAATAGCATCCTAACATTTCTCCTATGCTTAGAGATTGGAAATCAACCAAGTTTGTTAAGAAGTCCATTATCAATCGAATCAAGAAACCCAAGAAACATCTGGGTTATAAGAAAACCTTGCAACATAGAAATTTTTTGTACAAAAGTCAAAATGTCTTGCTCCATTACCGTGAGTTTCTCCATAGGCACCAAGATTTTACTAGGGGATTTACAGACGAGTATGTTGTAGAGCCTTTATATTCATGAACTTGTTTTTCAGAGAAGAGCTCTATCACGACACAATCACAATCAACCTCTCAACTTTGATTATTTAATATCCAACACATCCTAGCCAAATCATTCAGTGATATTAACTAGGCTACTTGACATATCATTTTTTTTTAAAACAAGGATCAAAACTTAAAAGTGCATCTTTCAAACAAGTTTATGATTAGGGTATGTGCAGGATCATGATGGGCCAAAAAGTGGCAATATGATGGGTATTTGTAGGGTATGTGGCTGACGACTTTTTTTTCACCCAAAATTGATGAAATGAAAAGGGTTTTTAAAGGAGATTCTCAGCTTTCCACCAATATAAATTATGTTTTACTTTGAATTATGACTAAAGTCCTAATTGATAGGCTGATTGAAAAACATCTATAGCTTTCAAATGGTATCACATTTTTGGAATCCAAAACATGCATCACATTCTATGCTTTGCATAATATAGGATTAAAAAAAGAAAAATTGAATTTCATGAAATTTTGACCAAGTTAAGGTGGTCAGACATATGAGTTTTTATATTTTTTAAAAGTTGTAATAAAAATTAATAATTAATTATTTACTTGGAAAAAAATTACAAAAAATATGCATCACATATGGACATGAGTCCTCTACTTATTTTAAAATCTTATAAAAAATATTATCATTTTATTGTGGTTAGGGTGGAAAACACCTACTTCTTATTTTTCCCTGAAATTTAAGTACTCTTGCATTGAAATTTCAAATTTTCACCAAATAGATTTTAAAAAAATAAAAATAAACCTAGTAGTTTAGAAACTACATTCAATTTTCTACATTCTATTCTTACATATTTTTTGAAATAAGGGTATGTAGGATCATGGTGGGCCAAAAGTGGCAATATGATGGGTATGTGGTCGACTATTTTTACCCAAAATTGATGAAATGAAAAGGGTTTTAAAGGAGATTCTCAGCTTTCCACCGATATAAATTATTCTTTACTTTTAATTTAATAAGTAATTATTATTCATTTTCTATTCAAATTACAACTAAAGTCCTAATTGATAGGCTGATTGAAAACATCTATAGCTTTCAAATATCACATTTTTGAATCAAAACATGTGTCACATTCTATGCTTCACATACTATAGGATTAAAAAAAAAATTGAATTTCATGAAGTTTTGACTAAGTTAAGGTCCATTGATTTTTTATATTTTTAAAATGTTGTAATAAAAAATCATAATTAATTATTTACTTGGAAAAAATTACAAAAAATATGCATCACAGGCATGAGTCCTCTACTTATATCTAAAATTATAAAAAAATATTATCATTTTATTGTGGTTAGGGGACAAACACCTACTTCTTATTTTTTCCCAAATTTAAGTACCACTCCATTGAAATTTCAAATTTTCACCAAATAGATTTTTTTTAAAACATACCTAGTAGTTTAGAAACTACATTCAATTTTCTACAGATTCTATTCTTACATATTTTTGAAATAATAAGATAACTTATTCAAATTTTTACCAAGTTGCCTAACTCTGATTTTTCTGAATTTTTTGCCACTTAAGGGCCTATTTTTTCCATGATGATCTTGCACATACCCATAATATAGATAACTTATTCAAATTTTTACGTCAAGTTGCCTAACTCTGATTTTTCCAAATTTTTTGCCACTTAAGGGCCTATTTTTTCCATGATGATCCTGCACATACCCATTATTGATTGAACTTCCTCAACAGGATTCTAATATCCTTCATCATTGGAAGCCACAATCAAGAGTTAGGAATGTCTTTGATCATATCATAAGTTTTTCATCTTATTAGATCAAGACATCATCATTTTCGCACTTATCAAACTGTAATCTAAGTCTAGAAGAACATTTCAAAATCATATGCCTATTTTTACAAGATCTCAATACAATAAGATGAAAGAGGAAATTCAACAAGAAGATCAAACCCGAAGAACTCAAGAAGAAGGTGAGAGTAGTAATCCCTTTATAGTGTGAGTCGTAATCCCCTTTTTAACGACAACATGGATAAAAGAGAATAAAATCCATTCCCTTTCAATAAATACAGGGACATGAGAAAAACTCCTATAGATAGTGATGATGAATGAGAGGATGAACGCCAACTTAGAGAGGCCAAGAAAGATCCAAAATTTCACAAAGCCTTAGAAAAGATCTTGCAACTCAATAAAGAGAAGTATTTCCTCTATCTAGCTGACAAAGGAGCTAAATTGACTCATGATTTTGATACTGAGAACATAGAGAGTAGTCCTGATGAAACACCCTTGTCTCATCTTAGTGCCTTGTCTCAATAAATTAAATCACTATAAGGACAAATTAAATACACGCAAGGGGGAACCATAATGAAGACATATTCTCTTGATGACATCTGTCCTTATCCTTTTGACCGATGTCTCAAAATGATCCCATTTCCCAAACATTGCAGTGTTTTGAAGTTTGATCATTATAATGGGAAATTGGATCCAATCGATCATATTAGGGACTTATGAAATATGACTTTAGAGTTTTCTCATGAGGACATGTACTTGATGTGTTTGTTTCCTAGGAGTTTTGGAGGCCAATCTATGGAATGGCTATAAAAAGTCACATTACCTGTCAAGAAATTTGAGGAATTGATTAACGAGTTCATATCACAATATTCCTACAACATTCAACATCAAATATCCATGATTGATCTCTGCAAGGCTAAATAGAAACCTAGTGAACCATTCATTACATTTTTTTAGAGATGGAGACTATTGTTCGCTAGATACCCACATCATGTTCCTGAAAAGGGAAACATTACCACTTTAATAAACAACTTAGATCAAGAGATGAGCTATCATCTTAATCTTCATTGTCCTCCCTCTTTTTAGAAATTTATTGAAAATGCCATCATCGTTGAAGGTACCTTAATCCAAAGAGGGATACTTAAAATTGATAAGGACAATCCTAGCTCTTCAAATCAACACAACAACAACGAAAAATATAATTTTTGGATTCGCAACAAAAATGTGGTGAATGATGGTGTTGTAGATGCAAATCATGTCTCAACTAAGCCATTTTTTCTTAGTAATCTGAGTGCTCCTTGCAACAATAACTATAACAATGTCAATTCTGTCACAAATCAAGGAAACAATCCTCCCCCTCTGAGGAACAACATGAATCAAAATTTTACTCCCAATCAAGGGAATGCCAACAATTAGGGTTACCATGGAAACAATAACAACAACAATGCCTAAGGAAATTCCTCGAACAAAAATCCACAACGATCTTCATTCTTCTCTAGCAAAAGAAATTTTACTCCACTGGGTCAATCTTTAGAATCTGCATTCAAAGAGTTGATGGCTAAAAATGTCCTTACTTTGCCACCTCAACAGAACTTCAAACCCAGTGTGAAACCTCCATCATGGAATGATGCATACTATTGTGATTATCATCGGTGCAAGGGTCATCGCATGAATAATTGTCAAGCCCTGAAAAATGTTGTCCAAGACTTAATAAAAAATTGCACCATCACAATAGAAGGACACCAAGAATCAAACAAAGACCACCAAGCATTTCACAACCCTTTTCCCAACTATCAAAAGGGTGAGTCCTCTAGAAAAAGTGCGAATCATATCAACAATAATATCATCAACCATATCTACACTGACGATGAGCAGGTCAATGTTATAAAAGTTAAGGAAAAGATGGAATATAGACAAGTCAACAAAACAACAAGGGCACAAGCTAAATTTTTCTTAAAGGGCGCTTCTTCAAAATCCACTGTGCCCCCACCTCAACATCAATATGACTTAGTCAATCAAATTAGAAAAATTTCTGCTCAGATTTCTATCTTAGAACTCTTGAAGATTTCCCCAGCACACAGAGAAATTCTAGAAAAGGCCCTCATTGAAACAACTATATCCACTGATTTGGATGTGGAACAATTTGAAGCCATGGTGGGACACTTGTCCTAACCCACATGCCTCTCATTCTCCAAAAAATATGATGTTTCCATGACTCATCCCCATAATTCATCGCTATACTTAGAAGTCATGATCAACAAGTTTCATGTTAGACGCGTCCTAATAGATGGAGGTGTTGGGTTGAACATATGTACCATGAAGTTCATTCAGTCTTTGGGATTTTCTGAGGAATCCATTAATCCCAGAAGAAAGATCACTATTAAAGCCTAGGATGATGAGTAAAGAGCTTCCAAGGGTTTAATCATGGTGTTGATCAGAGTGGGACCTGTTATCAAGAATACTTTATGTCAAGCATTAGACTGTGATCTTGCATACAACATCTTGTTGGGTCATCCTTGGATCCACGAAATGCAAGCTGTCCCATCCACATATCATCAATGTCTTATGTTTCCTTATGATGGATAGTAGATCACAATACCAGCTGATAATTCAAATAGTCAGACTTGTGCCAACATCAAAGCTAGTCAAGATACTTTGGTTCCCAACAATCAAGAAGCTCTTGTTAGTACTTCTCCCAAAGTTAATACACAAATCAGTCAGTTAACCAAAAGCTTTGACAAGCAACTATAGTTCAAGGACAATGGAGTTGGGGAGTACTCTCTCTATCTTTCCAATCTACCTACATTGCCTTGGTCCCATGGGCAACCTTCTATCACACAACAATAGATATTTGTAGCATCAACATCAACACAACCACCAATAGAGCCAAGTGAAAAGTTTAATGGGCGACAATTTATCAAAGAAAAATTCTCCATGGAAGATCCTGAGGATAGAGAAGTTCTAAATTGGCTCTATAAAGATGAAGAGGAAACAATCCTCAATGTCAAAATACCAATTGATCAATATGGTAAAGGGTATTCAATCATGCAAAAGATGGGCTATGATGGTAATGGTCCTATCAGAAACTGAAAAAAAGGGGTAGTTGAGCCCATTCACCTTCTAGGCCTTGATTCAAAAGCTAAAATAGGACTAGGCTATGATACTAACTAAAAAGAAATAACACCCAAGCAGTTGCATGATATTGTCCTCGCATTACAAGAAGGTTCCGATACAAGAGAAGCATGTTTGACAACAATTCAAAATTTCATGGATAATAACTCTGACACAAACTTTGGTGAATACAAATGGGACACCATCTACAATAATGATTTTTGGAGGGACAAAAAGGTTGATGTGATACACAAGTATACACCTACTCTAATCGAAGGTGAAGGTTCAGGGACCCAACCGCAAGAATCTGAACTACAAGGTGACTATGATTCTAGTGATACTGAGTCAGATTTAAACAAATAAGACTATTGCGAGAACAGTACCATCATTGATCTACCTCATACCTCGGATCCTATGGACAACTTCATTATGACCATAACCATAGCTGATTTCATGCAACCCGATGACCCGCTACCATTGATCCATCTTGATCTCATTGACTGCGATTCATCTGAACCATCGATATACCTATGTTTCCAAGTGATGAATCTATTGTGAGCTTCCTTTCTGCAGATGACATGAATGATTTTTCCACTAGCGATTTTCGACATAGTCTTAAATCAAGAGAGTGTCAAGTCTCCTAGTTGCAAAAATAAAAAATCCAAAAAAATATCTAATGGTGAAAACCAGAATATGGCAGTATTAGATCAAATAAAAGATAAAACAAAGAGCATATCAGATGGTAAAAACCTCATTCAGGCACCAGATGATGGGATACTTGACACTCTCCCTGAGCATTATCATGAGTGATCGCCTATATTGATTGAGCCTAATAAAGAGGCCAAAATTGACACTTCAAAAAAACCAAGGACTCTACAGTTAGTTGCATCAATGATAGATAAAGAAGTGCCAGAGTTCATGAAGTTCCTAAGAAAAAATTAGGTCAACTTTCCTGGTCTAATGCATAAATGCTAGGTCTTTATCCTAATCTCATAATGCATCACTTGTCCATGAAACTAGGAGTTAAGCCTGTGAAACAAAAAGTCAAAAAGATACATCCTCATGTTGCACTACTAGTTAAAAAAGAACTCATAAAACTCCTTGATGCAGGATTTATAAGATCAATCAACTATGCAGAATGGATCTCCAACATTGTTCCTATGTCCAAACCAAACAAACCTATTAGAATTTGCACATATTTTAGAGATCTCAATAAGGCATTTCCTAAGGATGACTTCCCACTTCCAAACATCGATACTATAGTTGATCTGATAGTTGGCCATGCCATGTATTCACTAATGGATGGTTTTTCTGGATACAACCAAATCAAGATTGCACCTGAAGACCAGGACAAAACAACTTTCACATGTCCATGGGGGACTTATTGTTAGAATTTCATGCCTTTCGGTCTAAAGAATGCTGGGGATACATATCAAAGAGCTATGACTACAATTTTTCATGACATGATGCACACATTCATGGAAGATTATGTAGACAATATATTGGAAAAGTCATGCACAAGAGAAGGACATATTGAAGTGTTATCAAAAATATTTACAAGGTTAGAAAAGTTCAAAGTTTGCCTCAACCCCGAGAAATGTGTTTTTGCCCAGGGTCACATCTAGAAAGCTCTTAGGATACATAGTATCAGAAAAAGGGATTGAAGTAGATTCTACCAAGGTACAAGCAATCGTGGAAATGCCTCCACCAACGAATATCAGTCAGTTGAGGTCATTATAGGGACGACTTCAATCTATACGAAGGTTCATCACATAGCTGGTAGATAAAAGTCTACCTTTCACACATCTATTGCATAAGAATGTTCCTTTCAAATGGGATGACAAGTGTGAAATGGCCTTTCAATAGATCAAGTAGTACCTAATGAACCCACCAGTTCTAGTACCACCAAATCCAGACAAACCTCTAATCTTATATATTGCCACAACAGAGACATCTTTGGGAGCATTATTAGCACAAGAGGACTCTATAGGAAAGGAACATGTAATTTATTACATCAACTGAACGCTAACAAGTCATGAACTCAACTACACTTTCATCGAAAAGGCTTGTCTAGCAGTAGTGTTTGCCTCAAAAATATTTTGGCACTACATGTTAACTCATACAATCAATCTTGTTGCAAAGATTGATCCACTTAAGTATCTATTGAGCAAGGCTACATTAGCAGGAAGGTTAGAAAAATGGGTTATGATCTTGAGTGAGTTTGACATCCATTATGTTGATCCCAAAGCAATCAAAGGACAAGTTATTGCCAATAAACTAGTTGATGCACCACTACAAGCAGGGCATCCCATGCATATCGAATTTCCAAATGCTAACATCTTCACCGCAGAATCAAAACATCCATGGTCTTTATATTTTGATGGTTCTTTCACTCAACATGGGTTGGAGGAAGGCATACTCTTTGTCACCCCTCAAGGAAATACCATTCCTCGGTTGTATAGGCTAATGTTTCCATGCACAGAACAACATAGCCAAATATGAAGCTTTAATCACTGGACTCAAGATCACATTGGAATGGAGGATCACAAAACTACAAGTTTATGGTGACTCACAGTTAGTCATTAATCAAATCAATGATGATTATCAAACCAAAGATGACAAAATGTTGCCATATAAGAAAATGGTTGACGATTTCAAGAACTACTTCATGGATATCAAGTTCATACAGATTCTAAGACTTGATAACAAAGCAGCTGATGCCATGGCCACGATCGCATCATTGTTACAACTCCCAGAAAATGAAGCTTGCTATGAATTTCTAGTGGAACAATCATTTGTACTTGCCTATGACGCATCTGAAAGCCAAATCATTTTCCACTTAGTAGGATCCAATTCACCTTGGTATGGCAAGATTTATGCCTTCCTAAAAGATGATATCTTACCACCTGACCTATCCCAAAATCAAAAGCATAACTTTATCCACCAATCCTCTCGCTATACTCTTATCACTGACATCCTTTATCGTCATGGTCTTGATGGTACTTTACTTCGATGTCTTGAACATGATGAATCTGACAAGGCTTTACAAGAAGTTCATGGTGGCATTTGTGGTACTCAGTCTAGTGGGTTGACCTTATCTAAGAAATTGATTAGAATGGGTTACTACTAGCCTACGATGGAAAGAGAATCGTTCACTTTTGTGAAGAAGTGCTCAAAATGTTAGATACATGGGAATCTCATTCATGCACCAACACAAGAACTACAACCGTTCACACCAACCTGACCATTCTCTCAATGGGGGTTAGATCTAGTTGGCAAGATTCATCCTTCATCATCAAATAGACACAAGTTCATCATCACAGTGACAGAGTACTTTACCAAGTGGATTGAAGTAGTACCTCTTACTAAGGTTACCGACAAACAAATCTCATTGTTCATACTCAACTATATCATTTGTCGGTATGACATTCCCAACTCCATCATCACATATAATGGAAAACCATTCAAGAATGTTGACGAACTTTGTGAGAGATTCCATATCCAACATAGATATTCAACACCCTACTACCAACAAGGGAATGGCCAAGCAGAGGCATCGAACAAAACCATACTAAAAATCTTGAAGAAGACTTGAATGATGTAGGGAAAGATTGGCATGTACAACTCAATCCCACATTATGGGCCTATAGAACTAAAATCAGAATGCCAATAGGAGCAACACTGTATGCTCTTTTCTATGGAGCACAAGCCATATTACCTCTAGAGGTTGAGATTCCATCACTTAGAGTATCACTGAAAGGTTTAATCGAAGATGATGAATACAGAGTTTCCTGACTACAAGAGCCAGAACTCCTTGATGAGAAGAGACAATGAACGACTGATCATTTGAAAGCATATCAATAGATGATGTCTGGTAGCTATAATCACATAGTAAAGCCATGTACCTTTTAGGTCGGTGATCTTTTTTTGAAGGAAAACCCACAAAACTAGCAAGACAAAGAGAAGAAAGGAAAGTTTGAACCAAATTGGTTAGGTCCTTACGTGGTCATCGTAGTATACGGTTCAGGAGCATACATGTTGTCAACACCAGAAGGGGACCTATTTGACAAACCCATCAACAACATGCACCTGAAGAAGTATTATGTCTAAATCAACTATCATCATCCATAAAATGTCCTTAAAAAATCTATAAAAATTAGAAAATGTTCAAAAATAATAATAAAAACAGCAAAAAATGTCTTGAAAAAATATATAAAAATGAGAAAATGTATGAAAAAAATAACAAAAACAACATAAAATGTCCTAAATGGGAAAAAAAGAAATCAGAAAAATTCAATAAAGATAGATAGTGAAAATCTAGCAAACAAACATTATTTGTAGATCTCCATCTATTAGTTTATGTTCTACACTTAGCTTCTCAACCTTCATTTCATGCATTTTTCCATCATCTTAGGGCCATAACAACATCATACCGCTATAATTTTCCTAGAGTGATAACATTTTACCATGGCTTGATCATTGTACATATTTGTTTTAGCAAGTTGTGTCAATACTGGGGGCAAACATTGACATACTGGGGGCAATAAACTTCTAGGTTAGATACTGAAACAACTAGACAATGACAAAATCCAATCCTGCAAACAAACAATCAAATCCTATGAACAACTATCCAATCATTGATCCATATCACAACAGTTTTCAGCAAGTACCATATCATAACACATATCTGGATGATCTAAAATCTGAATAAATTTTTGGAATAATAGTATTATAATTTGAAAAATGGTTTTTTTACTTTCGATATCATCCCTTTGGAGCACACTTGATGATGTACTAAACTAGAGTGGTGAGGAAAGAGGATTATTTTTCTTTGTTTGTTGTCTTGAGGTTAACTATCAAACTATTGCAAATATGTTGCGAGACATGATTTCCAAAGTGAATCATTGATGATAGTTCCAAATTTTCATTAGAAAATGGTTAATTTTTTTTTGTTTATGCAAGAAACACTCAAGTCATCTCGATTCAATTACACCTTGATGCTTGTGTTCACTTGCTATATCAAAAATCATGAAATTTGTGCTCTGGTCATCATTGGTGCTAATTTCCCCTCTGATGCTTGTACATCAAACATTTTAAAACACTCTATGATGATTCAAGAAAGCTAACAATGGGCTCAACAAATGGTTGGTTTTGTTTTTTTGCATTTCATTTAGATCATTGTACATATCTGCATACTGGACTTGCATAAGAGTTTTCAAAGGCTGAACAAAAACATCAATGGCTGTCATGTCTCTTTGGACTATTTGTGGAGGACATTCAGACATTTGTTTCATTATCATCTTTCATCTTCATCATCATTTCATTAATCATTATCATTTCATCTAGGTCCTATACATATCATATAGTTTATCATTTATCATTCATTTATCATATCATTTAGATCCTTTATCATTTCATATCATTCATTTATCCATTAGGTATTTCATATCACTTTCATTTTCATATTATCTATCATCTTCATATCATTAACATCATTTTTTTTATCACATAGTTGCATACCATTTATCATCTTCACTACCATTTCAATATCATATTTTATCTTTGTGTCATCATTTCATAATCTATTTCATTTCACTTATCATTTCATTATCATTTCATCCATTTCATCTCTTTTCATTACATTTCATTATATATCATTTATCATCTTATCATACATCTCCTTATTATTAATTTCATGTTTATTTCACTTCATACCATTATTCATATCATTCATCATTCGTCACATTACATTCATATCATATATTTAATCATCTAGCATTCTCATATCATTTACATATTATGTCATTTTTCACATAACAATTAACCCATATCACTTATCAATTTCATATCATTTCATCATTCATATACATATTACAAATTCATGATGCATTTCATAAACATAAACATCCATTTTCCATCACATCATCATTATTTATTGCATTTGAAAAATCCGAAAACAAAAATTCATACATACATTACATTTCCACCTCATTTGCAAAACATTGCATTTTTCATAAACATATCATATATCCCATTACATATTTTCATAATCACACCATAAGTTATCCACCTACATGACATCATTAGTACACATCACAAATCGTCATCATAAGAATCATCCTGCATCACATGGTTAGTTATAAAACCATTAAAAAGAATTGCAAATCCATCTCATAACATAGACAAACAAATGCATATCGATATCATCATCATATCATCACATAAAAAATGCACATCATCAAAACTCATTGTCGTTGCATATCATCGCTCATCAAAAATAAATACAAATGTCCAATGTCTAATGAAACTGAAAAGTATAGAGAGATACATGCGATATGACCAGAATCAATATACATGCTCCACAAATGATATACATGTGTGAAGTACATCCATAATACTACATATATAAACATCAGATATCAAGGTTGGCTAGTGGAGCCCCCTAATGGAGTTGGTCTAGAGACTGGTTGCCTACCACTACCACCTACGTCATGATCTTGTTGAGGTACTGTAACCCCTCTTCTGTGAGACACAATCCGTGATCTGCTCCTATATTTGCTGTGGGACTGAGCGTAAGGATCTTCGTGCTTGGAAGGACACAACTCCTCATATCTAATATAGTAATGCTTAGCCTCCCTGGCAATCTCAAATCCCTCTGCAATGGCCTCTCGCAAAGATGCACTTTGAACAGTGCCCATGAGTCTCTCAGCAACCCCCTCTGCCTCTAATACCCTCTTTCTGAAGGAGTCTCTCTTTGATATCAACTGGGCCACCTGTAGATCTGGGGCAAGAGGAGGTACCTGTACCTATGCCTATATATGTGCCTATGCCTACACAAGCTATGTCTATAACTGCACTACAAAACTCTGAGCTTAAGCCAACTAGCTCTGCAGTTGTGCATGTTGCCCCTGGAGAGTCTATACCTGGGCTTGCAAAGTAGATATCTGAATCCACTACACTGTGGAAGGGACCCTAGAATCACTATCCTCTGTCCCATACAATTCCTCAGGCTCTGCATGATTTGTACACTGCCCAAAGTGTCTGACTTCGGTCTCACTAGCCTCTGCTCATCCCCTCCTCCCTCTCCACCATCATCCCCACCACTATCATCTAAGCTCTCCCCATCTCCACTATCCTCCTCCTCTCCTCCACCAACGACCTGCTCCCCCCTACCACATCCTCCTGTCTCCTACGCCTTCACTAATGTAACACCAAAATGGCTGTCGGCATCTGGACATGTGAAACGAGGAAATGGGTGTGTGAAAATAAGCAGAGTAATCCTCAGAGATACCTACATTAGTAATAACGGGCCTGCCATCCAATACCTTGCATTGTAAACCTATATACTCTGTATAAGCAACCTGATAAGAAATGTAGGGCCCCCATCTAGGATCATCCTTGCACCATGCATAGTGTGCAATGCCCTGAGGCATCCCCTGAGTATATCGGAACTGTCTCTGTACTCGTAAATCCAAAAGTCTCTCTATAATTAAAGGGGTCCAACCTATCAAAAATTGGGGTATACATACAAAAGGCATCTCCAGATGATTTGTATCCCACACCTCACAATTTGTGTAAGGCCTCCATATCACTGAATCTACATCATCTAGACTCCATCTCCAATACTCCAACTTGCCCAACTTGGGTTGGACAAGTGCACTAGAATAAGCATATACATATGGCTTACCTAGTGGCCTAGCTCTAGGTCCAAGTCATCTCGTAATAGCAATATGCTCCCATGCCTAGATCTAGCAGGGTAACACTGCAAGACAAACTGGATGATCCTCTGTATACTACTTGGTGCAAGTCATGATACAAATGTGCTAACATGCAGCTCCCCTAGGAATATCTCCATTGCTGACCTATCATCTGCTCAATGATCCTTCCCCACCCAACTGATAGTCCCTTTGACTGGCAGTCCGAAAAAAGGAAGCCTCCAATGAATGCACTCAAAATGGTGAGTAAGGCCGAATATCCCCTCAAATCTTCCCATGGCACCCAATACCATGCTATCTGATCATCCAAAAACACTCTTTGGAGTGCATCTATACCACCTAGCTCCTTTTGGTCATAAAACACAAGAGCAACTACCACTGGAATCCCCAAAATCCTATATATATCCTCTGAGGTCACAGTCATCTCACCCATCGGAAAATGAAAGGTATTATGCTCAAAATTCCATCTCTCTGCTAGTGTGGTCAACAGTGATCCCATGTTTACCCGAATCGAAGGCATAGACAATAAAGGTCCCAACCCACATCTCACTATCACTTGTACATTTGTAGGTGTCAAATCTTGTATCCTATCCCAATCCATAGGTAAGTGCTCTTTGATCTAGAGGTTTTTGAAAACCTCCTATTTTTGGTCATCACTAGGACAATGAATTAGACTCATATCATGACTCATATCACAATGACCTATCTACTTAACATCATATAATCACAACAAATATCTATCTATCAGTGCTCCATATTAGTGACCCATATCAGTGACCCATATCAGTGCATTATATCAGTGACCCATATCAAATTCTCTAAGTGACTCATATCATGAAATCAATGCAAAATTTATATCAAATCAATCTACTCTATCATCATTTACTATTTGTTTTCTTTTTCAAGAAAGCAAATTTATCAACAATCAAATCATTTTCCTATTTGTACTTTAGTCACAAATACAAATATGTTTCCAATCACATCATCTACCATTTTTTTTCTATCACATAAATCAAATTTATCAAAAGTCATATCATTCATCTACTCTTTGTTTTCTAAAGCAAAGTTATCACACAAAATGCAATCAATCATTCTACTCTTTGTTTTTTATTCAATGAAAACAAAGTTATCAGCTATGTACTCTTTGCTTTCTATTTTGGGAAACAAAGTTATCAATTCATCATTTCTCAAATATTTTATCATTTCTATCCATATCCACATCATGACAAGACAATTTATCTAGACCAAAGAAGCAATATATGTCATCATTTTTTTCATCACTTTCATCAAACAATGCATTTTGCCTAAAATTCTTGGATGCGCTAATCCACGTCCTCTATGCGCAGAAGTTTCCCCCCTATGCGCTATTTCCATATATACGCTAAACCCCTAAGCATATGTGCCATTTCATCTACCTGATGCACAAGAACCCTAGATACGCTAATTTGTTTCCTATATGCACTAATATAACACTGGCTAGGGAACATTCCTGGATGCACAAACTTATTTCCTCTATGCGCTAAAGGGCCACTTTCCTATCAGCATCCTAAATGTGCTATTCTGGGTATCAAATGCGCTAAACTAACTATTTCCTAGTCTATCCTCGATGCGATGCTTTACACCCTATATGCACTACGAAAATTATTAAATGTGCTATTCTATTTCCTCTATGCGCTAAAACAGACTGTTAAATTCTAAATCTGTGCCAAAGTTTATCAAAAAATTGATTGAAATAAAAAAATTTCCAAGCAAAGAGGATTGAATCGACTCACCGGTGGTCCATAAGCAGTTGGTCTTTGATACCGGCATGCCCACTCGAATCTATGTGTATGGACTGGAATCTCCATCTTGACATGTCTTGCCAAGTCAGCATCAGAGCAAAAAGTTACTAAAGTCAAAAGGTGAAAATGACTTGCCCTTTTTACCCTTTTGACCTTTTAAAGGTCAGCCAGGGTGGCTTTTTGTTGCATTTTATTTTTTCTATTTTTCTCAAACTTTGACCTTATTTTTCAAACTGGGGTGTCTTTTAATCAATTTTCGGGAGCTAAATCACTGCATCCCTCTCATCATCTGAATTTCATCATCAACTCAACATTTTTCTCATCATCAGTGATTTATCTCCCGAGGGGTCATCATCAATATCAGCCACATTTTTCAATCAAAAACATATCAAAGTGAAATCAAAAGGATATCAGTCAGATTTTTCGATTAGGGGATTTTTTTTCAAAAGCAGGAATATTTTCTTTGAAGCAATGCATTTTACACATCACTTCAAAGAGGGGAAAAATGTATATGCATAAATTGGTCATGTATAATTAATCTAGGCATTTAATTAAATATTAATTATTTAATTAATTTCTCTAAAGTCCTCTACATATGATTAAAATTAATTAATTTAATTATATTGTTCATTCACTTTATTCTTCCACCTTAATTAAATAAATTCACTTTATTTAAACATTCATATGTCTACTTGATTAATTAAATAAATACCCTTTATTTATCTTAATTGATTATCACCTTTTGAATTTAATAAGTCTTTTGATTTAATTAAATTTAAATATTTCGTTTCTCCTATTCAAATCTTTCTTCTAATTAATTAAATATTTTATTTAATTAATTTCATCTACATGTCATTTCCTAAAAAAATAATTAAATATCTTTACTTAATTAATGTTCTTCATATCTTTCCAAATCATAATTAAATATTTTATTTAATTATGAAATCTTTTTCAAATCTTAATTAAATGATTATTTAATTAAGAAAAATCTCCATGTCACCCATAAATAAATAATTGAATTTATAATTCATTATTTATCTTCTTAAAATCTTTCCAAAATCCTCTAAAAAGATGATTTTTATCATCTCATCTTATCTCTTCCATGAAAAGGGAAACAAATCCTACTTTCTATTTTTCTCTCTAGTATTCTCCATCTTCGACCATTTGATCTGCTATTATTATCACAGCCGTTGATTGCATCGGCCAATCACAATCCTTCAAAAAATCTACAAATATGCCTGCATATCCAAGCATTTATGAGATTTACGAGTAAGCAATAGGCGATTAGAGAATAGTTGCATTCAGTTAGCATTTATTATCAACATTTAATAGAATTCCTAATCATAATTTCTTTATGAAGTAATCATAGCAATTTTCAATCATGCATCATTTAATTAGCATAATCTTAGCGTAGTATGCATTTATCATCTATAATCTCATTCTCTGGGAGGACTATTTGTTGAGCCTGACAAAATTTGAGAGCAACAGCTGGAATCGACAAAATTACTAGAGATAGGAGATGATAGGACACTTTCAAAGGAGTTGTTTTAGGAGTTTGCTTTAATTTTCAATTAGTTTCTTTTGATTTAATGTCTTATTGATGTATTGGTTTATATTTTTTTAGTTATCTTGTGCTTATTTGAACACACATTTTTTGCGCCCATCGTGGGGCATTTCCCCATTTTTAACATCTACTTGTAGGTTTTTTGACAGGATTTTGCGTTTTGAAGTTTGGCTTTTCAAAAAAACATTCGCACTTTAGCGCATCTGTCGAATCTTGAAGCACATCCGCAAACTATTTCAACACTTTTGCAGGTCTTTCAGAGCATCTAGGAACTGTTTTAGCGCATCCAAAGACTACTTTAATGCATATAGGGAATAAAATGACACATACATATAGCTTAATTCATTAAAATTTTGTTAAAAAAAACACGCATTTTTAGATTGGCGCATTTAGGCTTTCTTTTAGCACATTTAAGGTTTTCTGTAGCGCTTCTGATGTTTGTTTTAGCACATTGACTGGTTGTTTTAGCACATATGTGTGATCTCTTAGTGCATGAAGGTTGTAACTAAACAAGGTTCTAAGTCTGATGCCTTCCGTAGACAGGACTTTTCTGGTGTAAAAAGAACCAATCTAGTATAGTCACATCTAGTTTTAAAAAGAAGCAACCCTAGGATAGACATGGATTAAAATGAAGCAATATAGGATAGTCACCACACAATGATTTTTGTGGTTAAAATAAACAACTTGTTTTCGTGAAGCAATTATCTTCACATAGTTTAGATCATTGTGATTTGGGCTCTAAAAAGAACACTGTTTGCTTTGCTTGCAGCAATAGGTCTATGCTCTCCCCTTAACTAGGTGATCAGAATACCATAACTGCCTTTTTAATTCATGCAATTTTACATGCTTTCTTAAATCCTTTAGAGGGCTTGCTCTTGTGGGAAAAATTACTCACCCAAGAGGAACGATCTAAGTGGGAACAACTAAAGCCAATTTTTCCAACCCACTATAATCAAAAAGTGAATTCAGAGAAATTCCACAATTTGACGCTAGTGTGCAAGATAACCATCCCCAAAGCCTTTGTTCTAAAGGTTGGGAGGTCTCCTAAGGGATTTTATCATTTGTCGCACCGAATGGAAACCCTTACTAAGAACCTAGTGTAGAAGCTAGTTGTGTCAGTTTCTAAACATCCTAATAATCACAGTGCAAGGGGAGGGAAGAATCTGCCCCCAAGACACTCACCATATAACTACCAAGGACTATTTGCTCAAGGGATCCAGTATCCACTTCAATCACTCTGAGTAGGCACCTAGAAAAGAAAAAAGCATGGGTGCCCCTTCGGGGGTGACATGGCTATGTGAGTCGATATAGTTCTAAGATGTGGGTTGTTGATTATTATGATGACCTACTTGAGCACTAAGAGTGAGTCTGCTTGAATTGTCTATTATGTGCAAAACCTGTGAAAACATTTTTGAATAGACACTCGATGTTTACTATAAGGCTTAAAAACTACTATTTTACGAGTATTTGTTGTGTTTTCAATCACATTAATTCAGATAAAAGATCATCCAAAATGAGCATGCAAAAATTTAGCTGAAATTGTTCAAAACTGTTAAGAAAACTGCCTTAGAAAATGGTTTTAGCGCATCTAGGGAATATCTTAGCGCATATGAGGTCCATTCTAGCACATCCGCTGGTTAGTTTAGTGCATTTAGAGCCTATTTCCGTGCATTGAGTGTCTTAGCGCATCCGTTGAATAATATGTAAACAGTTTTAGTCACTGTCATTTTTTTGTTTCTATAGCGCATCTGAGACATATTGTAGCGCATCTAAGGTCTGCTCTAGTGCATGTGCCTATTTCTATAGCACATATAGGACATAGAGTAGTGCATTTGTCACTTTCATGAAGTTTCACTTTTGACAGATTTGAGTTTGTAACACCCTTAGTCCAATAGCATCCTAACATTTCTCCTATGCTTAGAGATTGGAAATCAACCAAGTTTGTTAAGAAGTCCATTATCAATAAAATCAAGAAACCCAAGAAACATCTAGGTTACAAGAAAACCTTGCAACATAGAAAGTTTTTGTACGAAATTCGAAATCTCTTGCTCCATTATCGTGAGTTTCTCCATAGGTACCAATATTTTACTAGGGGATTTACCTATGAGTACGTTGTAGAGCCTTTATATTTACGAGCCTATTTTTCATAGAAGAGCTCTATCACAATGACACAATCACAATCAACCTCTCAACTTCAATTATCTACCACAACCTTCTATTGAATATCCAACACATCCCAGCCAAATCATTTAGTGATCTTAACTAGGCTACTTGACATATCATTTTTTTTCGAAAACAAGGATCAAAACTTAAAAGTTCATTTTTCAAACAAGTTTATGATTATTGATTCAACTTCCTCAATATGATTCCGATATCCTTCATCGTTGGAAGCCACAATCAAGAGTTAGGAATGTCTTTCATCATATCATAGGATTTTCATCTTATTAGATCAAGAAATCATCATTTTCGCACTTATCAAACTATGATCTAAGTCTAGAAGAACATTTCAAAATCATATGCCTATTTTTACAAGATGTCAATACAATAAGCTGAAAGAGGAAATTCAACAAGAAGATCATACCCGAAGAACTCAAGAAGAAGGTGAGAGTAGTAATCCCCTTTATAGTATGAGTCGTAATCCCCTTTTTAATGACAACATGGATAAAAGAGAAGAAAATCCATTCCCTTTCAAAAAATATAGGGACATGAGAAAAAATCCTATAGATAGTGATGATGAACGAGAGGATGAACATCACCTTAGAGAGGTCGAGCAAGATCCAAAATTTCATAAATCCTTAGAAAATATCTTGCAACTCAATAAAGAGAAGTATTTCCTCTATCTAGCTGACAAAGGAGCTAAATTGCCTCATGATTTTGATACTGAGAACATAGAGAGTAGTCTTGATGAAACACCCTTGTTTGATCTTAGTGCCTTGTCTCAGCAGATTAAATCACTACAAGGAAAAATTAAAGACATGCAAGGGGGAACCACAACAAAGGCATATGCTCTTGATGAAATATGTCCTTATCCTTTTGATGAACGTCTCAAAATATTCCCAGTTCCCAAACATTGTGAAGTTCCAAAGTTTGATCATTATAATGGGAAATTAGATCCAATTGATCATATTAGGGACTTCTGAAATATGACTTTAGAGTTTTCTCATGAGGACACATACTTGATGCGTTTGTTTCCTAGGATTCTTGGAGGCCAATCCATGGAATGGCTATCGAAAATCACACCGCCTATCAAGACATTTGAGGAATTGATTAATGAGTTCATATCACAATATTCCTAAAACATTCAACATCAAATGACCATGATTGATGTCTACAAGGCTAAACAGAAACCTGGTGAACCATTCATTACATTTCTTTAGAGATGGAGAAGATTTTTCACCAGATACCCACGTCATGTTCCTGAAAAGGAAAAGATTGCCACTTTCATAAACAACTTAGATCAAGAGATGAGCTATCGTCTTAATCTCCATTGTCCTCCCTCTTTTTAGAAATTGATTGAAAATTCCATCACCATTGATATCAAATCTCAACAAGATTCAAATTGATTTCATTCTCTCCTTCAACCTATCACCTGTCCCATCAATTGTTCTCACACGTTTTGTGGGTAGTATGAAATATAATATTTTATGTAGTGTTCATTCTCTTTCGTAGATGTTTAGTTTTCTATATATATTTTTTGAGTGTATTTTTGTAAAGCACTATTTGGAGTCCAGCTCTCTTGAGCTATCTATGAGTTTTTGGTCATTTGAAACTACCTACATGTGAGTTTGTGGTAATCTGAAACCACCTGTATATGAGAATGTAATGTCAAAATGATGAATGAGCACTAACTCAAAAGTTGATGTAATATTTCAGTTTGAGTAATATAAAATTTCATGTAAGAGTCTATTTTATATTTTATTTATCTGCTCCCCTATTTCAACAATATATAACCAGCTTGGCTTGTGCCATTTAGTCATAAGACCATATTGGTTCAAACAAATCCATGTGTTATATGACCAATTGCTTGTGGCTACATCAACGGAAATTTGAGGTTATAGATAAACTTTCTATTTTAGATATAGCCAAGAGGAGGGTTACTGATATGTGTATCCTAGCAGTGTGGCTTCTAAACAACACTAAAGATGAAAATTAGGTCATTGTCTGTGACACTTCCATGGCATGTCCCCATGTGGCCAGCCTGGTAATTCTAATGAAATCTGCCACATTGCTTAGAAGTAAAAGACATATCTTTTTATGCTTTATGTGAAAGTATTTCTTCTGAGTGGCCTATAAGTTAGATAGCTTATAGAGATAGACATATGTAGTTGTTGAATAGAGATATAAGAGAGTCTTTTGTATGTTGTCAATGTATGCATTATAATAGTACAATATGAGCTTGTAATAATACTACCATACATATATTAAATATTAGTATATATAAAATACGTCGAGAGTTATCCTCAAGGCGCCTATAATTTTAAATAAAAAAATATTTTTTAATTAATATCATATTACCTTGAATAATATTTATTTTACTATAATTACAAATATTCAAGATCACTCACAATCTACCACATTCATTATCACACTTAAAGAAAAATAATAATAACTATATAATAACAAATAATAAGATAATAATATCGATATCCATACTAAGATCAAATTGACCCATAATACAAAAAAAAAGGATAAGAATTCATATGAAGGGCAAAGACATCTATAATTATATAATAACAAGTAATAAGATAATAATCTCAATATCCATACTAAGATCAAATTGACCCATATTACAGAAAAAGGATAAGAAGTCATATGAAGGGAAAATACATTTGAGGATGTTTAACTTTAACTAAATTTGTAGGACCCATACAAACATGGACACAGTCACATATTTGAATTGGATGTTGTTGTTGTTGTTGTTTTTGTTAGTCTTCGCCATCTTTCCATAAATACTTGGATGGATAAGCCAAGTTTCAATACAATCTATATAAATTTGTTCCATTTAAACTAAAATATTTGGGTTATTTTTGAGAGAATCTTTGGCATATATTGGTGTAAGAAAAGTCAACAATTACCTGATATGTACCTTGTGTAGGATGAACAGCATCCCAGAAAACACTAGATGATGTATTTGAACTTGTAATTGGAGTTTTCTCATTTCAACATGTAGCCCCTATTGGATGTCTCAAATCCTGCAAAACCTAGCCCATAGTTAAACTTAGAATTAAATAGCTTCAAATGCTCAAAAAGCCAACTAAAAATGTTATGCTTTTCCAAGTCTTACTATATAACAAGGATTTTTCATAAGTAAAAGAGATAGTAATAGATGTCTATGTAGTCCACTCTAATGTGTGGAAGACAAACTTCCATTCGTGGAGGAATCCTTAAATTTATGGCTATAAAAAGATGAAATGTCATTGAATTTATCTATACATCCATCCAATTTTGATTGCCCATATAATTTTTTCTCCATCGGCACACATCACAGTGGAGGGAGCCCAACCATGCCTAGCTTAGGCACACCAAGCTTGTAGATCTCCTGTTTAACAAAATTAGAGGCTTTTAAAACTGTAGTATGAGAAAAATTCGGTCATTGAAAATAAAATTGATGCATATCTTGAGCACAAAATCCTAGTTGATTTCTTTTATTGGGAAGAAACAAATAATTCTCTATAAATTCGTTGGTACCCGTGACTACTAGAACAAAACAAAAAACCCTAATTCTAAGATGAAGGAGATTCTCTTACAAGTTGAATCAACATAAAAAATAGAGAAACCTTGACACTATAAAAAAGGAGGTCACTCATTCCTTGACATATCAAGTAGTATAAACTAAAAGAAGAGAAATTAACATACAACAA
>VDFB02271358.1:438200948-438280239 GCA_007258455.2 Sequoia sempervirens | reverse complement strand
TGTTGAACTGTCAAATATCGTTGGGGGAATGTTTGCATTTTACGTTCGGGCATGTAGCTGTTTGGCAAGGCCTAGTTGGTGACAGAGGACGTCTCAATGTGCTTTAATGCACAATCTCGTTAGTTGAACCTCCTCTGCATTCTAGCACCCTTGAAAGAAGCAGAGACACTCATTCATGGAGCTTTATAACATGCATCACATATTCATGAAACTCCAATGCTTCCTAGCACCATAGCATAAATTCAAATGTTCATCTTCGTCTTGGTCTTTCAAAGTAATTTTCATGGTTGTTATAACTTGTCATATTTGACCACCCAACATAGGCACTCATTCATGGATCTTTATGACATGCATCATAAATTGTCATAATGTAGCTCAAAATTTTGATGTAATTCTTTTGTGATCGTGTGGTTGTGTTCATAAAACATGTAAAGTAACCCTCATCTTATAATGTTATAATGACAGTAGACGATCTTAAAACTACTTACACACTTCCCACGATACCCAACAAGACAAATTGTCAACTCAAAGAGGGATGCCCCTTTCCTTGTGAGGCCAAAATAATTAATAAATAGAAACACTATGATAGAAGGTTGGGGCACTTTTTTCAGTATTTCCCCACTTGTTTAATACCTTCATTGAGTAAAAAGAGAACTAAAACATTGAGAGCTAACTACTAGGGGTTGTGATACCTACAAATTTGTTGTGCCACCTAAATTTTTGTGCTCATTGGCTTTGTCAATATATTTCCAAGATTAATCAAAATATCAACATTTTTTGGCATTAGTCTTTCGTCCTTTACCATGTCTCACACAATAGTATTGGACATTAATATGCTTCGTCTGTGCATAAAAGGTTGGGTTCTTTGCTAGACTAATGGCACTTGATTGTTATATTGAACTTTAATAGCTCTTTGACTTAACCCAACATTTAAACACAATTTGTGAAGATAGATGGCCTATTTATAGGCTTGAGTACTTGTCGTGTACTTAGCCTCAATTATGACAAAACAACCACAACTTCGTCACTTGTTCATACAATTGGTTGCACCACTCAGTTATTTAATCAAGTGGGATGGATGAAAATTATTATTAATCAAAAATCAAAACTATTTAATCAAAGTGGAAAGAGGGAAATTAAATTAAATAATTTAAAATTTTAATTAAGGGAAATTAGTGAGAAAATGATGAATTAATCAAATGACATTAATTATTCAATTAATAGAGGAAAATAATGAATTTAATCAAGTAATTGAGAATTATTTAATTAAAATGAGGAATTGGGGGATAATGAGGGAAATGATGTTAAAAGATGAATTCAATATGTGTGATATGTTCAGACAATTTTAGGTGTCTACATTTTTCCCTTCTTTGAGGCAATGTACTTGTTACGTTGTTTCAAAGACTTGATGCTTCTCGGATAATTTTTTTTTTTTTTTGATGGCCCACTATGCCCCAATGGATGAAGGATGGCAGATTGTCCCTTCAAAAAAACAGCTGAAAAAAAATAATTTTTGAATCGAACTTGTGACAAGATGACAAGATTGGTTTGGCAGAGAAGAGGACGAAAAACCAAGTCCTAGGAATCCTAAAAATTGGTCAAGATAGATAGCGAAAGATGAAAAATAAGCTAGAGGGTGAAACCCTAGGGTTTGAGGACCATATATATGCCTTTGGAGACATTTTCAGTTCATTTGCACACTCAAAGTTATAGATTTTTAGAGCTTTGAGCCTTCCAGCCTCCTAGACACCCTATAGAGACCTTGACACTATGTAACATGTAGTTAGAGCTCCACATCACACATATGCAGTCTGATAGTTCTAGCAACTAGCTAGAGCAGGCGCCCTAGTATGCAACTAACCCATCTTAGTTTGCATGTAGTTTTAGATAGTAAAAAAGATAGACAAAGTTAGGTCAACAAATGTGTGGCTTCACAAGCAACACTTATGAAACTCAATGCGACACATATGAAGGCCGATGCAACACTTTTGTCAAAAGCATCAAACTTTTGCAAAATCATTAGGTTTGAAAATAGTGCAACACTTATGACTCTGCTCTTGTGACATGTTTGAAAAAACACTCGCTTCTATTCTGGTAAAGCAATTCTTTTGAAAAAAGGCTCACTTATGACTGTGATAAAGCGATGCTTTTGAAAAAAAGCTCAATTTTGCTTTAGGCTTAATCAGACTTAGATTTTTTTTTTTTGCAATTTTTTGACAAATTGATGTTGTGAGTGCTATCCTTGTAGGCTGTTCTTGACCTTATCCTATCACGAGAGTGACGACCAACTGTCTTGGATAGGATGGTGCATTTGACAAAGATCGATGTGGAGTTTCTTGTAGATCATGTGGGTTTATACTACATTGCCTACATGCCAGAGATTAGGGCTCATCGAGGCTTGATGACTACATTGGTCGAGAGATGGAGATCAAAGACATCCTCGTTCTTATTACCCACTAAGGAGATTACCATCACACTTAAGGACGTATGGCTTATCCTACGGGTACCCATTCATGGTGAGAGGTTGGTATATGATCTAGATCATGACATTGAGGTTGAGTGGGTTATGGGAGATGATGTCCTCGAGATCGATGATGGCTAGATTGATTTGCATTAGTACATTGGCTCAGTGAGCTATACCATAATTGCAGTATCTAGTTTAATCTATGGTCAGATTATGCTAGAGAGGAGATCTGAGAGGTTCAACGTTGGATGGAGTTGGGTCCTCGAGATGGTTATGGAGGTGTGCACATTTGCATGGGGCCTATGCATCTTGGCCCATCTTTATCATGATATGCAGTAGGTGGTGTATAAATTTGCTACCAACTTATCTATGAGAGTTGCTATTTGGCACATATGGGCATAGGAGCACATTGTCGTGTCAGACCGATCGGGGATGTAGTGAGAGGCATGTTATCTAGTGGTGTATCAATATGCCACCATGTTGAATCAACGACACATGGGGGACTTGTACTATTGGAGGCGCCTTGTTGATGAGATAGCTGAGTTTAGATGGAGACCATCGCTCCAGATTGAGGCTTGGGACGATGATACAAATCTTCCGTATTGGCGATAGATGAGGTGGTTAATTGGTTAGAATTAGTACATCCTTGAGTGATATCTCCTAGATAGGGTTCGACATTAGTTCGGGGAGCAACAAGACATCTTGACTGATGATTATCATGCCATATTTGCTCGGACCACTAGGGAGATAACAAAGTGGGGGTCTATGCCCTCTCCCTAGGCTGCCATGATAGAGTTTACATAGTTGGCATAGGTTCAGTGGATTTGGGTTGATGGGTAGGAAAATCTTGGAGTTACGGTTGATTATGACGCATGGCGGATCCCTAAGAGACCACTTAGATTTATAGATCTAGATGAGGGCACTGTTGGTGGTCGATGATGAAGAGAGGTAGAGATAAGGAGAGCTCATTGTCAGAGGTAGAGGGTAGGAGAAGAGGTACCTGTGGTGGAGGTTAGAGATGAAGATTAGGGATAGGAACATGTACCATGACAGGTAAAAATTGTGGTTGCTATAGCGCCAACTAGAGATCAGGGAGTTGGAGGAGATGGTGGGGTTGATGATCAGAGGCTCCAGGTTGCTCTGTAGAAGTGAGACTAGGAACATCGAGATACAGATGAATACTATTAGGGGAGAGATGGGTTGAAAGTGCAGTTAGCTTAGTGCACTATAGAGTGCGACACATAGATCTCCCACCGAAAGTAGCTGGAGATCCAACTTGCAAAAATTACAACAAAGAGGGATCATGAGAGAGGTTGTAGGTAGCAGCTAGATGCGACAAGTCAGTGCCAAGTCATTCCCCTCGCATAGCACATTCATGCCATTAGACTATTGCAAAGTGAGGCAACCTACTACAAGACTTTGTATGATATAGCAGTCCTAACACACAAGAGGCAACACAAATTTTCTTCTAGGAGTGCAACGGGTCTTGGAGGGTTGGGTGGAGGATCGGTCGGTAGACCTTCACAAGCCCAATAATAGGGGTCAGGAGGATAGGAACAACAACCACATGGATCTTAGGGGGTTCAACAACCACAGGGCCCTCCTACGCAGCAGATGGCTCCCCCTCAACCTCCTCCTAATTGAGAGGAGAGGGGGAGTTCCATGTAGATATATGTACATATATTCTTGATGATGTATACTAGACAAACCTTTGTATATATATTCTTTGTATACATTCATCGACTATTGATGGCCTTATGTATATATATTCTTTGTACAAATCTTTGATGTATCACACATTTGATGATTATACCATATGCCATTTTAATTTTTGATGATATACATGAGAGAGATCCTTTTTGGTGCAGCTATGATATGATGTTATGTGATGTATGCATGTTCTCTTTGATTTCTATGATGTATACTTATGATATTTCATGATCATGTATGATAATGTGTGATTATGATGATATGCATGTTATGCTTCTATATTCTCATGATGATGAATATGATGAGAATTTGATTATGATTATGAGATGTGACTAATGCTTTGTGGATTCAGGATGTACAATATGTATGATATAATGATATATGGACATGGTTCTTCTTTTTGTATTTTGTCATGACATATGATGATCATGCATGATGGATGATATGAGATGCTATTGATGGTTTATGGATGTAGGATGCAATGGATATTTTTGTGTATGTCATGATACTTGGATATAAATGTTAGTGTGATGAGTAGGATAGAAGAATGGATGATTATATAGATAGAATATAATGGAATAGAATAAATGATGTGGATCAAGTGTCAATAGATTTATGATTATTAGATGGATTTGAGATTTTATTAGATATGCGATGAGATATGATAGATGACTTTGAATTTTCTTTTAGGTTATGCTAAATAATGTAGAGCAATCCTTATTTTGATATAGCAAGTAGACACGATGCACCAAGGTATGAAGAACTAGGGTGGCATTGCATCTATTGCATAGACTTTGACTCTAAAAATAGATAGGAGTATCTTTGTTCATACTTGACATACACAAACCTTGTTTTATCATGTGAGAGAATGGAGCCACCAAAGCAAGTAGACCAATACACAAAAGGTATAAAGAACCTAATATGCAAAAGATGTGGTATTACTTGAGACTATCCCTGCACATACAAGGCAAGTATTCATCAAGGTCGTATTACAAGAACATCCAACAGACACAATAGATGAAAGAAATGGTTATGCCCCATTACATACCCCTCGAGACACACCATGATATTCGAAATGATGTCTATCGTAGGAAATATATATCTGTTAAGAAATTCATTGGATATTGATATTGACTTAAAAAAATGATTTTGACAATTGATAAGAAACTTTGATATTTGTTTTCACAATGATCAAGACTTATGATTTTGCGTGAATGTTTGTGTTTTGACAATTGTTGTATTTGCTTTGTCAAAGGTGAGGATGTTGATAGGTTTATTATGAATGACAATTTTATTGCAAATGAATGATTGGAAATGGATGGTTTTCTTCTTTTCAGAACAATTTTTAAATGTTTTGAGCTTTTAAGATGTTTTGAGGTTTTTTATTTTTTTGATGTTTTTTGAGTTTGTTAATGGTATTATGCAATATTTGGATTTTTTTAGATTTTTGAGGTTATATGGATGTTTTTGATTTTGGAATGACTTAAGAGATATACAAGAATTAATTTGACGACTAGGTTTAGGAAGATGCCCCTAGTCCAATTTTAGACTAACTTGTTTTGAGCTAGATGAGATGACCTTAGGACAATGCCAATTAACATTGATGGTGATAGATACTAGTGGAACACCAAGCCATGCTAGGGATGTAGATGGATGGATGGTAGATAGATGGATGAGGATTTATTAAGGATGATAAGAGAAAGAGCATTTGACAGATGGTAGATGGTGTTTATTTACACATGGTGTCTATTTTCTAGATTTTCACCCAAGTACTTACCCAAAGCACCATCGAAGTGGTTTTCACTAGAGGACAATTTTTCTCTTTACTATTTTATCTTTTTTTTTGGATTTTTATAATTTTTTTGATTTTTGAAATAAAATAAAATTACCCCTCATGGGTTAGGCATAAAACTGTTTTAGATGACTACTATTGAAAGGCTCCTACAAGGGTGCCCCTTTAGGTGTTACTAATTGATATGGTCTAGATCCATAGTTTGCGGTAATAACAAATGGCCCTAACCAGTTAGGTTCAAATTTCCCTTTGCTGTCCTGATCCAATTGATTCTTTTGATTCTCCTTGAGGACTAGGTCTCCCACTTGAAACTATCAGCCCTTGATTTTCTTGTTATGGCCTATACGAAGATGTTTTTGATAGGATTGCAAATGATTTAGTTCTTGTAGATGTCGCTCATCCAACAATTCTAGCACATTCAATCTAGACATCTGATACTCTTCATCATCAATTGAGTGCTACAATGAAACCCTTAGCGATGAGAGATCAACCTCAATGGGTAAGATGGATTCAGTTCCATAAATCAAGGAATATGGAGTGGCCCCGATAGGTGTTCTAATACCATTCGATAAGCCCATAAGGCATGATTTAGTTGCAACTTCCAATCTCGACCATCATCATTAACGACCATTTCCAGGATTTTCAAGATAGTCTTATTAGATGCTTCAACTTGATTGTTCCCTTGGGGATAGTAGGGTATAGAGAAATAGTGATGGACATGAAATTGGGTTCAAAGTTCTCAGACATCCTAGTTTTTAAGAGGTGTTCCATTTATCTGTGATGATGGCTTGAGGAACACCATATCAACATATTAGGTAGTTGAGGATAAACTTGGATATTTGCTTACCGGTGATGTAAGTCGGGGGAATGTCTTCAATCCACTTTGTAAAGTACTCAGTGGCGGTGATGATAAACTTATGGCCATTGGATGATGTGGGTCAAATATTTCCAATGAGATCAATTCCCCATTGCAAAAAAGGCCAAAGTGTTGTTATAGGTTGTAGTTGCTATGCTGGAGCATGGATGAGATCACCATGTTGCTGACATTGTAGGAATTTTTTTTAAAAATGATTTGCCTCTTGTTCCATGGTTTGCCAATAATACCCAATTCTAAGATTTTTTTTTGCTAAGGTAACACCACTAGAATGTGACACACAAACACCTTCGTGTACATCTTGTAAGGTAGTTGTAGCTTCTTCCAAATCAAGACACCTAAGTAACGTGGCATAGAGACTTTTCCAGTAAAGGGTGTCGCAAATAATGATGAATCAAGAGGATCTTGGGATAAAGGTTTTACAAATGTTAGTGGTAAGGTTTTGTGGAATTATACCATCATGAAGGTATTGATAAATGTCATGGTACCATGGGGAATTGAGACCAACAACTTTGCACACAAACTCCAATTCAACGACTTCAAATGCTGGTATGAGAAGTTGTTCCACAAGAAATTCACACTTATGGTTGTTGTGCGACATATCTAATAGAGACCTAATGGTCGCCATAGCGTCTACTACTTTGTTGTTGACCCTTGGAATTTTCTCAATTCTTTGAGGCTGTCAACCATTCCTTTATATGGCATCAACTTATAATATTTAGTTTGATAGCTGTCATTAACTTGTCTTACCACTAGCTGGGAGGCGCCATAAACCTAGAGTTCCTTGATTTTCCATTGAATAGTCATTCTTAACCCTATTATGAGTTATTGATATTCAACTATGTTATTGGTGCATGAAAAAGCTATCTTGTAGGATTTTGAAATACAATCACCTTGAGGAGTGATGAATAGAATCTCTGCTCTTGATCCATGTTGTGTATGAGAACCACCAAAATACAACTTCCATTGGTTTGTCAATGTTATGGTAAATACTGATTCATCTGAGAATTTAGATACCAAAGGAGTTTTAGCATATATAGGTGCCTTTGCTAACTGATATACTATGAATTTCCCTTCAATCACCTTTTGGTCCACATATTTAATGTTGAAATCACTTAAGATCATAACCCACTTAGCCATATGACTTGTAAGAGTAGATTTTGTTAATAGGTACTTTAATGGATCAACTTTAGAAATAATCTTAACTTGATAAATAAGAATGTAATGCCATAGTTTATGGGAAGAAAAAACTACTGCTAGACAAGCTCTTCAATAGGGGTACAATTAAGCTCATGTCCAACTAGGGTTTTACTAATGTAGTAGACAACTCTTTCTTTTCCTAACTCATCATGTTGTGCTAGGAGAGTGCCTAGTGTTGCTAATGTTGTTGAGATGTATAATATCAAAGGTTTATCTATGATTGGTGGCATCAACACTGGTAGATGCAAGATAGACTTCTAACTGTTGGAAGGCCTGTTGACAATCATTATCCCATTTGAATGTCACACCTTTGTGGATAAGATGTGTAAATGGGTGCCATTTATTGACTAGTTGTGCAATAAACCTTCAGATAGAATATAGTTTTTCTTTAGACAATGGAGTTGCTTGATTGTTTTAGGTGGAGGAATCTCGATGATCACTTTGAATTTGGTAGGGTCCACTTTGATTCCTCTTCGTGATACTATGTATCCCAAAATTTTACCTGAAGTGACTCCAAAGACACATTTATTTGGATTAAGTCTTACCTAATATTTTTTCAGTCTATCAAAAATTTGAGCCATACCTCAAGATGACCTTTTCTTGTTATAGATTTAGCTAGTATGTCATCCACACAATCTTCCAGAATGGTGTGAAACATGTCATGGAAAATTTTGGTCATTTCTCTTTGATATGTTGCTCTAACATTTTTGAGGCCGAAGGGCATGATGTACTCCATGAGGATGTAAATATCATCTTATGCTAATCTTCTGATGCTATCATTATCTGATTGTACCTTGAAAACCCATCTATAAGAGATAACATGTCATGTTCGACTGTGAGATCCATAATGATGTCGATGTTGGGAAAAAAAATCATCTTTGGGAAATGTCTTGTTAAGATCTCAAAATTTCATACATATCTTGATTCCTCTGGTGGTTTTTGACACTAGTACAAGGTTTGAAACCCACTCAAGATAGTCAATAGGTCCGATGAATCCCACACCCAACAAATTCTGCAATTCTACTTTAACCAGTATTGCTATCTGAGGATTCATTTTCTGAGCTTCTATTTTACTAGCTTAACATTTGGATGCACTATTAGATGATGTACCACTAATGGTGTATCAAGCCCTGGTATAAGTGAATAAGACCAAGAATTTTTTTCCTTTCTCTCTTTCAAGAAATTTTCCAAGTTATATTGTTCTTCAACATCTAGAGATGTGGCATAATATGTTATCTGAGGTTGATCAACTATTCTGACATTTGCTGGTTACACATCTTCAACAAGAACTGTTGAATTTTCTTGATCCATAGCGATACCAGGGAGATTGAATCCTTCATTTTCATGCACCTCATAGAGGTTTTCACCTTTGGATACATCCTCTTTTTTTACTTTTTCTTGATCCGAAAGCCCCACTTTGTGGTTTTTGCTATGAGATCTTGTTTTGATTTTTATGTTTGTCATTTTACAACTAAAGGATTCAATATTATCACCATAGTATGCTTGAGTGTCAAGTTCTATGTCGAACCCTTCTTTATGATCATCCAAAGGTATGCCATCTCGTAGTCCCATGAATTTGATGATGGCTTCACCATTTTCAAATAAATAGAGAATTGGTGCTTATTGTTGGTCCAAATCAATGAGTTGGGGATAAACGAGTTAGAGGCCATTGTGTTTAGTGGGGGAAATGAATGATGTGGTAGTGATAGTGCATATAGATGCATTTTAAAATAGGTCTATTATACACATAGGTAAGTCCTCAATGCCATTGTCATTAAATGGATTATACCAAGGAGAAGCTACAAATTCCTCAATAGAGGTACCCTCAGTGAGAGGGGTCACATTTTCGTGTGAGCCATACCCAAGATGTTTATACCTTTGTTGCTTTTCCAAAAGGATAGGTTCTTAGATGCCTTGTTGAATTAGACCAATTCCACCATTACTTGTGTACCCCATGTTCTTGGTCATTTGGAATCCTTTACTACTTTGATCAACAGGAAGAGGAGCTTCTTCTTGTTCTTCTTGATATATCTATTTTGAGAAGTATCCTTCATCTATAATATCTGTATTTAGTTCTCCCCATTTTTCAAAAATATTGGTTCAAACTTGATTATATTAGACACCTTGTCAATGTGATGAGGTTTTTTATATGTTTTTAGAGAAAGTGGTAGCTGTCCCACATAGAGAGATTCTTTTAAAAGGTTATAATAACTGTAGCCATTGTCTTGTATTTTAACCTTGACTTTAGAGGTTGTTTGATGGAATGCATACGTGGATGCAAGCGTTGATGGATCAACATAGGATGATGAAGGTAGAGCTTCATCATTATTAGGGAGTTGGAGCAATGTATGATACTTTTCTTCCATGTTTTTGCAATATTAGAAGGGTTCGGGGTCACCATGGATGGTAACCTTAGTATCATTGTAAGGAAACATGAGACACTGGTAGTATGTAGATGGAATGACTTGCATGACATGGATCCATGGGTAGCCTAAAAGGATGTTGTAAGATAAGTCAATGTCTAAAACTTGACATGTCATTTCAACTACTGTAGGATCAACTTGTATAGGCAACTTTATGGTTCTTTCTAAGTCCCTTTCATTGTCATCATATGCCTTGATAGCTATTGAAATGATTAGAGAAATGTGTGCACTAAAATGGAATGGGGGTTCACCAATTTTACTATAAATAGAAAGGGAAAAATGGGGTATAATGCACCAATCTCCCACTATCTCATTAGGAAAAAGAGATCCCTTAAGGCAAGGTTGACTATTAGCCCTTAGGTGAGTCAACCTTGTAGGAGATCTTGTTGTTTTCCTTATGACCTAGGATGAGGCAAATTTTCTGAAACAACACTTTTGGGAGAAAGACTAAAAATAGCAAATAAACCCAAAAATGCAATGCAACACATGAAATCAAAAGATTAAACCTTAATCTAATGGAATCTGCAACTTTCAAACAGATCCAAGAAGGTTTAGTATTTTTTCACCTATCATCAAAATGTTGTTGCTGAGTTTCCTCTGGGACTCATTCGCCCAAGGGCGAATGGGCCTTTATAGGGATGTCTAAAATCACTTTTTGGGTCCTCTGGTCTTATGTTTGCACTCCAAATTCCTCCAGGTTTCACATTCAAAAGTTTGGAAATAAATCCTATAAGTGAGTTTCCATGGATTGATGACAACTTTGACAACTTTTCCAATTTTTCACTTTAAGAGATCTTCAATCCTTCTTCAACCTAAGATTTGCAAAACACATAAGAGAGAAAAATTGTTTGTTTTTGGTGAATGGGGGTTTGCCTTGGTCAAACCTCATTTTGGTAATTAAACCTTGAATTGAAATAATGAAACATGAAAGGAATAATGAATGAACAAGTGCTATGTTGCAACTTACCAAACCTTTGATTTGAAACCCTTGAAGGATTGCAATTTAGTAGATCTATCCAAGTTATAGATCTTGCATGAAATGGATTGATTGATGATGTGATATTGATGCTTGAAATTTGACTTGAATGCTGGAAACCTACATCACAATGTTAGCTCCAGAAACATGCATGATGCTTGACAACTTTGACATGATGCTTGAGATCTTGAATGCTACAAAAAATTCTTGAGAAATTTGTTCTTGAATACCATTGAAAATAATCTTTTCTCTTGGAATGCTTGCATGTATGTTCTAGGATTTGAATTGATAAGAAAGACCTTGCTTTTATAAACAATTTTCTAATTTCCCAAAAATTAAACATTAAAAGCTGACACTTAAATCTTGAATTTAGAACCTTAAGATGCCACCAAAAACATGTTTAAAATTTGAAATTGTGATCTTAAGGGGTACCCATTTTCCCAAGGGTGAATGGGTCTTGACCTAAATAATCAAGAGCTATTCATTTCTTGGTGTTAATAATGATAAATGCATAAATTGTATCACAAATTCCCTTTTCAAAATTGCAATTAATTAGGCTTGCATATGCAAAATTTAGGCAATTAGAGGCTTAATTAAGTACAATTAATTAAGGGACCCAAACATAGTGTAAAAATGTAAAGGAGTACATTTTTTGACACTACATTTAGCCCCAGAGGATGAGCCCTTTCTCAAATTCACACTAAAGTAGTTAAACAAATGTCAAGAGAGGTCTAATTGTACCATCGTTGGAAAGGTATGACAAAAAAGGTCAAGGAGGATGATCAAGCCCCCAAGATCTAAGATCTCATGGTAAGCCAACAAAGGCACAAAGAGACACATTCCTATGTTAAATATGCAACAACAAGACAAGATACACAAGCATATGATGTCAAAATTAGAGAAGAGAAAAGAGGGGTGGATCAAGCCTCAATTTTTTTTCCATTTGGTATGGATCAAGCCTTAGCTATTTGTCCAAATTTTTTTTATAAGTGGAAACCCACTATCAACTATGCAAACCAAATGCACTCACATGGGCTAGTGAAAAATTTGTTGTCCACTAGGTGAGCCCCAAAAAGTTGCTAATGGGAAGTTGCGCCTCGGTCTAGGATCCCTTTGTACTAACCATACCAAAGTTGTACCTCCTGACAACTTTGATAAGGTGCCACAAAAATAGTCACAAGGCTAGCAAACAACTCCATTGGCAAGCAAGTTGTGTTATGCTTGGTGTCCTTGAAAAACATAAAGGCTCCACTAGCAAGAAATTTGTGTTATGCCTGGTGGCCTTGATACATGCAATATGATATTCAAAGGGGTTTTTCTTAGTTCATGAAAGGTCTCACCTTAGGGAACATCGTGCTTGATGTATCCAAGAGAGGACTAGTTGAGGATAAAATATTTGCAACTTAGGGAATGCAATCCATAGCATCACCACTAAGAGGAATGTCATATGCCAAGGAAGGTCACACTCTTGAAGGAAATAAAACCAAATGACACCACCAAGGAGACACATCACATTAAGTAAGAAGACCACACTTTGAAGCAAACAATGAGTAGGGACGCGTATACCCCCACTTTAGAGAAATTGCTAAACACCATGCTGTGAGAAATTACTTTAAAGTAGAACACAATAAATGCCAATACATGAGAGATTTTTTTGGAAATCCCTATGTAAGATCATATGCTTCCAAGATAGAGCTACATCATATAAAAGAGGGTTTCCCCATATATGCTATCCTAAGATAACACATAAGGGATCCATGGATCTCGGGTCAACATTTGTTGTTGCTACAGTGATATAATCAAGCTTGGAACCATCATCATTCCCCAAATGACTCATGGAACAATGAGCACAAAGGAGGAATTCCAAATAGAGAGAGAAAACAAAAGGAAACCTTCTGGGTCAACATGGAAGAGACCTAAATGTATCAACGCCTTGTGTCATCCCCAAAAGAAAAACAAAAGACAAAGGTTTACAATATATATAGAAGAATGTAGATACAAATAGTAGAATTTCACAATAGATTCACTTCCTTTGTATCCTTGCACCAATAGAGTGATAAGGGTCATTCAAAGTAGGCTCACAAACATATAAAGACATGCCAAGCAACACAGTACATGGGATCACATTATTCACATGCAATCATAAAGAACACAAAGAGGAGACTAGTAGGGCACATGCGAGTCAACCCATAGTAGGTCATCCACATCCCAATCTTGTTCATCATATGTGGAAGGAAGATAACTAGCTAAAGGAACAACAACACATGTTGTACTAGGAGCATCACCAGGTTCAATGCGTGGTAAGTCACTTTTTATAGGAGGACTATCATGGTTGTTATCATCTAAGCTCATGGAAGATGAAAACAATAAATTCAGCTCATTATGCACTTCCTCATGAATCTTAGCAATATCATCATCATCATACAAGTTAATCATAATAGGAGGCCTAATGACAATGCCCATAGAAGTTTCTTGTTGTTTTTGTTGTGGCAAAGGCAGATGATCATCATGCTTTGTTTCAATTGTTGCTTGATCTTGATTTTTTGTTTTATTCTCTTCTTTTAGTCTACCAGCAATAGCACGACGTCTATGCCTATGCTCATTAGCATTTCTGTTTCTCTTTGCATGATTTTTAAGTTGTGATTGTGTAGGAGTGGATTTATCAACCATAGGTTTCTTTTCTTCTCAAAAGGGAGGAACGTAAGGAACCATGGGAGTTTGTTCAACCACTTCCTCTTTAGCTTTATAAACTTGTTTGATCTTAGGAGGCACAACATGACTTACATTGCCACCTCTTGGTCTTTTGTAGGAAACAGGTGAAAGATTTTCATGGGTTTGTCTTGGTTACTTGGAAGGGCTTTTGGTTTAATCATGGTTTCATATATGATAGGAGGCTCAATCATGGGTTGAGGCATGTTGCTAAGGGATAATTCTTCTATGCACTTTTCCTTAAAATTTTGATAGGTTTTGAAAAAGAAGTCCTCATGAGGCTTAATAGGTTCCATATGTTTGGGTCAAAAGAAATCATTGGAGAAATGTGTGCACTAAAATGGAATGGGGGTTCACCAATTTTACTATAAATAAAAAGGGAAAAATGGGGTATAATGCACCAATCTCGCACTATCTCATTAGGAAAAAGAGATCCCTTAAGCCAAGGTTGACTATTAGCCCTTAGGTGAGTCAACCTTGAAGGAGAGCTTGCTGTTTTCCTTATGATCTAGGATGGGGAAGATCTGCTAAAACAACACTTTTGGGAGAAAGACTAAAACTAACAAATAAACCCAAAAATGCAATGCAACACATGAAATCAGAAGATTAAATCTTAATCTAATGAAACCTACAACTTTCAAACAGATTTGAGAAGGTTTAGTATTTTTGTACCTATCATCAAAATGGTGTTGTTGAGTGTTCTCTAGAACTCATTCACCCAAGGGTGAATGGGTCTTTGTAGGGATTTCTAAAATCACTTTCAAGGTGTAGTGTAGAAAAAATGTATCCCTCTACATTTTCACACTTGTTTGGGCCCTCCCTGCTAAAATTGGGCTTCTTTATTCCTTGTTTGGTCCTAATTTGCATCCACAAGCCTTAATTAATGCATCTTTTCAAGGATAATCCCGACACATATGTGATGAACAATCATAAATTAATGTTTTTGGATTGTATGGCCTATATTTAGTGATCTGTGACTCATATGCCACCTTGGGTGTATGGGGTCCACCTAGGTTTCAGGGCCCCGATCTGAATTTCACATTAAACTAAGCATTTCTTGAAAAATGTGTCCCAAGCTTAGCCTAATGGCACTCATATGCCACAACTGACATATAAGTCCCACTTATCATAGACCTAATTTAAAATCAAACTCTTGGCAGGATTTGATCCTCCTAGATATGATGTGGGCTTGTAGTGTTGTAATTTTAGGAAACTTGGCATAAACAAGTATAAATACAAGGTTATTTCACTCATTTTATCCTAAGCTTTCAAGTATTCAAATATTCTAGAAAATTTGTGATCAAGAGCATTTACAAGAGTTTACAAGAGCATTCAAGAGTGTTTATCAAGCATTTCAGAGCATTATTCAAGTATCAAGCCTCATGTCAAAGTCATCATGCATCATGTTTGTTTTTGAGCTAACATTTGTGATGTAGGTATCTTATGATTCAAGAAAAGCATTCAAATCAAGATCCTTCTCATTCAAGCAAGAGTCAAGATCCACATTCATCCTAGCCATTACATACAAGATTGCAGATTTTTTTTCAAGGGTTTGGTGAGTTGTAACATTGCATATTTGTTTATTCATCATTCTTGTTGATCATCAAAGCTTGCACCTCTCTGACAACCTTATGGGAAATTCAGTGAGTGGGGGACCGATTTGCACCTACTGAATACCTCTAGGGATTTTTATAGAAAACTGACTCTTCTCTGAGTTTGGAGAAAAGTGTAGAAGAAAATGTAAACATAAAACATGAAAATGGTGATGCGCCAAAGGTTTTACAATATTTTAAATCCAATTCCCTTTCTATGAATGATATATTAGACATAGAGTGCCACAACCCTTCATTGTTGGGAAGCGAACGAGCAACAAAGGCTAAAAATAAGCATAGTACAGTCTTTCAAATCTCCCTGTAGGTAGTGTTCATTAAGGTACGATCAAGCATAAAAGTTCCCAAGGTTAACAAAAAAAATTCAAAATTTGCATAGAACCTTCCTCTTGTTATAGAATTTTATGAAGAAATAATAACCCCTAAAGAAACTGAAAAATTTCAACTGACATAATCCAGTTTCAACAAGTTATTCCTATATCACATAAGCCTACAACATGGAAATCAACCACTCAAACTACTTGAATTCAGCTTAACATAGTGTTTCATTATGAACGAAAGTATAAAGAAGGAACTTGATAAAGGCCATAATGTGTATAGTCTCAAATATTTCTTCTAAATAGTTCGTGCTTAAAATAAAATGAACTTAGAAAACAAAGGTCAGATGCCAATCCGATAATAGTTTGAGTTAAAACAATATAACATGTTAGAGAAAAGCAACTTTCTGCCATTTACTTCTGAAAATATATCTATCTCTAAGGAAAACTAATTTTTTTTTTTAATCCTGAAAGAAACTAGAACCCTTTTCTTTTGTCGCCGCCTCCCATTTATAGTTGAAAAGAGAGATAACCGTCGCCACATTCGAGAAGTAAATACTACCAGATGTTGGCATCTGATAGCTCACGATATGATTGTAGATCTTTAATTAGGTCACGACAATCTTTGCTCATTAATTTCCAATTTCCACATTTATTCCCTTTAGATATTTAGCAAAGATTGTTATTTGAAAATAATCAGATCCTAGAAAACAACTTGGAAAAAGTCTAGTTGACTAATCACGTAGCTCAATGGTACCAAATCAAAGTTTCCAACTGAAAACAAGAAAGTCCCAACACCTCTGACAAACTCCAAAAGGGATTTCTTCTTTAAAGTGCAACTTTCCCGCAATGAAAAGATGACGTGTCGAGTGGGCGAGGATTCTCAAATTTATGAAAATAGGTTTGGAGGAAATCCTCGCTGAGCTAACACGTGTCCTAGCTTTCTTCCAAAAGAAAGATGATAAACAAAAGCTGTGAAGCCACCATGTGGCACATTGCGCGCCTTTCAAAACAAATTTTTCTTTGAGCACGGATTCATCACGAAGCGAAAAGCATGTAAAATCCAAAAATAAAAAAATGATAAGGAAAAATTGCTTCACAGTTATGGCGACTCACAGGGGGCCTTTGCTTGCGGAGGCACAAACCTAGAGCTCTAGAAATTTCAGGAGTTTGAGGAAAGCGGAATGCTGCACCTCCCAATCCACATCAGTTGGTCAGACAAGATTACAGATGACCTTATATTCTTGGTCTAGCTTGAAGACTTCTTTGAGGGAAATAACTCCCCATCTTGCTGAAATAACCCCAAGGTGATAATAGAGACGAGAAAGGGGAAAGATCTCATGCTCAATGTCATTAACGGTGGGCATCGTGCTTGAACTTGGGAGCTCTGTAGAAGTTCAGACCTTATGTATGATTGCATCCATGATCTAATCAACTAATAACACATCTCCATCTGGTGAAAAAAGGGAAGGCACGCAACCCGAAGCTATTCAGGACACCAAAATCCCTTGATTTCTTCAAACCTCTTGTTCAACACTTTATGGCATTCCTTGCTCTTTGCTATGATTTTGTGGCAGTAGATGAACTCATTTTCTTTGCTGGTGGTGGCCCTTCGATTCATAATTATTGCACTTCTTAGGGCCTCATCAATGACCACACACAATATGAAAATAAGGCTTTGTGATTGCGCTACTCGGGGAGCATATACCTACAAAATTTGGTTAGCTAGTGGTCCAACCTTTACATTTAGTTCCCGAGCATCCCTAAAAAACTATAGGGTTAGTTTGAGGATAGCGACCACAATTGTGATTCTTTCCTAGTGCGTGAATATCAACTTCTTCAATACCAAGAGGGTCCCAAACCCCTGTCCAACTGTTAAATCTTGATGGAACTGAGCCTCTCTCACTCTTGCATTCTTCTCCATTTGATTCTTCTCTTGTAGGGAATTCACTAGTTCGGAGCTCAATCTTCTGATCTTTTGGTTACGAGCTTGCATAGCGGACATGATCTCTTGTTTCTCTTGTCTTGACTTCTCTACTTCTGAATGGGCCTTTTGTAGATTGTTAGAAGCTTGAGATCATATGCCATCCAACTCTCTCTTTATGTTTTCTTGAGTACATTGGTACTCTGTGTTTGTTTGGCACTCAACAGTAAGCTCAACTCTTAACTTTTCAACCTTAGCATACAACTAAACCTGTTCACCTTGGGCCTCCTTGAGCAACTTAGCTGCTTCTCCTTGCTGATTTTGTATCTACCTTATGTGGGCTATCTCAACATCTCTGGCCTTGATTTCTGTCTATAGCCTGCTCACTATTTCCTTTACATTTATCAACTCTTCCTCACACTTCTTTAATTTCTTGTCCAACCTCTCATAATCCACATATACCACATTCTGGGTGGCCTTAGCTAGGACCACTTTGTTGCACGGGTGAGTTTTGTTTAAATCTAGACCCATGGATCTGATGTCATAATACTCCATCTACATTTGTCCCTCAGGCTTGGACACAAGTGGATTTATGGTAGTGATCAGTAGAAATTTTTTCTCTTCATTGAAGCAAGCTTCAATCTTCTTGGTAGTCGGCAGTGCGATGCTCTTTAATAGTCTTTTTTGCTTTCTTGCCTATCGGGCTCTCTTGGTTGCATCGAAATGCTCTTGGAGATTCTGCGGGGTGTCAATGCTTTATGCTACAATGGAAGCACCTGGAGGGAGACCAAAAAAAGTGATGAAAGGAGAAACCTCAGATGTATGAGCATGCAGGGAGGAAAATGTGAGTGTAATCATGGAAAAAGGCAGGATACTGAATTACGATTGGGCAAGGGAAAAACCAGTTGGGGTGAAAAGAGAAATGGGTGGAAGGAGAGATGTTTTCCCAGATGTGGATGGACCTAGAGTAATGGGAAACATGGATGATTAATATTTTTCAATGGGGGCCCTTGATAAGGTAATCAAAGAATCAATAGTGGCTGAAGCGGATGCTGCTCGTTTGACGCGTGGGGTTACTCCACAAGGTTCATTAAAAATGGTAGGGGGTGTACTCAGGACCAAAAGATCGGGGTCTGTGGATGGAGGACTCTTTTCTACAGATGGGGGCAGAGGAGTAACCAGAGATGCAGAGGTAGGAAGAAGAGAGGGAGTAAAACTTACCTAGGCCATGACAGTCATAACACTTTGCAGAACAAACTCCACTTCTTCTTCTCCTCTGGCTGATGCATCGGGTGCACCTAGATCTTGGAATCGTCTTCTCTTTGCATGACCATAACTAGTATGTTTCGATCCTTTGGTAGTCGATCCTGCCAAAACTTGGCCATCGATAAACAAAAATGAACCTTCTTGGGGATTGTCTGGTTCTTTTTCCTTTGCTTTGAGCACGAGCGACGGATGTGACTTGTGAGTCCCTTTGCTTCGAGCCTATTCTCCTATTGAATTCCTGAGGATGGGAAGTATGGCATGGAAGCTGCCCTTGTTCAACCTCATGACTTGTCTCCAGATTGCTATTGTTAGTATCAGCCTCTTGGTTGTAAACCTCGTTGAACCTTTCATCATGTGGCTAAAAATCTCTGAATAGGGCATTGAGCATCTCATCTCTTGTCGGAACCTCAAGAAATCTGCCTTCTTCCTTTCCAACCACCCCTTGCACTTCAATTATGTGTTGAGGGATTTACCCATCGAGAGGTTCCTCTGATACTCCACCTGCACTACATAGAAATTCAACCATTTTGGTCGTTTGATTGTTATGCAGGCCAAGTCAATGTATACTTTTGGCCTTTCCTGAGTTAGATTCCTCCACTCAAAATACTCCTGACTCTCATGTTTCAAAGTGAAATGCTTTGTCGGATTGTAGTACCACGTGTCACAGATAAGGACCAAGCGTAGGGCCACTAGTAGTTTGTAAGTTCACCCTCCACCTTTCGTCTTGTCAGTGTTACCTGATTGTTGGAAATGCTGAGGGAGATCAGGTATAGCCTTGTCTTATTCCTTCCAACACCATAGGTGTTGTCGACAAGGCTTGTTTGACGACATGCCTCCAACGTAAAAACTCTATTTGTTACAAATTTGGGGAGTCTGAAAGGGTCCTTGATGAAACCATGGAATCTAGTAAATGTGAAATCCTATCCTAAGAAATAATCCACTGGGGTTGGTGAAGTCTTCATCCAATGCAAGATTTTAGGAGAAAAATAGCTCGCAGGGCGTGGAAACAAGTCTTGAAGTACTGGCCTCATAAAATAGTCTAAAAACCAGTAGTAATCCTCCATTTTCAAAAGCACATAAGTCCATACAAAAACTGGATGATAGAAGCCTTTTACATCGAACCTAGACATTGGAAATTTTTTCTCTAGCAACTTAGAATTTTGATGGAAAATCAAGTGGACCAAGAAAGAAGAATACCTGAATTTATACTCAGTATCATAGTTCTTCAATTTCTCTATCATCCCTCCGGCTTCTACATCAACAAAATCATAATATTTCCTACTCTTCTCCTTTTTGAGCATAAAATCCAAGCCCATCTGGAAGGGATGGACGTCCTCATCATCATCAAGGCCATAAATCTAGGCCAACATTGAGAAGACAGTCTATGTCTCTCTCTTGAAATTTCTACGCAAAAGAGGGAAAGAAAAGTGATCTCTCTCTAGTCTTTCCTTTGTTTCATCCTCATAAAAGTTTCCTTTCTTGGTTCTCGCCTCCCAAAATTTTTCCATCATTTCTTCATCAAAATGTTCAGCACCCCAAGTCATAGGGATATACAACATATCTCGTATGGCTACGACAAAGAATATAACTTTGATCTTGTTGCCTACAATGGCTCTTGCCTCCCTATTAAATCTTTTGGCACATGCATCCACCATCTTCGGGCATGGGTCTACGATAGGAAACATGAACTGTGGTGGACCACAATTCTAGAGCTGAGACACGAAACCCTCAGACGACCCATGCTGCACCATTCTTTGGAATGCACCCTCCCTAAGAATTTTAGGGTTGGATGCCGACTTGGGGTAAAAAATATTGTCGAAAAAATCTTGCACCGCCTCTCTCTCTCAACGTTTATTCAGTTGCACTATTTTACAAAATTCAAATGGCCACTCCTTAGGCGTTGGAGCGTTGGTGAATGAATTCCTCCTAAAGATATTGGTGTAACCTGGCCTTTTAGATGAGGCTCCACCCTTTCTACCAGATGTTGATGGCTCTGCCATGGCTGTGTCAAGAAGTTGTAGAGAGTTTCTTCAATGAAAATGACCACTTGCTTTTATCTACATAGAAAAATCTACTTATGGGTGCGATTAATCCTTTGCACGTACATGTAGTTAAGGATATGCTATTACTGCTAGTCCATTAAATGCTGCCACTGAGGTTATACGTGTGGATTTGAGATCCGTATCCCTTGGGAAGGCCAAAAATGCTACAAGAATAGAATTAGTACATTCTCCCCACCGCCTCTTTCACAAATAAGATCATTGCATTAGGAAGCGTGCTTTTAGCTATGAGAAACATGCTTAAGTAGTGCAAGGTACTTTTGAAAAGATGTGCCTATTTAATTTGTCAAAAATTAATGCGTCAAACCATGTATTTTTAAATAAGCAAGCTAGTTGGTTCTGATGATGGAAAAGGACACATGTCGACGATCAACATTCGAGAGAATTTACTCCCAATGCCCAAATTTATTTCTCAAGACCTCTTGTCAGATTTTCCATATGATTTATTTACTACCCTCTAGTTGCTTTGGTATTTTCTCCATTGCCATTTGGCCAAAAATGGACTTCCCATTGGTTGGGTTTTCCAGCACATCTTTTCTATATATAGCTATGCCACCTTATTGCAATATTCATTCAAAAAAATAGCTTTTTAAGTTTAGCAAGCTTTTCCTGCTATCTTCCATTCCACTACAATCTGCTGCTTTATCAGAATGTTGACTGGCCTAGGTACTCCTATTCGACTTCTACAATGGAGGCCACAATACTACTTGGTGGGAGAGGTCACTAGTGATAAAATTAAGCACTTGGTTAAGAGGTGTGACCGCCTTGGCTTGGTTGCGTTCAAGTGGGTAGTCGGCCTAGACTACATTGACGATGAGAACCAGTTGAGAAGCAACTGCAATGTTCTTTCTCGCTTCATCACCTCTTTGATTGACCTAAACATTGCTAAGTCCATGATAGTTAAATTGTGCCACCAGATGTTAGACTCTGTGCTGATGGAAGGGCTAAACAAAATCATGCAGGTAGCTATCCCCGACGTCAACATTTCGAGCACCATGGATATCCGCAGGCATGTGGATTATTGGATAAACATACCTTGGTTGCCCTTCCTCACTAACTTCCACACCATGGACCTTGAGAGGCATTGTTCATCATATCAGCCAGTGACCACCTACCTACTACGGGAGTATGACGTGGAGTGCATTTTGAGGCTTGACTAGAGAAAGCACTTTGAGTTTCTGGTGTATAGCTACGACGATTAGGCCTACGGTCCGTGCTGTGTCAAGCCTACATGTGATGTGTGTTCACCCCCCTTTTTCACCCTATCAAAGAAGAAGAAGAAGAAGAAGAAGAAGAAGAAGAAGAAGAAGAAAATCCCAACAACGAGCCGCTTCGACTACTAAACAACAACTGGAGGCTTAACTTCACTATTTTTTGCATGTTGCCTCCTTTTTGCTTTTTTTGCTTTGTGACATTTTTTGGGTTCAATCAAGAGGGATTCATGTTTAAATATGAGCCTTGGGCTTGTATTACATTGTAATTTTTTTGATGAATATAATATAATACTTTCTACTTCCCCTGTGTTATTCTCATGGCTTATTCTCAAAACTAAAATGTATTTACAATTTTTTTTACATATGGTACATAACTGTTAATTTCTTTTAAATAACTGCATATTTTAATGGAATAATTTTAGATAAATACCATTCACTGGTATATCCAAATATTTACCTTCCATATCTTCAAGTTCATATGCATTATTTTCCTTGCATGCGTTGATTCAGAAAGGTCCGTTCCATAGCGCTTCAAATTTTGTATGTTGTCCTAGTTTCGCAGTGCGCTCATTGTACTTTAGTACCAGGCTCCCTTCCCTAAAATATGGGTTAGAGGTCATTTTATTGAACCATCGTTTTACTATCTGTTGGCGGCCAATCATGGCTCCATAAGCCTTTTATTTGCCTTCCTTGAGTTTGAGGAGTTCCACCAACCTTACTTCCATTCCACCAGTTTCTTCAATCTCTAGGCCTTTAGTAGTTGCAAGGCAGGGATCTCCATGGAAACAGGTAAAACTACCTCTTTTTCATATACTAGTTCATAAGGAGAGGCCTTCAGGATTTTCTTGGGTGTAATCTAGTCTTCCCACAAAGCAACTCGCAGGTGCTTGAGCCAATCCCTTTGTCGCTCTGACCCAATGTGCTTGATTAACCTAATTAGGTTTTTGTTGGTCGACTCCACTAACCCATTTCCTTGTGGGTAGTAATTTGATGAAGTTTTAAGGTAAAACCCATGTTTGATAGCGAAATCAGACATTCCTAAACCTACAAAATCCTAAGTGTTATCGGATATGATAGTTTTTGATGAACCAAATCTAGTTACCATCTCCTCAAGGAAATTGATGATCTCGCCCTTTGTAGCATTTTTTAGGGTGACGACTTCCATCTACCTTGTGAAGTAGTTAGTAGCTATAAGGATCCACTTGTGACTAGCATTGGAAATAGGATTTATCATTTCAACAAAATCCAAACCCCATTGAGCAAAGGGTTCCTTAGTTACAATTGGACTCAAAGGCAAGGAAAAATTATTTCTTTTGCCAACAAAGAATTGGCAGTGAGCACACTTTTGTACCAGATGGTGTGCTTTGGAAAACATAGAGGGCCAATAATACCTTGCTTGCATTATATTTAAGGCGGTAGTCTTGGTAGAGAAATGTCCACCTTTAAGACTGATATGGAATTCATTAAGAACTCTTTCCACCTATGGGTTGTCTAAGCATTAGAGCAATATACCATTGCAATTAGTTTTGAATAATATACCTTCAATTAATACATACCTGGTGCCTTGCAATTAGTAGTATCATCTCTTGTGAGGTGGAAGGTTGGTCAGGTACCACCCATTTTGTATATACTGCATTCGATCCGCCACCCAAGACTCATCGGACTTGAATTGGTTTAAGTAGACTTGATCGGCCTCCTTTTCAGCTACAAAACTTGATTCCTGCGCAAGATATTTGCACACACCTCTTCCCTAAACTAGCTTGGTTGGTCTAATGTCCACATCATACTCTAGGATCTTGGTGATCCACTTTTCCCTCTTCTCGCTTATCTTACCTTCGGTGATATACTACCACACACTGGGATGTGTAATGAGAATAGTGATTCTATTGGCCGACACCAAGTTTCAGATCTTCTTTAGGATTTTTACAAGGGAAAAAGCCTACTTTTCAACGAAATTATACTTGGCCTCATACCCTTTAAGAGTCCTTGAGTGAAATGCGATAGGATGCTTTCCATTATTTTCCTCATCCTTCTGAGTGAGTACCGAAGCTATGCTATGTTTGCCACTATATACATAGAGTAGGAAATATTTGGAAATGTCCAAGTTAGCCAACACTGGGGTGACAGAGATAGCTACCTTTATCTACTCAAAAGCTACTTTTCCTTCGGGGGTCCACTTGAACATTAGGTTCTTTTTGAGCATGAGTGTGATAGGTCTTGCGATGCCTACAAAATCTAAAATGAACCTACTGACGAAGTTCATTTTCCCTAGAAAAGACTGCAAGCCTTTCTAATTTACTAGTAGGGGTAACTCCATTATAGATCTCACCCTTTTGGAGTCTATTGCTATTCCCTCCTTTGATACCATAAAACTGAGTAGTTTACCTTGGGGCACTCCGAAAACACATTTTTTGAGATTAAGGGAAATCCTGAACTGTTGAAATTTCTGGAAAACCTTTCCAGATGATCAAAGTGATCATCCTTTGAATTTGAAAATACGATTAAGTAATCCAAATATATTAGAATAATCAGATTAATTAATCCTTTGAAAGAAATATCCATTGCTTGTTGAAAAGTTGCACCAACATTTGAAAGTTTGAACTGAATTTTTGAGTATACAAACGTTCCCCACTTAGTGGTAAACATTTTTTTATGTTGGTTGCCTTCCTTTACATATACTTGGTTATAACCTGAGAACCATCAAGCAACAAAAACATCTCCGATCCGACCATGGTCTGTAGTGGTCTTTTAGCGAGGCTTTATTCAAATCTTAAAAATCAACACAAAACCTAATATCGCCATTCTCTTTCTAAACTGGTACTAGATTTGACACCCAAGTGGAATGCTTAATTAGATATATGATCCTTGATTCGATCAATTTGGTGAGCTCTTGCACCATCAACGCTTCAACCTTTAGATTGGCTAGCATTTGTTTTTGTCGAATGGGATTTGATCCTTTCACCAAGTCAATGGTATGCTAAATTATGCCCAGATCATACCCTCTAAGATCATCATAGGTCCAGGAAATAACTTTGTCATATCTAGAATATAGATCCTTTAGTCTTTCCTTGTCCTTCCACAGAACGTCCCTTCTGACTTTAAACTTTCTGTCGCTTCTAACATCAAGCTCTTCATAATCTCTCACATCCGCAATGAACCTCTATTTTCCATTTCTTATGTCCTCATAGTCAAAAATATTTTCAAGGGAGATTAAACCTCGAGGAAGCTTATTTCCTTTTAACTGGATAACCTGCTCTTTAGGAAATTTGGCTCCTGGCTGTGAATAGTTGGAAGCTCCTCTTGATTTTTGTAGGAAGGCAATGATCTGAATGTCATCCTCAAATACCTTCTAGTTTTGATCATTGTCGAGAATTTTTGGTCGAATGATGATCTATATTGGATTCTACTTTGCTATTGAATCAGAAACTGGTTCAAATTGTGAACTAATAGAAGCCATCCAATCAACAACTCTATTTTGAGATTGAGGAATGACTTGTATATTGAAAGCTTCAAAACCCTCAATCAAATCCCATATATGATGTCTATACGACTTCATTCTTATGTTCTTCGCAACCGCTTTCCCATGGACCTAGCTCACAACTAACTCTGAATCTCTGAATGCTTGCATTCTCTTTACACCCATCCGTTTTGCAAGAATTAGACCATGAACCAAGGCTTCATATTCCACATCATTGTTCGAGCACGAGAAATGAAAATGAAAATACTTGAGGGTCTCTGATCCTATCAAGGACACTAGTCAGACACTCATTCTAGAACTAGCTTTTCATTTGGCGCCATAAAAGTATAAGGTCCATAGACAGTTGTCACCCAGATCATCATATTCCTCCTGATCCTTTATCAATTTCATAAAGGCTTGATCGTCATCAAAATTAGCATAGGTGCCTAGCCCTGTTGCATGAAAGTTTTTGAATGGGTCAGAGTTGATGAATTGGTTGAGGAGAACTTCTTCCTTGAGAGTCTGATCACTCATGTCTTCTTAATCTTCTAGCATCTTTACATAGTATCTCTCCCTTTGTGAGAAAGAGGTATGTGCTGCTTCAAAGCATAGGGCTGCATTGTCTGTTAAATGTTATAGATGCAAAGATTCAAATAGGATTTTCATCTTCTCCCCATGCTTGGTCCTCAATATCAGGTGAGACCAACCGAGCGCTAAATATCCACCAAGATTTGTGGTGAAATCTCTTGAAAGACACATTCCAAAGACCAAGGGAATGTTTATCACCACTATCTCTTGTGTGACTGTTTGGCTTAGACATGAGAAGAGGGTTAAAGATATATCTTTCATTTGACCAATGGTCGGGACCTTGTTCCCATCTAATCACATGATTTCCTTTTCAAGGGGATCATATTTAAGTTTTAGGGCATCAACCACTTGTTTTGGCATTGTACTAGCCCCCAAATCAATCATGTTATTATGCAAAAGTTTATCTCCCACAATGAGTGTTAAAAAGAAAGGTGTGGGCTTTGGATTACTTACCTCTTTCTCTTTTGCATTGTCTGCGTCATTCACAAAAGCTGTAGCCTTCGAAGCTTGAGGATTTGACATAGATTCTTTATCTTTATCTTGATCGCACAACGAAGTCACATCCGTCCACGATATTTGTTTTTCCTTCTTTAATGCTTCTCAGCGTAATGTCTTTTGTTTGGGAATAGATATGATGTCCCATAGATATACATTGGTAGGCGCCTTCTTTAGTTGTTCCACCACATTAAGCATTCTGATTGGCTGTACCTTGGGCTTAAATGGTGGTATCTCTCTCATCTTCGGAGGAAAATGATCCATCATGAATGGGCTCAGTATCTTGCTCATCTCCTTTTTTAGAAATGACAGAGTTTGCGGCTACTAAGTAGGTCGGCCTGTGGCCTACAGAGCCTACTTTTCTTACAACGATTGATGTGGCTAAGGACGTGGTAGATCTTGTTGTACGTATTCTCCCGTGAGCCTTCTTTTGGATCTTGTGTTGTAGTTTGACTATACTTGTGGAGCGCTAGTCATCAGAGCTTCATTTGTGAATACTGCATCTTCTTCCTTCATCCATGAAAAATCACATGGTCGGGCACAATATCTAGCTCTTGCTCTAAATACATTCCTTGCATTTGCTCTCTAAACCAGGCATTTCAGCAGATTCATATCCTTTCGCATTCGAGAGTGCACCCCTACTTCTTTGTTCCGCTATCTTTTTGAACTGTCAATTTTTGGGTCCCTATGGACAACTCTAGCTCTTCTAGAGTTTTTCACCTAAAAGGAGAGAGATAGGACCCAAAAATGCAAGAGGGTTCATTCAATTAATGCTATGTGTAATGTTGTCTAATCTAATTGAAGTAAACTAAATGGAATTGAGTGATCTAAATGAATGAATTTGAATGCAAAAGTGAAATTAAAGCTATGTTTGAAAACACATTATGTAATGGAATAATGAACTAAAGGAAGAAAATATGCAGAACATAAAGAAAAGCGATGAATCTGAGTGCACCTGGAGATTTGATGAAGAATTTGGAATGTTGTGGATGCTGGTTGAAATCATTGATTTTTCACAGTGGGAATCATTCACCCAGGGTGGCGAATCAGTCCTCCTCCTAGTGAAAAACTATCGAGAGCAAGTTTCTGTCTGTTGGGATCCAAAATCTAATAAAACTCAAATTTTTAGTCCTAAGGTGGGACTCATTCGCCACTGATGGAAAATCAGTCCTCTCCCAAATTTTTGGAAAATCAGGAGACAAATCTATAATACCAGATTTGGAAATATGTGCTTGTAAGGTTGCCGAAGTCAATTTTGCAGGAATCAGACATAAAACCTTCTTCAAGCTTGAAATAGACTTGAGTTGACTTGAAACACCTAGTTGAATTTGATTTCCACTTTTCAACACATAAATGCTTGATAAATTTGCATACCTAAGTCTGCAAACACACATGCAAGAGGGAAAAATAGTTGAGGGTTAGCAAATAGGGGCTTGCCCTGGTCAAACCCCACTTTTGGTAATCAAACCCTTAATGAAATAATGAAATTCAAAGGAATGATAAACTAACAACATACAAATGCTATCAACTTACCAAACCCTTGATAATGCAAGTTTGAAGTAATGTCAATGGATGCTTCAAAGTGCTTGAATATTGCTTGAATTGATGTTGTAATATGCTTTAATGCTTGAGATTGCTTGAATGAATGATGAGATTGTAGGAGATGTAAAATGAAGTGAAAAATGCCTATTTATACAATCTTGTGTCGTAGTATCCCATTCATACCTCATCACAGGTAGACATCAAGTGATTTTTAATGAAATCCTGAAAATAAATTTAAAATATTTTGAATTTGGGGCCAAGGGGGACTCATTCACCACCCATGGAGAATGGGTCCCACCTAGGACCTAAAAACAAGTGTCAGGAATTAAGTTGCATTTAATGTTGTTTGTCCTAATAATATCCAAAAATACACTTAATTAAAGCATATGAGGGCATAAAGGGGTCAAATAAGTCATAAGAAGAGATAAATAGTGAAGTTGTGCCTAGGAAAGCATGAAATCTTGTTACAAGACTTTACAACACTTCAAAATAGGACTTGTTGATGTGTAAAAGGTGATTTTTAGGTGAATTGTAATAAATAGAGTCTAGAAGAATCTAGAAATGTCTTACAACACTTCACAACACCTTCACAAGATGTCATTATTTTAATTTTAGTACCTAAATATGCATGTTCAAGCCATGTTGCAACATAAAATCAAAGCAAAATGTATCAAATACCATGAAACAAGACCTAAAAGGTCATGAAAATGATAAGGGGCCATTTTTATATGGCACACTTTTGCTGCAAATTTCCCCTCGAACAATTTCGAGGCATGTGACTATCACTGCATGGGAAGCACCATACGTTCTCATCTTCTACCAGGTTGTTCTGACATGGGACTAATTCTTTTCCCTGGCTATCCTTGACTATTTTTAGTGGCATGGTGACCAGAACTATCTGGTTTACGAACACCGTTTGTTGACCTCCTCCTCGTGAGGGTCCTTGGTACATATTCTATTGGTAGGATGGCCTTCCTCCACCATAGGTTTGAGTGGTCTACTTTGGAGGTGTCGCTTGCTGTCATTTGATGAGAACTAACTCATTAGTGAAAGACTAGATGGGACTCTTCATATCGTTGATGTCCACTGCTATAAAAGAAGAGCTCAATGTGCTTGGCTACATGGTGGGGTACACATACATGGATTGTAGCACAACTTGTGTCTCTTGTTGTGTAGAAAATTTTTTTGGAGTGGCTTCTTCCCAAGGACCACTAGAGATTTTTGCAAATATGAGCATCAGAGGTCATGGTGGAAGTTTCCTAGCATTGATCAAACTGTTCTCTACACGCACGACCAAATCGTATGTGTCAAGTAAGATATCCCCTCCCATAGAGGTTATCATAACCATGATGTCCGAATTGAAAGCCTTTAGGTAGAACATAAATGCCATCATAGTTGGGGGTTAGGCAATCATAGGGATTATTTGCTAGGTTTTGTGGAACATGGTGTTGAAGTTGCTCATGGCCTCTTGCAGGGCTCTTTTGATGGTGATTAGTTGATGTAGTAATGAGGAGTGATCTCCCTTCTCTAAGAAGCATTCAAACAAACTCTCTTCGAGATGGTCCCATGAATGGATATAACTGGAAGCAAAAGATCAATACCAATCTTGAGCATTTCCTTTGAATGAAGTGACCAACAACCTATGATAAATATTTTCCTCTGCTATGTTATGTACTCTGCATACCTTCGCTATATCTTGGAGGTGTTTGGAGGGGGTTTTGAAGTCTTCTCCAAATTTTTTTGGAATAGCCTTGAGGGATTTAGTGGGTATGGAAGGCCACATGTTTGGGGGCGTAGGCCGTTGTAGCGAATTACCGCTATCCTAGATTAAAAAAATTCTAGGAGTAGGGGTAGCTATGTGAGCCATGGAGAATAGATTCCTATTAATTGGGTACACTCGTATTCTGATTTGGAAAGTTCAGTCTCTAGGTGGGATAGATAAGGCTCTAGATCTTGGGCTCTCACTTCTCACTCTATTACTCCTTACAGGTGATACAAAACCTATAAGTCTTCTTCTCTTAGATCTGGAGGTGAGTAATTGGTAGTATTGGAAATGGCCTCTTGAGGATGCTCTTGTTTGGATTATGGGCATGGAATTTCCAGCTTCTTTCCTTGGCCTGATTTTAAGAAATATTTATGACTTCTAATTAGGTGTTTGGAAAATTGAGTCCCATTGGGCATGCTAGAAAAATAAATGTTGATCATCAAAGCTTGCACCTCTCTGACAGCCTTATGGGAAATTCAATGAGTGGGAGACCGATTTGCACCTCACTAAATACCTTTGAGATTGTTATAGAAATTTGACTCTTCTATGAGTTTGGAGAAAAGGGTAGAAGAAAATATAAACATAAAAAATGAAAATGGCGATGCGCCAAAGGTTTTAAAACATTTTAAATCCAATTCCCTTTCTATGAATGATATATTAGACACATAATGCCACAACCCTTCATTGTTGAGAAGAGAACGAGCAACAAAGGCTAAAAATAAGGACAATGCAGTCTTTCAAATCTCCCTGCAGGTATTGTTCATTAAGGTTCAATCAAGCATAAAAGTTCCCAAGGTTAACAAAAAAAATCAAAAATTGCATAGACCCTTCCTCTTGTTATAGCATAATATGAAGAAACAATAACCCCTAAAGAAACTGAAAAAATTCAACCGACATAATCCAGTTTCAGCAAGTTATTCTTATATCACATAAGCCTACAACATGGAAATCAACCACTGAAACTACTTGAATTCAACTTAACACAGTGTTTCATTCTGAATGAAGGCATAAAGAAGGAACTTGATAAAGGCCATAACGTGCATAGTCTCAAAGATTTCTTCTAAACAGTTCGTGCTTAAATATCAAATGAACTTAGAAAATAAAGGTCAAATGCTAATCCGCTAATAGTTTGAGTAAAAACAATATAACATGCCAGAGAAAAGCAGTGTTCTTCCAATTAAAATATATCTATCTCTATGGAAAACTAAAAGAAATTTTTTGTCCTAAAAGAAAATGGAACCCTTTTCTTTTGTTATGCCTCCCATTTATAGTTGAAAAGAGAGAGAACCGCCACTACGTTCCAGAAGTTAATACTGCTAGATGTTGGCATTTGATAGCTCACGATCTAATTGTATATCTTTAATTAGGTCATGACAATATTTTCTCATTAATTCCCAACTGCCACATTAATGCCCTTTAGATATTTAGCAAAGATTATTATCTGAAAACAATCAGATCCTAGAAAACAACCTGACAAAAGTCTAGTTGACCAATCACATAGCTCAACAGTGCTAACTCAAAGTTTCCAAATGAAAACAAGAATGGCCCAGCACCCTCCAAAAAACTCCAAAAGGGATTGCTTCTTTAAAACACAACCTACCTGTAGTGAAAAAATGACATGTCGAGCGGGCGAGGATTCTCAAATTTATGAAAATAGCTATGGAGGAAATCCTCGCTGAGTTGACACATGTCCCAACTTTCTTCCAAAAAAAAGATGATAAACAAAAGCCACACAACCACCACGTGGTGTATTGTGTGCCTTTCAATTTTTTTTTTCTTTGAGCGTGGATTCATCTCGAAGCCAAAAACATGTAAAAGTCAAAAATAAAAAAAATGTTTAAGGAAAAATTGCTTCACAATTCCTTCATTCTATTTCTATTCATTTCAAGGTTTGATTACCAAAACGGGGTTTGACCAAGGCAAACCGCTATCCACTAACAAAACAAATTTTTTCCCTTTCTTTGATGTGTGATTGCAGATCTAGGTGGTTTAGGTTAAAGATCCATTAAAAAGCAAGATAGATGAAAAGTTGTCAAAGTTGTCACCTTGTTTACAAGATCACGAAAAGTCACTTGTAGAGAAAAATTCAATGTTTTAGAGCTAGAGGTTTGGAAAGAGGGAAGCTATAGGAAAGCACTAGAGGATATCAGAGTTTTAGAGAAACCCTGATACTGGGACTAAATCACCACTTGTGGCGTATGAGTCCTAGTATACCTATTTTCAAACTTTTTTTGTAGATCTTGATTCAATAGTTCTAGATTCTAGTTTTGGCCCGAAACCCTAAACTGGGACTAAATCGCCCCTACTGGTGTATGAGTCCTAGTGTGCATCAAAATCAATATTTTCAATATTTTAGGTCTTCATCCAAGCCTCCTCAAGTTTCCAGGCGCACCTCTGTACTTTCTCAGTTTACTATTTTGATTTGAACTCATCTCTAGGTCATTTACTTAAGTTTTGCATATCAATAGGTTTTGCATGTTACTGGTCTTTCCAAGCCCTAGCTTGGTGGTGAACCCCTCTTTAGTCCTTAATCACACCCTAGTACACCTTATTGCAGATCTCTTTCCCTCATTCCATCCCTTGATTGAGATCTCTAAGGTATCCTTGAATGAACTAAGTGAAATAGGTCTCCTACCCCTTGTGTTCCATCTCCCAAAAGATAGAACCAACCTATTTCCTAGGTTTCACTGGGTCTTCTGGTCCTATGTCTGCACTCTCAATTCCTTCGGGTTTCACAATTGGAAGTTTGGAAATAAACCCTGTAGGCGATATTTCATGGATTGATGAAAACTTTGAATTTTTTTTGAATTTTGCACTTTAAGAGATCTTCAATCCTTCTTTACCATAAGATCCACAAAACACAGAAGAGGGAAAAATTGTTTATTTTTGGTGAATGGGGGTTTGCTTTGGTCAAACCTCATTTTGGTAATTAAACCTTGAATTAAAATAATGAAACATGAAAGGAATGATGAATGAAAAAGTTCTATGTTGCAACTGACCAAACCCTTCATTTGAAACCCTTGAAGGATTGCAATTTAGTAGATCTCTCCAAGGTCTAGATATTGCATGAAATGGCTTGATTGATGATATGATATTGATACTTGAAATTTGACTTGAATGTTTGAAACCTACATCACAATTTTAGCTCCAAAAACATGCATGATGCTTGGCAACTTTGACATGATGCTTGAGATCTCGAATATTGAAAAAAATTCTTGAGAAATATGCTCTCGAACACCTTTGACAATAATATTTTCTCTTGGAATGCTTGCATGTATGTTATTGGATTTGAATTGATAAGAAAGACCTTGCTTTTATAGATAATTTTCTATTTTCTCAAAAATTAAACATTACAAGCCGACACTTAAATCTTGAATTTAGGACCTTAAGATGCCACCACAAACATTTTTTTAAATTTGAAATTGTGATCTTAAGGGGGGCCTTGGCGAATGGGTCTTGACCTAAATAATTAGGAGTTGTTCATTTCTTGGTGTTAATAGTGATAAATGTATTAATTAAATCACAACTCCCCTTTTAGAAATTGCAATTAATTAGGCTTGTAGTTGTAAAATTTAGGCAATTAGAGGCTTAATTAAGTATAGTTAATTAAGGGACCCAAGCATAGTGTGAAAATGTAAACGAGTACATTTTCTAATAGTACAATTATTCCTTTTGTTCTTTTTATTACTCCTTTAGAGTATCCCAAATGTTTAACCAATCGAAGAGTAAAAATATTCAAGCCCACACCTCCATCTATCAAAACTCTCTTTACCTTATGTTTATGGACATAAACCTCAAGATGTAATGAATGATTATGATATGTTTGTGAGGGAAGGTATTTTTTTGTGAATATAAGGTGATGAGTGGATGTGATATGCCCTACCATGACCTATAATTGTTCCATATCTATGTCAGTAGGTATAGATGATTGTATGAAATCCTTTTCTAAGACTTCGTTATGCACAAGGGAGATTCTCAAGAGTTCCAAGATTGAGATTTGTGCTGGGGTTTTCTTGAGATAGTCTATTAAACTATATAATATGTGGGATTTTATTTTGTTGGAACTTTTGGTTGTGGAGGAACTCCTTGAATGGTGACTCTCCCTCTTTATGTGGTGACTCCATAGTTAGGATCTTGTCCATGTATTGTAACAATAGAGATATGGTGATTTCAATATTATGCATGTCCTATGACATTGTGATAGGAGTGGTTGAATTTGTTGTAGACTTTTGACTTTCCATAATTGTTTACTTTACCATGATTAGGCATAGGATTTTGTACATACCTAATTCATTATTTCCATGGGTCCCTAGGTGTTGATCAATGCTTACCTCACTGTGATCTATGAGGTATTGAATGATGTTTTTGAGCTTCATGCAGTTTGATGTTTTATGCCCTTTTGTTTGATGATACTCACAATAGTCATTGCCATTGTACCATATAGGTTTAAATTGAGGTTATTTCTATTGTCAAAAATTAGAAAGCTTCATTATGTTTTTTTGGATTAGTTTGTTCAAAACTATTTCTATTGGTTCCCCTAAGGAGTGTAGTTGCATCTAGTTGGGTAGTTGTTTGGTTTAGGTGGTGGGACCCACATGGAGGATTAGCATTTTATACATTTTTTTGTTTGTTCAACCAATTTTGTGTGTTTTTAATAAAATTTGTGTCCACAACACCATCATTGGTTACATTTTTATTTTTGGCCCATAGGCATGGTTTATCATTTAAACTTGATGATTGGTTGTTATCCTTGTAGATTTTCACCAACCCTTTAGCAATAAGAGCCCTTTCGATAGTGAGACCTTTTGCTATGAGTTCTTCAAATGTTAAGGTGCATTACGTATGTAGGTGAAAGTCAACTTCTATATTTATATTATTCATGACAATGTCTACTTGTTATTTCTCTAGAATAGGCCTTTTACATTTTCTCACTTTACGTCTTCATCTTTGTAGGAATGAAGCAAAGGTTTCTCTATTGTTCTGTTTGAAAAGATAAAGTCATTTAAAGTGACTTCCACATCAATATTATAGGAGAAGTGTGTGAAAAATTGGTCTATGATTTCTTAAAATATCTTAATGCCTAGGGGTAAGTGTGAGAACCATTTGATGGTTGTCCACCTAATTTTCATCAAAAAAGGCGCATGAGATATGTGTCATTGTGGGCCACCTCTAGAAAGACCATGTAGAATTCTCATATGTTCTCTTTTGGATTACCACGTCCCTTGTACTTGTCAAACTTTGGTATCTCAAAGTTAGGGGGAAATGGTAACATTTTTATGCTCTTATCAAATGGACAGGGACATATATCTTGAAGAGCATATGATTTTTTAGTTGTTCCATCTATATATCATGGAACTTCTATGTTAAGCTTTAGATTTGCATTGTTATATTGGTAGAGAGATCATTTGGTGGTGGGTTATATGTGTTGCATCGAGGTATGGTGGATGAATTATATTCTGAATTTTGATAATGGGGGTGTTAGATGTCATTTCATATGGATTATATGGAGTGTGTTGAGGTTGAGGGATTGTTTGGTATTGTAGATTATTTTATTGTTGTGGAGGTATATTGTATGGACCATATTGATGTTGTGGTATGGTGTTTTTTTGAGGGTTTTGTGGTTGATAATGGATATATTATGGATGTTGGGGGTTTTGTTGTGATGCTTGTTGTTATGCGATTAATTATTGTTGTGAGATGATGTATTGATGGTGTTTTTTTGTGGTGTTGGAAATTTTTGGGAGATGTATTGATGTGTGGGTCATTGTTGGGGTGTTGGAGATTGTTGGGAGATTTATTGATGTTATTGAGGATGTTGAGGAGGTTGTGGTATTGGAGTTTGTTGAGATATGTATTCATGTTGTTGAGGATGTCGAGGTATCAGAGTTTGTTGGTATTATTGATGCGTGTGTAGACACTAAAAAATGTATTAGTCTACGAGCGTCATTTTTCTTGGTCTTTGTCTTCACATAATTAAATAAATTTTAATTATTTAATGAGTCTTGATCAAATTCTTCTATTAATTAAATAATTTTTAATTATTTAATTAATTCACCTCTTAATCTTTATTTCTACTACGATCAATTAAATAAAATTAATTACATCACTAACACCCCCTTTTCCTCCAATAATTAAATAAATAATTATTTATTTAATTATTCATCTTTTATCATTTGCCTATAGTTAAATAATATTAATCGTTATTATTTGTCTATTCATTGACCTTTCCCATTCCTCCATAATTAAATAATTGTCAAAATTATTTAATTATCTCATGACATTCCTTTCCTCCATTAAATAATTAACTTAAATTGATTATTTATGTCTCATATCCATTTTCCCCATTTAATTAAAATTGATTTCATAAATAATTTTAATTAAATAATCATTTCCTCCCACTTTCCTTTTCCTCAAATAAATAATTTGGAAAAATTATTTGTGCCTCCACTTGTTTAGAGACTCCTTCCTCATGAATTAATGATTTCTAATTTTTAATTTAACCATTATCCCTCCACTATCTTATTTTTGAATCTCGGCCGTTGATTGCCTCCGGGCTCTTTCTAATCTCGTCTATCCATTTTGTAATCTCCATCTCATGAATCCTCATCCGTCCATCTTAGAATATTTCTAGGTGAGTGATCTCGTCCATCCATTCGAATGGATGTCTATAAAAGAATCCCTTCTCCTTCACTTTGTCTTTAACAACCACTTATCTCCAACTTTCTTGCTTACAATTTGTAGGTATTTGCACAAGTTCTACTACAAATCTGAGGGCATATTTGCAAAAGAAGAAATAGGAGAGACAAGAGAAGTGAGTCAACTTCAATGGAGAGTGCTTTGTTTCTTTATTTTCATTTTGCTCTCTTCATTTGATTTTTTCTCTTGTTTAGATTGGGTTATTAGCTTAGAGGTGCTGTGGTTGTCACTATTATGGGTGATCCCACAATACTGGTTTACAATTTTTGGCCAAACTGGACATTGAACTAAATTTTTTCAACTAAATCTTCACTTTCCGACACCTATAGCTGCTAATCCATGAGGAATTTGAAGATGATGCAAAGTAGTAATTTGTGATTTTTTTTTTCCGTAGATTCTAAATACATTTTTAAAAATCATATTGCATTTCTTTTTCCATCTCCTTCGAAAACTAGTTTTTAACAGTAAACACCATTTTTAAAGAGTGATGTTCACCGTATACAACATAACTCTTTTTCTATGAAGGATAAAATTCTATTTTTTTTGAATTTATATTTGTAACTATGATATCTAGCACTTCCATTTGGTTTCATATTGTTTTATTGCATATTTTTTTCTTAATTAAGTTTTGAAATCAAAGCAATTACAATTTAGACATAGGAAGACCGTATACAACATAACATTTTTCGTATGTATCGAAATTCATTTTTTTTTTGCTGGATCAAGGACATCAATACCTAAAATGAACATATTTTTTAGATTTTTTTTTGTAATCTACTATTTTTCCACATGTGCAGAACAAAGAGCTTGATTTTCGGTTAAAAATCTACATTCACAAGAAATAAAAAACAAATATAATTATCAAATTAAATATATTTAAAATTATACTTTTTGGGAAGCTTATAATAAGGACTACATACTTACAAAAAATAAATTTTAAATGAATTCATTTGATTTCCCAAAAGGTAAATCAAAAGTGTTTTTTTATCAGCATTTTGATAGTCTAAAGGAGACTCTGTTATAGGTATGGTTTAAAACTAGTGGGGTTCTATCCAAGGGGGTTTGAACTAAGGTGGTTTAATCAAAACTTCTTCAATTGGAATCCTTTAAATGAAACTTTTCAAGGATTAAATAATTATATTTTCTAAAAGTATGTGATTTCAACAAAAATTTGGATGTCCAAAAAAGTGTAAACCACTATTGTGGGATTACCCTTATCTAGGCTAGATTGATTTTTCCCATCTTACATTTGGTGAACCCGACACAAATCTTACAATTTTGTAGAGAAAGTCATTTTTTTTCTTGTTTGCTTTTGCTGTTTTGTAGGTTACAACCAATAATTCGCATAAAATATCATCTTCTTTTGAGCACAGAAAAATGGGCACATAAAATATTAAAAAGTGATTATTTGGGTTTTGTAGTTCAGCTCTTAGCTTTTCAAAACTTCAAATGGTTTTAATTTTTGTTAAGATTTGAGAAAGTTATAGCCGTTTTAGTATTCTCTACTTTTTAAATTTAGCTATTAAAACCCGTGTTTTCTTTTGCCTATAACAATTTTTTTCGTGTAGAACCTTGGAAAAATACTTTATGGGTTTTGAAGGTTTGAGTTTCAGCTTTCCATATATTTTTACGTTTTAAAATTTTGTTAAGTTTTGAGAAAGTTATCGTTGTTTTAATTTGTTGTTATCATTAAAGTTTTTTTCTTTTCTGGGTTACTAATCCTTTATTTTCAGCATGTGGTACAACTTGGAGGGAGTTCTAAAAATTGTTTCTTTTGAAACCAAATCATTTGTTTCCCTATCATTTCATTTACTTAGTTTGGTTTTATCATTGCTATCTCATTTTATTTTGCAAACAACTACAAACTTGCATTACATGCATAAAGGTTAAAATGAACATGCGTCATCATTCATGAAGGCTAAAATGAACAACAAATTGCATATTCCATTCATGGGTTTTAAAATGAACATGCATTGTCACTCATGAAGGCTAAAATGAACAACTACAACTTACATCAGGATCATAAGGGTAAAAAAAACTTGCATATCTCATTCATAAAGGTTAAAATGAACAAAAAAATGCATTCTTTTACTCATGGGCATTAAAATGAACTTGCATTAAACGTCATTAGTATAAAAAGAATCCAAGTGTCTTCAAATCATAAGAAAAGGGTTAAAATTTACAACTGTCTTTTGTGTTTGGTGGTTTTCAATCTATCATAGAAGTGCGTATACACTCCTCTCACGCCATTTGGTAATCTTTAGGATCAAAAAAAATTCTTTGGCATTTGTACAATCACACCCCAAATTTATATTTTGGGCTTAAAATGAATCCCATGCGAGTGTGAGGCAAAGGTGTTGTGTATGCTCTCCCCTTGCGCTTTGTGTGATCTTGGGTGATAAAAAACAACATACTTGTCTTGATTTTGTTACCTTTAGAGGGGCCCGCCTCGAAAGAGGGAATAAATCCAACCTATTTTTTCCTTGGGCTGATATATAAAAGGATAGTACTAAACCGTCAAGTCCTCATGACAGTCTTTTCCCTTGCCGTATAGTGTCACTCAAAATAGGGTACCTACCATAAAATGTATAAGAGCCCCTAGTAGAGTGATTAAAGCCTTAAGTGGCTTGCTGGATGCTTCGGGGAGCTGTGTCCTTGAGTATTCACTAAGAACCTTTGTTATAGTGGCCAAAATCCCTTTCACTTGCTAGCACATGAACAGTTGTTCTAAAGCCGCCCCACGTCTTCACTAAGTATATGTAGAGGAAAAAAATTCTCTTTGGGGAATTGAGACTTGGTGAGCCTGAGAAGTGAGTGCCATGGAGGGGAGCCAATGTGACCAAGTCTCTAGTTGTTTTCCTTGTTTAAGTGGTTGCAGAAATCTGAGTGGGGATCTAGTCGGTGGTATCTCTTGAGAAGCCATAGGTTGCAAAGTGTGTTTGCAAGTGTCTTTTACACATTTAAACATCTTACACATTCATACCAAACAAAGAAAAACAACTACTTGTGACTGTATTATGTGTTTTCCAATCAAATCTCATCAAAACTAGTCAAAATCCATTCAAAACTAGGTCAAAACCATCAAAATTGTAAAATAAACATTTTGTCACGCAACTGATAAAAATAGAGCCGCAACTGTCATCCTGAACTGCAACTATGCTTTGGAAACCCATAGCTTGAAATGACGCATCTAAGAAAAATAGAGCCATAACTACCTCATTGCCAAAATTCATAAAATCCGTGTCCATAACAAAATCAATTCATCATAATAGTGATCTTGACTTCTAAACCAGAGACTTGCAAACTTTTTCCCATCCATTCCATCACTTCCATTTAGGATTACATTGCATTCTAGGTTGCTTTCCTCATCCTTTTTCCTTGCATAAATTAATCCTAGACCTTAAGTTGCACTTATCCTTTCAAATTTTAGACATAGGAAGATTATTAAGCTTTTGGAAAATCCATGGTTTCCTATCCAATTTGTCTTGACCTTCATCTTCTACCTTATCAACCTTTGTCATTGTCATCTTGGTCAAACTTGAGTCTCAAGCTTGTGTCCTAGTTTAGAATCACCTTGTCAAAAATATCATCTTGGTCATCACAAAAGGTCAATGATAATTTGGTTTGTTACCTTGGATCTACATAACTTGGTTAGCATCCTTTTTCTTAAATATTAAGGTCCATCCCTTTAGTATCATTTAGCATCCATTGGTCCCATTTAGTTTCATTTTGGCATACCATATCATTTGATCATAACATCATTATCATCATATCATTTTTTGGTCTTAGACTTAGGTGCATGGTCATCTTGCATCCTTATATCCAAAAAATCACAAAAACATAGCTTAATCTCATATCATCGCATTCCCATCTTGGATCAACATAGATTGGTTAGTATCCTTTATCTTAAATCTTGAGGTCCACATCCATAGTATCATTTGACATCCTTTAGTATCACTCTAGATTCATTATCATACCATATCCTTTGGTCATTATCATCATTGCTTCCCAACCTTTAATTTTAGGTGCATTATCATTTTCATCCTCATATCCTTATAATCCAAAAAATACAAAAAAATAGCTTAGTCTCATATCCCACTTTGCATTTATCATCCTTGCATATCACATCCCTTTGTTATAGGGACATTATCATCCCACCATTCCATAATCTTGGTCTTAGGTACATTGGCACTTTGCATCCTCATATCCTAAAATCCAAAAAAAAAAAAACATAGCATAGTTTCATATCCCCTTTTGCATTGGTACCTTGCATTGACAACCAAAGGTCACAAGTTTTATATGGTCCTTACTAAGTTTTCCTTATCCATCCTAATCTTAATTTATGACCTTGTCTTCACTTTACCTTGATCTTCTTCATAGTCAAGTTGAGTACCAATCCATCCTCAATCGTCAATACCAATCACCCATAATACCAATCACCCATAGTATCGAGTCATCCGTCCATCTACCCATCTTACCAACAATCCATATGCTCTATTCCTCCATCCATCTACCCTCCCTATCAAGAACTAGTTAACATAATCCATACCATTAATATCCAACAAGCATCCATTAACCATTCTTATCCTAACCTTGACAAGGGAAACCGACCTTCCACTAGTCCATTCCAATCCTCCACATATTATCCTAATCTACCATCCACTAATCCATTGCCATCCATTCCATCCCAAACTACAATACCATCCAATAAAATCACATTAATTAATGCTCTCCAAGGACAACTAGCAAAGGAACTTGTTCGACTCCTAACTGAAAACAAAGTTAGGTGATCCAATCATATTGCTAATCCTACACCATCCAACCATTTGTCACCATCATCTCCTCCATCACTTACCAATACCAAAAAAATCTAGTTATTGAAACTCCATTATTGCTACGTCAAAATATTGAGACTATTAAAGAAAATACTATCATTTCCCAAAATCACATTCCATTGCCTAAACCTTGGGATATATGTCCAAAGAAAAGACCAAAGCATAATGAAATAAACTCCATGACAAATCTAGATCAAGTTACCCAAAAATCACCTATAGATGCTCATGATATCCAAGTTAATAAAATCTCTAATCAAGATCCCATTTCCCAATCATGTCATCCAAGATAAACCTATCCTTAGTCAAAATCCTACCATTGAACAAGAAATCCAAAATGATCCTCTCATTGACCTTTATACCATCCATGATCAAAAATTTGAAGTTGGTCCTATCCAAAATCCAAAAACCTCCATTTTCCAAGATGAGACACTTGCCTCCTTTGGACACATAGATAATCAAACAAATGACATGGATCAAGTCAAAAAAGAACATAAAAAATCTAATATGGATCAAAGATAACATAAAGAAACTACTATTGATCATGTCAAATAATAAGACAAAAAGCTATCATGGACATCCCAAATGATCAAGAAGAAATAAGCATGAAAAATTGTAAAGCAAAAATATCCTACCAACTAGGATCATCCACATTTTTCAAAGCAGGATTTCTTGTAGATGAGGAGATTCCAAGCAACAATTTCTACATACACAATGATGGGTTAGCATCTTGCTTTCAAAAAACAAATACCCCATCACAAATAGAATCTGTTAGAGTATGCAGTATCAAGGAAAAGGACTAGGCCTACATGAGAAAAGCATTCTAGAACCAATACAATTTCATGCAAATCATAGACATCAAGGTCTTGGTTATTCTTCAATCATAAAATAAAATGATGTTAGTGATACCTCAACGATATTGGGGACAACTTTATCCAATACAAACATCAAAATAGGGGCCATGAGTAGTCCTTGTCATAAGGTTGCTGCCAACACTCCTTCCATCCACATCGTAAACCGTCATTCCAACATAATTAATTCCATCGAATGAAACCAAAAAAAGCAAAATTATTACAAGTCTAAAGCCTAAAATCAAATATCAAAGGCCATTGAATACAAAAATCCAAGTGGACAAATAAAGTTAAAATGGGTCCCAAAGAAAAATGGATCAAGTAAAGAAAAAAGTTCAATTCCAATATCCAATCAAAATGTGGAGCCACAAGAAAAGAGGTCTCCCACATATAAAAAATGTTCCACCTCCTTCAAAATGGTCATCACACAAGGCATATAAAAGTGTTGGTTCCAAACATTATCCCAATCAAGATTCCAAACTCCATTATCCGCCATCCCAAGTTTGGAAAATAAAAATTACTACATCCAAATGTTTAAATAATTCATCCACACCTACCATCATCCATCATAATCCTACATCTCACCTAAAGTCTAAAAATACCACATCACAAACTCGTTGCATCTTGGTAGCAACTCTTTATCATAAGGACTCACATGGAACTCTATCATGATGTACGTATTTCGATAAGGCCAAACATAGTATCAAAGAGGATCATAATGACATCAATCAGTTGTATGTAAGTGCTATGTTCTTGAAAATACAACGCCATAAAGGTCACAATTGGTATATCATGACACCAATATCTACATCAACACCATCAAAGGATTTAGAACAATCAATGATCATACAAAACATCAAGTCAATATAAAAAATCAAAAAAATTATCACGCTAATGAAAACCTGGCAAACAGGTATCTTGTGTGACATCCAAGAAAAAAAAGAAAAAAAAAAGAAAAATAGTAAAGAGAAAATTTTTGTCCAATAGTGAAAACCATTTTTATGGCACTTTGGATAAGTACCATGATGAAAACTTGGCAAACAAGAATCATGTGTAAGAGCAATTATTTATGTGTAGCATTACACTTGGGGGCAAGTTGTCTCATCTCCCATGCCTTTCTTGTGAAATTTCCATCTATCCATCCAATCCATATCATTTCCATCCATTTTCCCACCTACCTTGATCTTGATAAGAAATGGGGTGCAAACATAAATTATGCTTTGGGAAAATTCTTGACATGTCTATCATTTGGTCATACACTATCCATGAAATATCATGTCATTTCCTTAATAGAATTTATCCAAACCCATACCTCGGAGAAATTTTTTTATTCCTATGCTACATAGTCCTTGGAGATCATATGTTAATTCTTTCAACCAATAATCCTCATGTCTCTTATCCTTTTCCAAAATCAATCCATTATCATTCCATACCTATCGTTTGGATTGGTTTTCCCTTGTCATTGGTTTAAGGATTCTAATCCACTTATCCAAGTTCCCTCCATAATCCCATCTAGTCCTAAGGTTAGTAATTTCAAATGCAACAAGCCTAATCGATATAATCTTGCTATGCAACCTAGTGCATCATCCAAAACATTCCTTGGCTTTGTTCCTAGCCTTGTTGTACACCTTGATCCTTTAGTCACATTATAATCATCTTTACATTGTTTCGAGATGTGTCCTTCCCATATTAAGCAATGTTGTCATCATCATCACCTATCAGTTGGTTTTCAGCTTGACTAGGGGCAAGATCATGTTTGTTCTTGGATCCTTGTACATGCCTGCTTGGTTGATTGTGGGTATCTTTCACATCCATTTTCCATGATCCTTATGGTTATCATCCATAAAAAAGTCTCATTCGTCAATAATAAAGCTTCGTCATCCTTCCTATGGCCTAGGAATCATTGACATTAGGTATCCTTTGCCTTCATGATCATCCATTGCATTCACCTGCTACTTCCCCTCACACATAATAAGTAATCCTACACCTGATTCAGGAAGATTCCTTGACTCATGTACTCATGAGAAATAACACATGGTATCAGCCTTTTAAAACATCAAAATCCAAAAAAATGCAAAACATCAAAATCCAAAAAAATCATAAAACATCTAAATCCAAAAAAATCGCAAAACATCAAAACCCAAAAAAATATAAAACATCAAAATGCAAAAAAAAATAATTAGAAAACTTCAAAATCCAAAAAAATCAGAAAACATCAAAATCCAAAACAATCATAAAACATCAAAATCCAAAAAAATCAGAAAACTTCAAAAACTTCCAAAAACAAAGTCAGAGTCAGAATTCAAGTCTGAGTCAGTTTGTGTTAGTAGGGTTGACCTACATTGTCTCTGCATTTTCTACATAGGCAAGGGTCATCTACAATGAGCCCCCGAGACATTAGGTTAGTCCTTATAGGTTGTTCAAATGAAATCATGACTCAGTTTTTTGTCAAAATAAAACAAAGTCAAGTCATGTCAAACTACGAGGTCTTTTCATGTATAACGTAGACAAGGCCCATCAATCAATGAGCCCCCGAGGCCCTAGGTGAGTCCTTTAGGGTTTTTTGAGACTGGTTCTATTCCTTGTCTGCAATCAATCATTATTCAAACCAAATCACAAATAAATAGACAAACACATCTAGCAAATCTTTAATCTTCAATCAATCAATCACCTTATCATCGGTCACTATCAGGTCATTAGTCTTATATCAGAATGGGGCATGATGTCATTTGTCTCATTCAGTCCTATCTCTTCTCTTCTATTAGGATGTGTCCTTCCTAAGATTAGACATTGTCATTGGTCAATCTTGTCACTCGCCTTAAGTAGGATGTCCTTCCTGCAGTTAGGTGTTTATCAAAATGGTTATTCGGTCAACTTTATCAGGTGTCTCCTTTGCCTTCAAAAAGATGTCTTTCCTGAAACTAGACATCATTATATCGGTCAATCATATCAATCAAACCTTACCAAATCAATTCAAGTTTGTCACTTGGTCAATCAATCTTGTCATCTTGGTCAATTAATCTTGCATTATACAGGATGTGTGTTTCTTGAAATCAGGCATAATCAATCACATCAATTAATCAAACTTTTTCAATTAAATTTGGTTAAAAAATCAATCAATTGGTCATCTCGATCATCTTGGTCAATCTAATCAATCACATCAATCAATCTTGTCAATCCTATTAACAAACATTATCTCTCTGGAAAACATTTTGCTGGTCTAAGTTTGTCTTATCTTTTTGATTGGTTTTTGGTCATGTTACTATGCACCTCAAGGATGTCCCATGAAGGATTTAGAGGAGTGATGATGGATCATGAGCTCTTTTCTTTGCTTGTTGCTTGTGGTTTGTCTTGGCAAAAAGACTGGGATAATTGGGTCCTTAGTATGGGCCGGGGCATTCCTTGTTTGTTGGCATTGTCTTTTGACTGCTTGTCTCTCACAAATGGTAACCTTGCACACCTTGGTGTATATCATACCATGGTGTTTGTGATTCATTTGTGACAATTTTGATGCTCGATGATGATACATATTTTAGCATAAAAAAATGTATCTTTGGACATTTTCACGCTCATTTGGGTCTTTCTTTTGGATGTTGGCCTAGTTTTTCCTAGATTTAATGTTGTAATGTGGTCAACACATTTACAATATATGTCTTGGACCCTTCTGAATCAATAAGAATTCTATGGTGTCTTGTAAAAGTGTTGTAACAAACTTTTATGCTTTTCTAAGCTTGTCATCAATAATTTGACCCTTTCTTATGTTTAATTGGCCCCTTTATACACTTATAGGCCCTACTTAATTGTATTTTAGAGAATAATCCCATTAAACATCATTTAATAAAATTTAATTCCTAACACCTACTTAAAATGCTTAAGTGGGACCAAGTCACCAATAGGGGTGAGTTAGTCCCACTTGGCTCAAAAATCAAAATTAAGGCGAGATATTATTTTTTAAGCCTTGAGGTCAGCCTGCGATGTGGTATTTTTGGGAAATTATGTATAATCATGTATGAATATAGGGTTTTTCATCTCATTTCACCCCCATTCATTCACTTAATCATTCAAGCAATTATCAATCATTCTTAAGCATTCTAAGTATTTCAAAGTCTACATCCATTGGAGCATCTACTTGCATATCTTCTAGATTTCTACTTCAAGGGTTTGGTGAGTTGTAGCATTGCATGTTGTCCATTCATCATTCTCTTTTCATTTCATTTCATTTCATTTTCAAGGGTTTAATTACCAAACCGGGGTTTGACCAAGGCAAACCCCTATTCACTAACCCTTAACACTTTTTCCCCTCTCTACATGTGTGTTTTGCAAGTCTTGTATGTAGAATTATCAAAGAGAAAGGTGTGAAAAGGTGTCAAATTTTCATCAAAGTCAGTCAAAGTCAACAAAACCCTAAGAGAAGCTTGGAGATCACCTACAAACTAGATTTTGCAAATTCAGATTCAGATACTTGTAAGAACAGAGAGTGCAGACCGAGAGCTTCTGTTCCCACCTTTTAATTTCCCAAAATCTAGAGGTGGACTAAGTCACCATTAGTGGCGAATTAGTCCCACTACTAGGCCCAAAAAGTGTTTTCTACAGTTTTGGATACCCTTTTGGCTAGAACCTATTCTGGCAGAATTTCATTGAAACAAGACTAAGTCACCCAACATGGCATAAGTTTCCTAGTTGGCTTCAATAGTGATTTATGCAGGATTCTAGAGCCTCTTTGCATCACTTTCTAGTTTCCAGGTGTACCTCTCCAATCTCATTAATTTTTGTTATAGTTTGTTTGCATATTTAGGTCATTTTGCATATCACATTGTGTTTTCAAATAAAATGCATTTCCTTAGTTTTGCATTAATAATTAATCTCTTTTATTAGTTCTTTGCATCTAGGACATTCTATTTAGACATATTTCAATCATATTTTCATTAGTCTTGAGTGAACCACCTAGGTTTTTGGGACACCTTTCTCCTTTTAGGTGCAAAACCCTAGAAGTGTAAGAGAGTCCCTATCCCAAAAAATTATGGTTCATTTTGGTGAACCTGCATTTTAAACATTCTATTTTTGATTTCAAGTGCATTTACATCCTAGAATTACATTGCATTGCATTCTAGGGTTTTAAAATCTGCATTAGTGGAATGCTCATCTAGCTTGCATTTTTGCATTACATTTCATTAAAAATTGTCAAAATTCTGCATACTCATATTATATCTGCATCTGAAAATATAAAAAGCATAAAAATCAATTTAAAAAATTTGAACATTTAAAAAAAAATCACTACCTAGACTAATTCACCACCCTGGGCGACTTAGTCTAGTTGCATATTTGCCACTGCATTTTTTGGCATTTAATCTGCAATTTTTGAGTTTTCTGTTTGCTGTTTTTGCATTTCAGTTTTATTTTTCAAAATTTTATTTTTAAGCATTTTCTTCTTGTTAGTTTACATTGCAATTGCATTCACCCCACATTTAGAAACCTTTGCATGAGTGTTTAGTGTCCTATTGCTAATACCTTAGTGAGAAGAAGTTTGAGACTCATGTTATCCCATGATAACACACTCGTTGTGGATCTTGGGTTATCTAAAGCTTCCACTCCTAGTATTGCAACTAGTACACTAGGCATGGATAATACCTTTAGAAACTCTTTGCCTTCCAATAACATGCAAGTTGACACACAAATTATCATATATTGCAAGACAAACTAATTCACATTAGTGATGAATTAACACATCTCCAACATTAGGTGAGCCTTGAAAACATTTCAGCCACTGCAATTCCTACCATAGAAAACATCCATCGCATGCTTGAAAATGAAGAAGGCCTAGACATTGTGAAACATATAGTTGAGATATATACAAAACATGTTCCTTCAACCTCTAGTGCTCCTCAAATAGTAAACAATGTGGTAAGCCAAGGAGGACCTCAAACTCCTCCCTCAATAGTTGCCTCCATACCTACCTATACCACTCATGTCACAACAACACTCCAACAAGTTAGTAATGTGATTCCTTCCTTGAGTATTCCTACTAGCATCCCTAATTCTTATTTGGCATCACATGTTCTATCCTCTTCTATAATACCATCTATAATTATTCCATTCACTTTCCCTACCACTACATATACTCCATCACCACTTTCACTTCCACCACACACCACTTATAATGATCCTCTCATAACACAACTTTTCCAAACTATTTCATCCATGCAAAAAAAAATCTCCACCATAAACTAAAATTAGAATGAACGGTCACCCACCTATTATGTTCAAAGCAGCCCATTGTCTTCGGAAATATTGCAAACACTGATTCCACAATGAGTAGAGATGCCTAGATTTGAGAAATATGGAGGGAAGGGAGATACTTCTAACCATGTTAACACCTACACAACCTTATGTAGTGATTTTTTCCTTGATGATAAACTATTAGCAAAATTGTTTCCTAGGACTTTAAAGGATATTGCCTTGGAATGGTTATCATCTTTACTGAACAATTCAATTCATTCATTTAATGAACTGGTTGATTCATTTATAAATAATATCCAAGTGCATATGACTCCCAAGAAGACCTTGGCTGATTTAATGAGATGCAAGAAAAATGAGGAAGAAAAGATAACTGATTTTATCTCATGCTATCAATCGCTTTATTCCCAAATCGATGTCAAGATTCCTGACCCACACCTTCAAAATATGTTTATCGAAAACTTGCAAACTAAACTTTAGGAAAAACTCACTATGATGAAATTCTCCTCCATGCACTTGTGTACTACCATTTGTGATTATCACAATTCGGTTAGTAGTCAAGATACAAGGTCCACTTCTAGCCGAGCTGAGAAATCTGAGTCTACCAACCAAATTTTTTTTCAACCATTTCAAAAGTAGAATAAAGGGTTCTTATAGTTCAACCCCTCTCAACAACCAAATAACATCTATTAAAACCGCTACACCTTTAGTTATGGAGACCCAAAAAGACAATTCACACCTTTACCTGACACCCTTCATAACACAATGTCCCAAATTTTGCAACAACAAATGATTACCTTACCTGTCGTCAAAGCACATGATCCTACTAAGCCTTTACCTCTAAACTTTAAATCTAATGCTTATTTCCATTATCATAGACAAAATGGACATGAAACAAAACATTTTAAGCATCTTAAACATCTTGTGCAAGACCTCACTGATTCCAACCGTTTATCCATTGTAGGTGTTAATGATCAAGGTAATAAGTTTGTTGCCCCTCCAAATCAAAGCTTGTAATTTTTCACCGATCCAATTCCCAAACATAATATTTCATTTGTCAAAGCTAGTGAAACTACAAAGAATGATGTGATGAATGTTGATACAGATGATGAACATCTAGATCCTATCCCGCATGTTACCCATGTTAATCCTATGGATGAAATGGTAGGTGTGATAGATGTTATCCCTTGTATGGGCCAACCTAAGAAATCTCTTGATATTGCTTTCTCCTCTGAGTCTGCCAACCAAAATAGTTCTAAACCATTTTGAAAGCAAAAAAAAGGGTTCTTATAGTTCAACCCCCCTCAACAACCAAATAACATCTGTTAAAACCGCGGTGCCATTTAGTTATGGAGACCCAAAAAGACAATTCACACCTTTACCTGACACCCTTCATAACATAATGTCCCAAATTTTGCAACAACAAATGATTACCTTACCTGTCGTCAAAGCACTTGATCCTACTAAGCCTTTACCTTTGAACTTTAAATCCAATGCTTATTGCCATTATCATAGACAAAATGGACATGACACAGAACACTGTAAGCATCTTAAACATCTTGTGCAAGACCTCATTGATTCCGACCGTTTATCCATTGCAGGTGTTAATGATCAAGGTAATAAGTCTATTGCCTCTCCAAATCAAAGCTTGTAATTTTTCACTGATCCAATTCCCAAACATAATATTTCATTTGTCAAAGCTAGTGAAACTACAAAGAATGATGTGATGAATGTTGATACAAATGATGAACATCCTGATCCTATCCTGCATGTTACCCATGTTAATCCTATGGATGAAATGGTAGGTGTGATAGACGTTATCCCTCGTATGGGCCAACCTAAGAAATCTCTTGATATTTCTTTCTCCTCTAAGGATATAATTAAAAATCTACCCAATGGTCCTCTCTACATAGCTAGTCGTATCTTTGAAAAGCCCACTAATGGGATACTAATAGATCTCACCTATGGAGAGAATGTGATCACCAAGGAATTCTTGGTATTACATGACCTTTATCAAGATGACTATGATAAAATGAAAGCATGGATCAAGACACACAATGGTTTTGCTTGCCCTACGATAGGATAAATTGTCCTTCCATTACAAAATAGGACCAAAAACATTAGATGTCACATTCTCTATCATCCCATAGTCAGACCAGTTTTGTTTGCAGCTAGGCCATCCGTGGCTTCGCTTAATGAAAGCTGTCCCTTCAGTTATACATAAATGCTTAAAGTTTCCATTTGAAAATGAAATATTCACTGTCCACCATAATGGATTTAACCCCTTGTCTTCCAAAGGAAAATTTTCCTTAGAAGCCTTTTGGCCTGAGCCCATGGAACCTATAACGCATCGACAAGATTTATTTTTCATAGCTTACCAAAAATTCAAAGCAAAGAAAATCACAAAATTGTCTCTCCGCAACATATCCCCGTCCACTTTTGACACTCCTATCCTAGATGAAACCACACTCCAACTTGAACAAGATCAAAACAACCTAGACCAACCAACATCAAAAAATTCCCCAACATTGTCCAATAGACCATGAGACAATGAAAGTAACTCCGTCATGCTTGCTCAAATAAAACAAGTTTACAAAGAAAAGGAGAAAGTGGATGCACAACCTTCCGTGGTTAATTTTGTTCCTCTCCTTAGGGAAGAAAATAAACCTATGGTTGATCAACTTTCTCCTTCACAAACAAAACTTGATAACAAAACCAAAAGAAATAGAGGAGCTAGGAAGCGTAGGCGTAAACGTCGTGCCCTTACCTGCAAGTTACATGAAGAAGAAAAAAAATAAAATAAAAATCCACACTTGATAGAAGTAATGCACGATGACCCTCCTCCCCAACCACAACAAAATGATCCAATACAAAAATCACAATAAGAGGTAAAATATTCATTGGATATTATCATTCGTCCCCCTGTTGTGATTAATCTGGATGATGATGACAAGATCGCTAAAATTGACGAAGAGGTGCATAATGATTTAAACACATTATTTTCCTCTTCCATAAGCTTAAATGAAAAATCTCCCCTAAAGAGTGTTGACCCCGACACTTTCTCTTGTCCCTTTGGCTAGTTTCCTGACCTTGGCATACCATGAACATGATTGGGAGGCAAATGACTTGCTTGACGGTTGAGTCACATTTTCCCTACTAGTATTTTTCATTTTATTTTTCTTTTGTGTGTTTGCGTATGCGTAATGTGATCCCCCATGATGCTCTGTTATATGTTCTCTCTCTTTGTGACATTCCTCTATTTGTACCTTCATTCTTCTCCATGTCATACATCACTTTTTCCTTTTTCTTTGTATTTTTCTTGTGTTTTCCTTTTGAGGATGATGCAAGGCATTGAGACATTCATGTCTCTTTCATGTTGACCCAAAAGGCCTTTCCTTTTTCTTTGCATTTTTCTTTGTCTTTTTCTTGTGTTTTCCTTTTGGGGATGATGCAAGGCATCGAGACATACATGTCTCCTTCATGTTGACCCAAAATATTTTAATTTTTCTTTCATATTTTCTTTTTCATTTGGATTGTGTTTTCCTTTTGAGGATGATGCAAAGTGTTGCGACACCCTGTCTCTTCCATGTTGACCCAAAAGGTTCTTTCTTTTTCTTTGTTTTCATTCTCTTTGTGTCATTCTTCCAGTTCTATGTATTTGGGGAATGATGATAGTTTTGAGCTCTATAAACAACATTGCAACAAAGAACATACTGACCCCAAATCCATAGATCCCTTATGTGTTTGGTGTTTTCATTTTGGGGACAACCCCTTTCTTTTCCTTTTCCTTTCCTTCACATGACGTAGCCTTACTCGGAAACATATGACTTGGAATAAGGGCTTTCCAAGTTGGCTCTCATGTCTTCTTTCTTGTTTGCATTTTTCATTTTCTACTTTAAAGTAATTTTACACAATACAGTGTGTAGAAATTCCTTTAAAGTGGGGGCATACATGGAATTATCATTTTGCATTTTTCCTTTTTTTGGTTCTTAGTGTAGCCTTCTTACTTCATACAATGCGTTTGTTGCTTTGTGGATGACATTGGTCGTGATTTCCTTCATGAGTGTGATCTATCTTAGCATATTACATTCCTCTTAGTGGCTTGATGCGACACATTGCATCCCCTAAGTTTCCAATCTTATATTATTTGATTGGTCCTCTCTTTGAGACATTAGACACAATGTTCCCTAAGTAAAAGACCTTGTATGAACTAAGCAAGACTCCTTTTAATATCCTTTGCATGTTGTATTTTGCATTTGTTATATGGCCACCTTAACACAACTTGCATGCCTATGGTTCCATCACGTTTGTTCATGAGATCCTAGCATACAATTTTTTCTTATCTCATGAAGCTCAAAAAGTCATTTTCTTTTGTGGCGCCTTATTAAAGTTATCAGAGGGTATAAATTTGATATGGTTGAACAGAAAGCCCATTATGAGGCATGACTTTCCCCATAGCCACCTGTGTGTGTGTGAGTGCATACTAGCCATGAGTGTATGTTTCTCACCTTTTTAAGCCTTCTCACCTAGTGTGACAACCATGAGTTCCATCGCCTTAGAGTGAGTATGCATTTTTTTGGAAAAATAACCTAGATTTGATCCACAATGGGATGGAAAAATGATTGAATCTTGATTTGATTCTCTCTTTTGCTTCTCTCTTTCCTTTTCTCCCTTTCATTCTTTTTACATCATTTTCTTGTGTGTTCCTTTGTGCTAATGTTTGGTTTTCCATGGGATCTTGATCCTAGGGGCTTTATCATCCCTCTTGATTGTTGTTGTATCATCTTGCTAGCATGGGTGCATTTGGATCCCTCTTGTCGTGCATGTTTGGCTACTTTAGTATGAGTTTGAAGCAATTTCATCCTCTCACTAAAGTGGGGGCTAAATGTAGTGTAAAAAAATGTATCTTTGGACATTTTCACACTCATTTGGGTCTTTCTTGTGGATTTTGGCCTAGTTTTTCCTAGATTTAATGTTGTAATGTGGTCAACACATTCACATTAGGTCTTGGATCCTTGTGAATCAATAAGAATTCTATGATGTCTTGTAAAAGTGTTGTGAAGTATTGTGAAGTGTTGTAACACATTTTCACACTTTTCTAGGACCTTTTTATTATAATTCACTTAAATAACCTCTTTTTATCACTTACCAAGCCTTATTTAAAAGTGTTGTAACAAACTTTCATGCTTTTCTAGGCTTGTCATCAATAATTTGACCCTTTCTTATGTTTAATTGGCCCCTTTATACACTTACATGCCATACTTAAGTGTATTTTAGAGAATAATCCCATTAAAAATCATTTAATACACTTTAATTCTTGACACCCACTTAAAATGCTTAAGTGGGACCAAGTTTCTAGTAGGGGCGAGTTAGTCCCACTTGGCTCAAAAATCAAAATTATTTCAAAATTCTGGCGGGATATTATTTTCTAAGCTTCGAGGTCGGCCTACGATGTGGTATTTTTAGGAAATTATGTATAATAATGTATAAATATGGGGGTTTTCCTCTCATTTCACCCCCATTCATTCACTTAATCATTCAAGCAATTATCAATCATTCTTAAGCATTCTAGGTATTTCAAAGTCTACATCCATTAGAGCATCTACTTGTATATCTTCAGATTTCTACTTCAAGGGTTTGGTGAGTTGTAGCACTACATGTTGTTCATTCATCATTCTCTTTTCTTTTCATTTCATTTCATTTCATTTTCAAGGGTTTAATTACCAAACCCCCATTCACTAACCCTTAACACTTTTTCCCCTATTTGCATGTGTGTTTTGCAGGTCTTGTATGCAAATTTATCAAAGAGCAAGATGTGAAAAGGTGTCAACTATTCATCAAAGTCACTCAAAGTCAACAAAACCCTAAGAGAAGCTTAGAGATCATCTACATACCAAATTTTGCAGATTTAGATTCAGATACCTGGAAGAATAAAGAGCGTAGAATGAGAGCTTTTGTTTCCACCTTTGAATTTCCCAAAATCTAGAGGTGGACTAAGTTTTCATCAATGGTGAATTAGTCCCACTGCTAGGCCTAAAAAGTGTTTTCTGTAGTTTTGGATTCCCTTGTGACTGAAACCTATTCTATTAGAATTTCCCCGAAACAAGACTAAGTCGCCCAACATGGCGTAAGTGTCCCAGTTGGCTTCAACAGTGATTTCTAGAGGATTCCAAAGCCTCTCTTCATCACTTTCTAGTTTCGAGGTGCACCTCTCCAATCTCATTAATTTCTATTATAGTTTGTTTGCATATTTAGGTCATTTTGCATATCACATTATGTTTTCAAACAAAATGCATTTCCTTAGTTTTGCATTAATAATTCATCTCTTTTATCAGTTCTTTGCATCTAGGACATTCTAGTTAGACATATTTCAATCATTATTGCATTAGTCTTGAGTGAATCACCTAGGTTTTTGGGATACCTTTCTCCTTTTAGGTGTAAAACCCTAGAAGTGTAAGAGAGTCCAGGTATCCCAAAAATTTATGGTTCACATATAAAAAGCATGAAAGTATATCTTTTATCATTTTATGTTTGATGTCTCATCTTTTTTTTTCTTTTCCATTCTCCATGTTAACATCCATCTTTTCCATGCTAACATTTCTTCTATCCTTCATCCTCTAGTCTTATCATCCATTTCGAGAGCACATTCATGTTCTTTGAACCCACCTGTCCTCTCAAGGGGGCATACCACAACCCTCTTGGTCATCCTTCCTCATTCTCTTTACACTAGGGCATATTTCAAAATTAAATTTCTTTGACACAACGTGATGAACCGCATTATGTCAAAGAGGGGCAAAATGTAGAGACTGAAAAAATGTCTTAGTCTACGAGTGCCATTTTTCTTGGTCTTTATCTCCGCATAATTAAATAATTTTAATTATTTAATTATTCTTGATCATATTCCTCTATTAATTAAATAATTTTTAATTATTTACTTAATTCACCTCTTAATCTTTATTTCTACTATGATCAATTAAATAAAATTAATTTCATCACTAACACCCCCTTTTAATTCAATAATTAAATAAATCATTATTTATTTAATTATTCATCTTTTATCATTCACCTATAGTCAAATAATATTAATCGTTATTATTTGTCTATTTATTGACCTTTCCCATTCCTCCATAATTAAATAATTGTCAAAATTATTTAATTATCTCATGAAATTCCTTTCCTCCATTAACTAGTTGACTTAAATTAATTATTTATGTCTCGTATCCATTTTCCCTATTTAATTAAAATTGATTTCATAAATCATTCTAATTAAATAACCATTTCCTCCCACTTTCCTTTTCCTCAAATAAATAATTTGGAAAAATTATTTGTGCCTCCACTTGTCTAGAGATCCCTTCCTCATGAATTAATAATTTATAGTTTTTAATTTGACCATTATCCCTCCACTATCTTATTTTCAAATCTTTGCTGTTGATTTCCTCTGGGCTCTTTGTAATCTCAACCATTCGTTTTGTAACCTCCATCTCATGAATCCTCATTCGTCGATCTTGGAATATTTCTAGATAAGCAATCTCATTTGTCCATTCCAATGAATTTCTATAAAAGAAGCCCTTCTCCTTCACTTTGTCCTTAACAACCACTTATCTCTAACTTTCTTGCTAACAATTTGCAAGTATTTTCACAAGTTCTACTACAAATCTGAGGGAATATTTGTAAAAGAAGAAATAGGAGAGACAAGAGAAGTGATTCAAATTAAATGGGGAGTGCTTTGTTTCTTTATTTTCATTTTTCTCTCTTCATTTTATTTTTTTCTCTTGTTTAGATTGGGTTATTAGCTTAGATGTGTTGTGGTTGTCACTATTATCTAGGCTAGATTGATTTTTCCTATCTTACAATGTGGATTGTTGTTTGGGTGTTGATGGATGTTATTGTGTGTTAGGGACACCTGTGTGTATATTCTATGAAGGTGGTGTTGTAAATGGATTATCCCCATAATTCATTATGTTCGGATTTGGAATGTTGGCATAGGGTAGATTCATGTATGTTGCGATTGGTGGGATGTTTGTGTTTTAAAAATCTAGGTTTATTTGATTGCCTAAATCTTGATTATGAACAAACAAATTTATGTATTATCTTGAAAAAGTTTTTCAGATTTGTATCAATTAGATGCATAGTAGGTTTACCTGGTACATTTGGTATAGGTGGTCCTAACATTAATTATATGATGTGATGTACCAAGGGTTTGTTTCCATATGTATGATTAATTGATGCCATAACATGTGTAAGGGCTTGTTACCTAAGTGTATTGACATCAAATTTAGTAGGTAGTTTGGCACCTCCTTGTGCAAGTTTCAACAAGTATAAATTAGGGTCTGTGGGAGTAAATGGTGACTCCCCAACACCCCCAAGAATAGTTGCTAGACCAAAAAAACTTCCACAAGAGAGAGAATGGAAAGAAATCTTACTTCAACAATGCAAGATTGAATAATGGCTGAATATGCTTGAATAAGCTTCAATTGATTGAATTGATGCAATGTAATTGTACATGAGATGCCTTGCTTATAAAGGAAAGGTTGAGAGATAGGATTAGAAAAGATCATGGCAAGTGTCTTAATCCTATTACATGAGACAACTAACAAACTAATCACCTAGGAATCAAGCAATACTAGCTCCATAAGATAAGTTCTAGAAAATCCAACTAAGAATTCTAGAAAGAATCTTATATCCTAAGTAAACTTAACATGTGAATATGCCCCCTAATTACCTAGTGAATGAATTAGCTAGGTACAAGACATTTATTCACACCAACGCCCCCCCTTAAGTGAAACTTAGGGAGAAGATTATTATGAAAACTATGCAAAGACTATGGGTCTTGGCTACTAGGCCATGTTAGGTACCTATTTACAAATGCAATCTCTCACAAGCGGAGAAAAGGAGAAAACCCAGTGGGACAAAACTCCTCTCCAAAAGAGAGAAAACAAAACAAAACAAAACAACATGATGTATGGAGGACTTAATGATACCCCCCAAGGACTACATCCATCATGTATGTACAATTATTTACCCCCCCATAAGAGGGAAGTAGAGAGATAAGATATCCCCCCCCATAATGAAGAAGCTCTAATGCCAATGAAGAATTCCTGAAAATAAAATATGACCCAATGTCTGAAAGCAACACTTCTCCCCTTAGGAAGAAAAAAATCCATAAGCTAATGAAGAAGCCACTCCATATCCAACTGAAAGGAGGAAGAGTGAATTCTCAACATGAATGCCTCTGAAAACTGAGTAGGAGTCTCCAAGCTTGAATGAGCCACAACATAATCATGGTAAAACTCAACCAAGAAACATGAAAAATCAAGTGAAGGAGGAGACTCATGAATGTAAATCTCCAAAGACAAATTAGATGGGGTAATAGTTGTACTAAAACTATCATCAAATAAGAGAGAAATCCCCTCAAATATGTCCTCCAAATCTATAGTATGAGACTCCATGAACAAGTTAGAGATACCTGTCAAATACTCATACCACAAAGCAAGATCCAAAAAACTATGATCATCTTGCTGAATAGAAGCATCAATGGTTGAAGAAGTAGGAGTTGGAGGAGTAGGAATCTCAACACTGGGCTCTAGAATACCAAGGTGTAGATGACCAAACTTCTCCTCACTAACATGGTTCACACTCAATGGAGTGTGTGATGTAGTCAAAGGAACATTATCACCTTATGAAGCAAAATGTGAAAACAAATACACACGAGATGAATGATTAACCATCCTGATAGAAAAAATATCCCTAGTCTCCAAGTCCCTTATGTACACCCTATTTGGAGTGAACTCAACTATTTTACCTTGAGCCCCATGAGTAATTTGATAAATAGAAAGGAGATTAATGGACAAGGAAGGAACACAAAGCACATCATTGAAGGTACCTTCCCCATATCAATAGAACCCTTCCCACTTACCTTTATATATGTATTGTTACCCATCAATATATGAGGTGAATTACAAGGCTCAAAAGAAGAGAACATATCCATAGAAGATTCCATATGATGAGATGCCCCTGAATCAAGAAGCCATCTATTAGATTCAAGACTTGTAGAGGCAAAGAGTGCTTGTCCTTTCATTTTGTGTAGCCTAGAAGTAGGTGCTGTATTCTATGAATGAGATGATGATGATGTAGTTGCTGATTGAGATGCTGAAGAAGTAGAAGACACTGGTGAGGGAATTTGAATGTTATTCTTTTGAATAAGGTGTGTGAGTTCATCAATCTTCTTATTATAACATCTATGCTCATCATGTCCTAGCATTTTACAATATGCACATTTGAACTTATTATTTTTAGATGATTCCTCTTTTGAAGAGGGTGTGGAATCAGGAGTGCTATGTGAAGGAGAATTTTTACCTTGCTCATTAGACTTGGGAGCCTTATTCTGCTTCTTACCTTTGCCACTAGAAGCCTTTGTATCCTTTGCAAAAAGAGAATGAGATGTAGAAGAATTCAATGTGTCCATGTGTACCAACTTTGCTTGTTCCCTTGTGAGTTGAGCTGCAAATTCATCAAGAGAAGGCATTTTGTATGCATTTCCAAGGGCATCCATTATAGCATAGAATGTAGAAACAAACACTGAATAATCAGGACCAAGCTTAGCAAGAATAGAAAGAATCAACTTTTCATCCTCTTTAATGACCCCACAATTAGATAACTACAATCTGAGAGAATTGAGCTTAGAGAAGAAGTCTTGGATATTGTCAAAATATGATGGATTAAGAACCATTAGTTCATTCTCCAACTTAAATTTCCTCATCTTATTTGGCTTACCAAAGAGATTCTCTAAAGTCATCCAAACTTGATTAGGATGTGTGCATGATGCAACATGATATCTAAGATCTGGAGAAATGGAAAAAAGAAGAGTACCAAGAGCTTCATCCCTTCTATCAAGCCATTTTATTCTCTCTTTAGCTCTTGCGGGTTCTAGATCTTGGCCATAGGTGATTCTTTGCAACTTCAATTTTAACAATAATAACTCCATTTGAGTTCTCCACTCATGATACTTATATGGAGTTAGAGATACAAATTTTGGAAAATCCATGATACAAACAAATTTTACAAGAGAGGAATAACAAATTCCCTTCAAAATAAAAGCAATAACTCTTTTGTCCCAAACAAATTTACACTTTTTTTGCAAATTTACAACAATGTATCCCAAACTATCAAATCGGCTACAAATTGAAAATATGAAAATATGGAAACAAATCTACAGTGCATGAGTAGATCTAAAGTTCTCTTGAATACCTTCCCGATGCCGCAAATTTGGAGAAAATTGAAGTCCGGAGCAAAAAGATATGAGCTTAGAGGCATAAATCAAAGATCTGGCTTCAACCTAAAAAAAATGTTGGAAACAAGCAACACTGAGAGGGGGGGTGAATCGGTGTTCTGCAAAAATTATCTTTATTATTATGATCTTTAATCCACTTAGAACATTCAACCAAAAGAAATATGCATGAACAAAAAGCAAACAACCACAACACCATAACACAAGGATATTTACGTGGAAACCCTATTAGGGGAAAAACCACGGTGGATGGCCAATCCACAATAAGATATGATTATACTCAAAATAAAGATTACAATGTGGGAATGCACTTGCATTCAGGTGCACTGCCTAGAGCTCACTACTCAAAATAGAAAGGCACACTACCTTACAAAGATTTGGATTAGAGCCAAGAGAATGAATTGAGAAAGTAGCATCTATGAATGATTGATTACAATTCCAGTTAGGCTCAGTAGTCAATCTTTTTTCCTTCTAACTGATTCTGTTCTTCTGCTCTGCTCTGCTCTAACTTGCATCACAAAATATTTAATGCATAAGTGAAACTTTGCATAATCGCTCAATCACCCTTCAGATATTTTCAACACACATCGACAAACCTTATTCACATATCAAAATGATATAATCGATCACTTATATATATCCATGACTAAAGATTTAATCGATACAAGTCAGCTCCAACAAAATAGAAAACATTTACAAACTGTCAGATCAAATCATGAGTAATATTCAATGCACATCCACAATGGTCAGCCACAACTTAGCTTGGACCAAAATCAAAATGCTCAAACACAAAAAAATTGAGCAAATACTCCTCAAATATCCGCAACATGTTATATCAACTAGGTCGACCACCAAACACTAATGAACAAAAATATATCCAACCGGATCTCCATAATTGCACACAACTTGATACGAGGCATTGAGATTTTTAGATAACAAAAGACATACATTGAACAACCTCCCATGAGATCTACAACTCAAAATAACAACATAAAATATGCACGTGAGTTGATGAACACAAAATTTTTGGATGCTTTGTTCTTCCTTGACTTTCTTCAAACTGTCTACCAGTGTGAGAAAATGATGACATGTGGATCCAATCACCGACTAGGGTTGCCATCAATGACAACACCATAAAGCATTTATAGTGTCTCTTTCCAACAATCTCCCCCTTTGGCATTGATGGCAACACTTAGTGAAAAATGTCTAAGTGTCAGATCAGTACCAACATGAATTACATTGCCACTTCAAAACTTCAAAAAGAATCTTCAATCTTAGCTCTGAAATGAAAATCCCCCTAAGATGAATTTAAATTTTTCACTGTACAACTCTCCCCCTTTGACATCAATAGAAAAATTGGGAAAGACCCAAAAATGTTAAAATTTGAAACTATATAAGCATGATCTTGTAACTTACACAAATTTGGAAATATCTACAAAATCTCTCTTTAGCATGCTTAAATTTGTGTCCCAAACCATTTTGGGACTCTCCAGAATTGTTATGTGACTACAAACCAAATAAGATTGTGTTTCTGCAGACTCAAGATTCATTGGGTCACTAGCTGCCAAAGCATCTTTGGCTTCCTTTAATACACTCACCATTATTTCAATATTTGGACCAATTAGTCCTCTGAGTTCACATGCTCTTCCTACAAGCCTTTCATTTTCATGCTTCAAGCTCCTTATTTTGTCAAGTAGAGATATTACTTGACCTTCTTGCTTACCAACATCACCAACTAACAGATCAAAAGCATAAAAAATGGTAGCCAATTGTTTTTCAAGATCCTTCACCTTCTCCTCATTTCCTTCAGTAAATTTGGACAAAAACAAACATGAATTATAGGCCTTTCCACATTCAGATAGAGAACCTTGAATATTCTTCATACAGGTGGCTAACAGAGTGTTATCATTTGCAATAATTTCTTTGAACCTATTAAATCTTTTTCCATCAAATTCCTTCTACACTTTAACCATGGCTAATATTTCAAGAGACTCGAAATGAGTACTTACATAATTAATGAGATTTTTCAGTTAACCGGAAGAGGAACTAGACGGATCCTTAACGTGAGTTGAAATAATTTTCTCCAGAACTCCAGATGCAAGACCCAAAATTTCATCATCCTCAATATGGGACTTCAACAATTCTTCTCTGGCCTTTTCCTTTGGAAAAAGATGCAACTTTCATTTTCTGAATTGGGGACAAGGTGGATAGATCGATCGGGCCTTTGACCAATTCAAGATCAAATTCTTCCTGTTGATCCACCAAAAATTTCTTCACTACCTCGACAGTGTCTCTTGCTTCCATTGGAATTTCCTTAACTTGAATCTTTTCTTCTTCAACTTCTTGTTCTTCAGTAACTGCTTCTTGATTGCCTTTAGGAGCTTCAACTTCAATATTTGGAATCTCCTTTCCTTCAACTAATATAACCTTAGGAGTTTCAGTCTCCACAGGTACTTCTGTATTACCCACATCAGGAGGAATCTGAATATCCTCAACATCAACATTCACCTCCTCATTTACTAGATTAGATACAACACCTTCAACATTCACTTCTTCAACATTGATCTTGTTCTTTGACATAAATGCTTCTAGGATTTTCTTTGTTTCATCAACAACAACACCAGTTTCATTGATCATAAGTTTGTTCACCCTTGTTTTGCTTTTGAATTCCTTCTTGCCTTTGTTCAGGAGTGACTTCATCTCCTCAATAGACATTTCTGGACATAAGTCTACAAGAATTGTCTTTCTCATATGCTCTTCTTCTATCCTAGCACTTATTCTTCTCATTTCCAAAACGTCATATAGAATCTTAGGTAAACCAAACATAATTTCAACAAGAACTTTATTGAAAATATTCAAATGTTTTATTGTTTCCTCCTCAAGAATTATTTGTCCCGATTCATCAAAATTTTCATACCATTTGCAGAGGGGTTTGAGGTTTCCATCCTTGACAACAACATTCTCAACTTCTTCAACTATCATACCTGGTTTATCAAAATTTTCCTTCTTCTTTTCCTTTTCTTCGTCATCAGAAGATTTTCTCTTGGTTACCTTTGTAGCCTGAGTGCCGGTAGCCTTTATTTATTTCACACATTCATTTGTCTTAGTCTCCTCATCTTCTGAGACAACTTCATAGGTTCTTGTGCTCTTGTTTTTCTTCCTCTTATCGAAAGCCTTATCTTCAGTTTGCACAGGAACTAGCTTGGCTGTAGGAGCAGATAGGGATGAAGAAATCCTTGTGGATCTAGTGCGGGCAGAGGATGCTCTTGAACTAGCAGATTTGGTTCTTACTGGCTTTTCTCTTGCTTCAACTTCCTCTCTCATCCTTATGGAATCTTTCAATGCATCTGTAGATATACCCATTTTTTCTGCAATGAATTCCACTTCTTTTCTTACTCTTCTTCAACTCCTCATACACCTGCATATTATTTTTAGCATAGGTTCCAAACCTCTCTTCTGCTGGATCCAAAGGTTTTCTCAACAAATGTTTTGCATACAGCTCCAAGATTTTCTCCTCAACTTCATATCCCATAGGCATGATCCATACCATTTTGGGATCAACAGCTTCCATTAGGCATTGATCAATATCTACCATGAGAATTTTTTATCTTTGTACTTCTCTACAATTGAAGTAGGAATTCTTTCTCTTCCATGCATCATACCTTGAAATTTTTTGAAGTACCCCTAGAGGGTAGTTTTTCTGGTCTAACTATTACCAATTCCATAAAATATATCTCTTATTTGAATAGCTATAGGCTGATTACTTTTCCAATGGACTTTCCCAACACCCAGAACATCACTCATGAAATAGAAGAACATACCCAACAAAAAATTGCCATATTTAAAAGAGTTCTTCTTGTCTTTCTTAATCTTACCCAGATTCTCCATTAGCTAACTTTTGAGTAGCTCAAACAAGTCATAATTTTCATTTTCTTTTACCATCTGATAGATTGCATAAATGACAGTACTAGATACTGAATTATCCTGGCTAGAGTGGTAGACCTTGTAGCCAAAGATCATTGATGAAAATTTCACATCCACTTCAACAATGTCTTCAATTGTCATTGCCCTTCTATCAAATTTTGCACCTGTTGCATTAGTAACCATTTGATTTTTTACAAATTTCAAGATTGGTAGTCCACCTGAGGAATTTAGACCCATGATAGTGCTTATAGCATCTTTTGTAATCTTGAAATTTATATTCAACCACATGAACTCGACATGAACTCAGCTCAAAATATATCTCACCCATTCACTTTCATCAAATATGGGGAATTTCACAAACTATGTGAACTTCTTCACTTCTAAGGTTTTGTATTTTGACTTAATAGTGAAGTCCTCTCCAATTATATGGTTGTAATAAAAATTCAACATTTGTGAGCTTCCTAACTCCTCAATGTTGGCATGAATGTAAGCCCTAATGTCTTCAATATGCAGGATGCCATACGGTACAGAAAAAAATGCATCGAGGGGCTCAGTTTCAATAGACTTAAAAGGATGCCACTTGAACTTCAAATGAGGTCTATTCTTGACTTCAATTACCAATGGAGTGGTCATTTTTACAAATTCACAAATTCACAGGTTTTTTCAATAAATACCTTTTTGTCAAATTGGAGTTTGATTGTTGAATCTTCTTCACACTTGAATCTCACCGAAATTCAACAAAGGTTTGTCCAGGACTCTTCCAAACTTCCAAAATGCAAAGTGACAAATGAAGGATAAAAATGACCTTTTATTGTTCACACACTTAACCCTTTTTTTTACAATAAATGCTTTTACCCCAACTCATCCGATTACCCTGCTTCCATGCACTCTGATAGATAATTCTTCTGTGGATCTCCAATACTATATAATACTTTCTCCAATTGGTTGAACAACATCTGAAAAGAATCCACGCACTTACTGGACTTGTCCACATTCCGGTGTCAGTTACTGATAGGGGGTTAAGATATTTTCTTGATAGCTCCCCCTAGGCCAAAGGCCTAAAGCTAATTCCCGAAGGAATTACCAGAAGTCGATTCTGGTGCTGGCACATTTTCTTCAATAAATGGATTCTTCTTCACCAATTTCTTCTGCATTTTCCTCCTAATCACATCAGTAGTGACTTTACCTTTTCCCTTAACATCCTGCTATATGTTTTGTTTTACTGGACCTCTTCTGCTCCAACAAAATCTAGCATTGTGGAAAAATTTGTTGTAGTGGTAGCACACAACATTTCTCTATCCAGACCTATTGTTCCACTGATTTTTCCTTGATCTGCATTGGTTAGCAATATGCCCAAGTCTATTGCATGCATAACATCTGACATCTCTATGAAAGTTGTTCATCACATTTCTGCATTCATTTGACTTATGGCCAAACTTATTACAATTGAAGCACTGACCTGAGAATGATGGTCCACTTGGATTCATCCTGCTTCTACAATAAGAAGCCATATGGCCAAATTTATTGCAAGTAAAACAATAACCATTAAATCTCTGAGCATTTGGTTGTCTTACTAGATTTCTTCTAGCTCCATTCATCTGATTTTCTTTCTTGAAACTCCCTTCTCTGGAAATTTCTCCTTCTTCATAGCCAAGACCTCGCTTGTCACTTTTAGTCCTATGACCTTTAATCAATTTGTCAAGCTTGGCTGATCTAGCTTTGAACTTCTCCTTGTGCTCATTTGCAGTAGTAAGTTCATTTCTGAGATCATCAAGCTATTTTTCAAGCACTTCTTCATTAATTTTAGATTGTTCCAATTCATTGTCCAATCATGCTTCATTCTTTATATTTTTCTTTCAAGGATTGAGCAAGATTTTCTTCATTCTTCTTTCTATCTTCAATCTCCTTCGTCATTCTCATCATGATAGATTCCATTTCATGCTTCAGGGCAGTATTTTCTCTAGAGAAATTTTCAAATTCTTTTGTTTTCACCTTCAAGGCATGGCTCAGTTGTTCAACTTCCATGCTTCTATTCTTCTACTTAAGCTAATCACATAATTCCTTTCTTTTCTCCCTTGAGTCATTGATTTTTTCTTTCAATGTTGAATGAATTTCTCTACATTCTCAATACTTTCTTGCAGTTCCTGGTTCTTAGATTTTGACTGGTCAAGATCATCCAGGGCCACTACAAGTTGTTGTTGAAGATTGCTTGTATCCATTGAAAACACTTTCTGAGATCTCCCCAAGCTGTTATACTTCTTTCGAGGAACTAGCTCTAATACCAATTGTTGGAAACAAGCAACATTGAGAGCAGGGGTGAATTAGTGTTCTGCAAAAAATAACTTTATTATTCTGATCTTTAATCCACTTAGAACATTCAACCAAAAGAAATATGCATGAACAGAAAGAAAACAGCCACAACACCATAACACAAGGATTTTTCGTGGAAACCCTATTAGGGGAAAAACCACGGTGGATGGCCAATCCACAATAAGATCTGAGTATACCCAAAAGAAAGATTGTAATGTGGGAATGCACTTGCATTTAGGCGCACTGCCTAGAGCTCACTGCTCAAAATAGAAAGGCACACTACCTTACAAAGATTTGGATTAGATCCAAGAGAATGAACTGAGAAAGTAGAATCTACAAATGCTTTATTATAGTTCCGATTAGGCTCAGTAGTTGATCTTATGTCCTTCTAACTGATTTTGCACTTCTGCTTTGCTCTGCACTAACTTGCATCACAAAATATTTAATGCACAAGTGAAACTATGCATAATCACTCAATCACCCTTCTGATATTCACAACACACATCGACACACCTTATTCACATATCAAAATGATATAATCAATCACTTATATATATCCATGACTAAAGATTTAATTGCTACAAGTTAGCTCCAACAAAATAAAAAAACATTTATAAACTGTCAGCTCAAATCATGAGTAATATTCAATGCACATCCACAATGGTCAGCCACAACTTAGCTTGGACCAAAATCAAAATGCTCAAACAAAAAATAAATTGAGCAAACACTCCTCGAATATCCATGACATGTTATATCAACTGGGTCAGCCACTAAAAATTGATGAACAAAAAGATATCCAACTAGATCTCTAGACTTGCACACAACTTGATACGAGGCACTGAGATTTTTGGATAACACAAGACATACATTGAACAACCTCCCATGAGACCCACAATTCAAAATAACAATAGAAAATCTGCATGTGAGTTGATGAACACAAAACTACTAGATGCTTTGTTCTTCCTTGTTTGTCTTCAAACTGTCTATCGGTGTGAGCAAATGATGATGTGCAGATCCGATCACGAACTAGGGTTACCATAAATGACAACACCATAAAGAATTTATAGTGTCTCTTTCCAACAATTGGTACAAAATTTCAAAATCTCTACAAAATACCTGTACCACTGAAAAAATTCAGACTTCCAGCTTTCTGATGATATCTCGTTTCTGAAAAAGGCCTCTGTTTGCAAAAGTTATGAAAAAATGAAAAAAAGGCCTATAAAAGGCACTTGAGGGAAAATACACAGTACAACAAGGCTAAGCTAGCATATAAAATGTGCACCCAGAGCTTAAAAAATCAGCCCTTGGTCATTCATATGACTGCAGGGCATGTATATGCAAAAAAAATAGTTCGGCTGCTATAAAACTCGTCGGCCTCTTTAGAAATATTTTTTTTAAAAATACCGACCAACTAATACATGTGTTGGCCTTTTCAACATTTGAAAACAAAGCTTTTATAATATTAAAGCCTGCAAATCATTTAGTAATCATACCTGCCGACAAGACCCTGTGTTGATGTCAGAGACCATCAATAGGATGGATCAAAAAATGCTAAGGGCGACGAGGAAGGTACAGTCGGGCAGATTTACCAAGTATGTAGGATGATGGCACCTGAGCACCCTCCATGTACCAGTGCCAACCAATGCAATAGATAGACTCACTAAGGAAATCAACGTACCAAGTGATGTACTGCCCAAAATTGATAGTCGAATATACCCACGATTTGACAAGAGCCTACAAATGGGACCGCTTAGCCAACCGAGATCTGACAGTGTATCGACGATCAGGTAATATGATCGATAGTGTGTGGAATGGGGTCAGCAATGACAATGAAGGGTTGACAAAAGTACCAGTAGTGAATATGCCTGACGTCGACACAAAGTACTCCTGCAGATAAGGTCTACGTACAAACCAAAAAAGGATGCCGCATATTTTTCCCAATATATTCAAAAATTTTCCCCAAATTTTTAACAAATACTGCTGAAAAATATTTTTTTAGATTTTTTTTTTGCGAAATTGGAAAAATCGCACCACTTGGGAGGCTATCCCAACAATTTTTTTTTGCCTCAAAATTTTTTTTGCCCAAAATGGATGAATTGATAGTCAAAATTTGTCTGTGCAACCACTTGATCTCAACCGTGAGGTCCTTGAAACCCCAATCTACACCCAAAAAAAAACTTCAAGCCAACATGAAACCCTCAGATTTGGGAAGGAATCTGCAACACCTGGTGCTCTGATACCATGTGGGAGTAAATGATGACTCCCCAACACCCCTAGGAATAATTTCTAGACCAAAACCACTTCCGCAAGAGAGAGAATGGCAAGAACGCTTGCTTCAACAATGCAAGATTGAATAGTGGTTGAATATGCTTGAATAAGCTTCAATTGAATAAATTGATGCAATGTACATGAGATGCCTTGCTTATAAAGGAAAGGTTGAGAGATCATATTAGACAAGATCATGACAAGTGTCTTAATCCTATTACATGAGATGACTAACAAACTAATCACCTAGGAATCAAGCAATACTAGCTAGATAAGATAAGTTCTAGAAAAGCCAACTTATAAGACTTCTAGAAATAATCTTATATCCTAAGTAAACTTAACATGTGAATATGTCCCCTAATTACCTAGTGAATGAATTAGCTAGGTACAAGACATTTATTCACACCAACAAGGTCAACAACTAACAAGGCATCAAGAGCCCTAGCTAAAGATGGGTCTTGTTGCATTTCAAGGATTTTTTCCCTAGTGAATTTTGTGAATCCTTTATTTTTTTGGGCAATGTATTGTATGCTGACCATTTGTTCTTGGGATGTTTGGGTTTGTCTTTGAGTACTATACCCACTAGGATCGAATTCAACATTGGGAATTCCTAGGGTTGTTTTGGTAGCACTTGTGGTAGTGGGTACACTAGAGCTACTAGGATTACATTCCATGTTTTTCTTATGTTGGGACCTTGTTATAAGCATAAAATTTATAGTGGTCCTTTGAGATTTTTGGATGAAGACGATTTAAGGATTATTTAGGTGGATGTTTGCTTTATTTCAAGTTGGAATAATAATGAAACCTAAGAAGGCTTGAACCAATTTTTTGATGATGTCTAGATGAAAGGAAGATATGAACCTCCAACTTAGTCAAAGTTATTGACTAGATCTTATGCTTGATTACAATCATTGCTTGTTCTAGATTGATGAGCCTAAGTGAAGTAACGAGGATAATAAGGTTACAAACTTAGAAGTAGATGATGACGAATAAGAAAGCTAGTTCATAAATATTTGACACTAATTTAACTAGGTACTTGAAAGGAGATAATTTTCCAAGAAAGAAGCTAAACTAGAGGATAAGATATGGAGGTATAAATCAAATGAAAAATGCCAAATATAGGTTGTTGTTTGGATGAGTTGTTTTGTTGGTTTGATGTTTGATGAAATTGATGTTGATCCAAAGATGAATAAGAGGTGTTTAAAGAAGTCCAAAGTGAATGAATGATATGGGATGGAGATACAACATTGAATGCTGCTATTTTAGATGGTGGTGATGACTAAACATTTATTTTGAATAGGTCTCTGGTCCTATATTGGCTGTTGGTTGAAATTATGAATTTGAGATTTTTGAGATTTTTAGTGATTTGTGACTGACAATCAAATGCATTGCTATGCAAAAGCATAATTTTAACTAGAAAAAGTGGTGGAATGCCCCTAAAAAATTGACAAGGTTTTCAAAAGTGTTGATTTTTTAGCAACAGTGCGAATGTGTGATAGTCAAATGTATCACTATGCTATTTTTCAAAATTTTGATAGATAACAATTTTGCGATACAAGTGTTGAGTTACATAGACATGTCGATTTGCAGATAGAAGTGTCGATATAAAAAATCAAGTGCATCAAGGTGAAAATAGAAGTAGTATGAAATGACAATCAAAAGTGCCACTTTGAACAAGAGACAAAGTTTTTACAATTTGAGCCTAAATTATTCTAGGGTTTTGAAATTTCTTGATTGTTTGATGACTAATTTTTTGTTTGCCTGATCTAGAAAGTGATAAAAAAATAAAGAATAACATAGAGTGTTGAATTCACAAGACAACTAAGAGGGGGGTGAATCAATTGTACCTTAAAATTTCAAAACCCTCACAAAAATTCAAATCCACATGAAATTAATTAACCCTTAAATTTTTAGAGTGATTTATTGTGAAAAAAGATAAAAAAAATACAATCAAAGCAACACCATGCATAATGAAACACCATATTTACATGAAAAACCAAAGAAGGGAAAAACCATGGTGAGGATTAGCTCACAATATAAAGTAATATCAACACCAATTATAAAGGGATCACTGCTAGAGGGCTCATTGCCTAAAGAAAGAAAGGATCACTGCCATAATAGAAGAGAAGATAGAGAAGAGTGTTACAATGAGAAATTCATCTCAATGCAATAGAAAAATACACCATAACATCACCGACACCTTCAAAGTATTATTGAATAATTGTAGACACCTTCTGCTCACTGCATCTAGTAATCTAATGTGCATGAAAGTTCACACTGCATTTCACAAATTCACACCTCACAACTCTACAATTCACATTATTTGCATCACACTCATCTATCTTCTCATCTCTCAACAAATCAACACTTATTTATACCATATTCAACCTTGAAAGCATTCTCCAAGGTTGGCTATGCACCTCAACCATGCAAATTCAAATTAGGTTGGCACCAAAAAATTCTTGTGGTGGAAAGGAATGAAGGAAAACCATAACACACCTTATATAGGACCTAAATCCACTCATACATGCCATGCAATGCTTCCACAAACATTGAAGCAACTTTGCATTTTTTCTAAACACCCAAGGTCAGATGAACCTATGTAAACAACATTAACATTTAAGTACACGCTTCCTCAAAACCAAGGATGACTCATAGAAAACACACCACACTTGAACACAATCTAGAATATTCCAAAAGAACCTTGAAATCCAAAACATTTCTTAGCAACAACTTTCACTTGAAGAATGTACACACCTAGTACACTCAAATAATTCTGCCATCCACTGCAACTCAAGAAACCAACTTTTGAAGCACCAAACCTCAAAAAAATTCAATTGAAGAAAGATACAAACACTATCAACACCCTTCTAGATATGTAATACCTAAAACCACTCTGTAGAGAAATGCAGAGCAAAGACATTTCTCCTAGACACCTTGGCAATACATAGTTCACACATTGGTGAACACAACTTTCTCTGCACAACGATCCAACACACTAAATCTTGAATGAAACACCTTTGAACATATTTAATCAACATATCCAAAATGCACAAGTAGATCTTCAACATAGAAGAAATGCAGAGCCAAAATACAATGCTACTTTGTAACATAGAACACCACTACAACACACTATTTCTTCTTTTTATTCAAAATTTCTCAAAAGAACTTGGAAACCAAGCATCATAGACACATCCTTAACATCTTCAACACTTCCTCATCACCACCAAGCCAACTAAAACCTAGCAACAATCTCCTGCTCATACTATTGACATCAATGACAACACAAGCTTGTTGACATCAATGCAACACTAACTGCACATACTTGCAACAATCTCCCCCTTTGTCATTGATGGAAACACATGATGTGAAAAACCATCAATGACAAACACAAAAATTCCGATCATCAATAATTTGCTTCATACCAACTCATTATCTCTTTTCTCCCCCTTACACAACCGAATCATTACTTTCTCATCTTTCTTTTCTCAATTGAACATTTTTCACATTACTTTCTCTCCCCCTTTGACATCAATGGAAAAGAGTATAAATATTTGCATCTCATTCTCCCCCTTTGACATTAATCATAATGTTCACTACTACTTTGCAACATCCTTTCCTTTTCTGCTCTACATACTCCCCCTTAGGAGCACACACCAATTTGCATCAATCAACAACCACTGCATAATGACAAATTTCACTCATTCTTATTGCAACAACCAATAATGCCACTACCTACTCCCCCTAAGAGGTAGCCACCAACATCATTCCAGACCAAAGAATGAATCTTTAGATCCACTGGACTAATGCATCTCCTTATGCATCTAGTTTAAAGGAGGGGTAATAACCACCAAATTCTCCCAGAGATACTCAAAGTATCCTTAGGAAGAGCCTTAGTGAATATGTTAGCAACCTAATCCTTTGAAGGCACATATTCAAGTTTCACTTCATTCAACATAACCTTTTTTTCTCAAAAAGTGATACCAGATTGAGATATGCTTTGTCCTTGAATACATTTTCATATTTTTTGATATATTGATAGCACTTGTATTATCACATAAGATAGAAATTGGTTCACCATATACCACTTTGATACCTTTAATGTTTTCCTCATCCACAAAACTTGTATGCAACAAGATGCTTCTACAATATATATTGCCTCTATAGTAGATAAAGAAACTAAATCTTGTTTCTTGCTTAGCCATGATACCATTTTGCATCCAAGAAAGAATGCACCACCAATTGTACTTTTCTTGTCATCTACACAACCAACCCAATCAACATATTGTTGGGAAAATGTGTCTCAACTTTGCAATTATATACAGTTTATTGTTGGTAGGATGTCTATATATTTATATATATATAAATTTCCTAGTTACATCGATAGGTGTATAAAATGCCAGCAAAGAGAAAAGTGTGAGCATGTTAACTTTTTTAGGAAAATCTAAAATGACTTACATACATTAAATAATGATGTATTGTAAATTTGGACCATTCATTATTAGGTTTTAGATCTAATGGTGGATATTTTATTGGCCTATCTTGCCCTAGAATGTAACCCCATTTTATGAGGGTGCTGTATTATGACTGCGGTAGAGAGACATTGATGTATTTTGAGAGTTTCATAGTGGTTGTGTTGTCTCTTGATCTTTGGTGGTGATACTCTTGTGAGAAGATTTCTTTGCAATTATATTGTAATCTTTATGATTTACTGAATAATATATTGGGTGGCTTTTGGAGTGGGGTTTTTCTCTTGAAAGGGTTTTCTCCACGTAAATCACTGTGTCATGGTATGCATGATATTTATGCTTATCTTGTTTAAGTTTTTATAATTGTTAAAGATCTATAAAGTTTTTCATTATTATCCTCTCAAGATTAGTGTAGGAATTTGTTATGCTACCTTAGCTTCCTTACAAGTGGTATCAAAGCTTGATCACCTTTGGTTTCAGTTGTGGGTTGTTGGGTTTTTTGAACTAATACAAATTTGAGTGGGAGCTTGTGTAGAAGACACTTTATGATCTTGTTGTAGGAATTTTTAGATGAAAATTTCATCAAGGAGAATAGAGGTGGAGAAATTTTCCGGAAATAATTTTGAGATGTGGAAGCTAAAGATGGAGGATCTGTTGATAGATCAAGATTTGTGGGATGCTATTGATGAGAATGTTTCAAGGCTTGTAGATCCTACTTAGGCTGTTCAATATGATATTATGGGCTATAAATCCAAGGGTCTAATCAGATTGTGATTGGAAGAATCTATTTTAATTAGTGTCCATGTAGAGACCTTTACATAGAAACTATGGAAGAAGCTTGGTGAGATGTATCAAGCCAAATCTTTCGTGAACAAGATTTTCTTGGGGAAGAAATTGTATTCCTTGAGAATGGAAGAGGGTGGAAAAATTATAGACCACCTAGAAGCATTCAATACGTTTGTGGCTCAATTGGCATCAGTTGGTGTCAAAATGGATGAGGAAGAGAAATTCCAAATCTTTCTTTGTTCTTTGCTTGATTCATGGGATTCTCTTGTTATGGCTATTGGGAGAACTTTTGTTATTTTAAAGACTGAATATGTGGTGGGTTATTTGATTTTTGAATAAATGAGGAGGAAGGTATCCATCACTGCCAAGGAGTCCCTAAATGTTTGTGGAAAACCTAAGGAAAAAGGCAAGATAAATGAGAAGCGTGACAAATCCAGGTACAAGAGGAGATCTAAATCTCTTGGAAAGTCCAAAGTTATTTGCTAGAACTGCAGTAAGCCTGGGCATGTTTGTAAGGAATGCAAAGAAGAAAAGAAGAAGAAAAAGAAGAAATTTGATTATGATTCTAAGTCTGAGAAGGAAGATGGTGACACATTCATTGCAACTTTAGAAAATCGTGCAAGTAATGATGCATGGTTAATTGAATTAGGTGCATATTTCCATATGACCTTTAATAGAGATTGGTTTTCTAAATATGAGGAATTTTATGGAGGTATGGTGTACTTGGGTGATGATTCTCATTTAGACATTATTGGCTATGGTAAAGTTAAAATCAGGTTTCTTGATGGTAGCATAAAAATGATTAATGGTGTGTTGAATATCCTTGGATTAACACAAAATTTGTTATCTATGAGCAAACTAATAGATGTAGGTGTGCATATAGTATTTTCTGATGTAGGATGCAAGATGGTCAGAGGTGCTATGGTGATTTATAGAGGTGTCAAATATGGCACATTGTATAAGTTTGATGCATGTACTATTGAGTGCAATAGTACTTATGTGAAAATAAAATCTATGAAAGAAGTGAGGCTTTCACCTTCAGTAGATAGTCATGGATTTTGGGTAGCCAAGGGGGCTCTTTCTTTTGATTCACAGTTACCTATAGAGAAAACTATGTTAATGCACCAAATACTTGGACACATTGGAGAAAAGGGTCTAAGGACCTTGAAAAATAAAAACCTTGTTGAAGGTTTCTTTGATTGTAATCTTGAGTTCAATTTCTGTGAGCATTGCATTTATGGAAAATAAAACCATGTTCAATTTTACTCGAGTTCTCATAAATATTGTGGTGTATTGGATCTTATTCATTCTAATGTGTTTGGTCCTGTAGATGTTCCTTCAATTGGTAAATCCACATATTATGTTTCATTCATTGATGATTATAGTAGGACATGGGTATATTTTCTAAAGAGTAAATCTAAAGTTTTCAGTCGATTTAAAGAATTTAAAGCAATGGTTGAGTTCTAGACTAGAAAAAAAAATGTTTAAGGATTGATAATGGTGGTGAATTTTTCTCTAATGATTTTGATAGATTCTGTATAGATTGTGGTATTTGTAGACAAAAGACAACTCTGTATTCTCCACAACACAATGGCGTTGCAAAAATAATAAGTAGGAAACTGATGGAGAAGGATAGTAGTATGTTGAGTGGTGCTGGTCTAGAACAAAGGTTTTAGGTTGAAGCTGTTGCCACTGCCTGTTACTTGATTAACAAGTCTCCTTCATTAGCTCTTATTGATAAGATTCCTATAGAGGAATGGTTGGGTTCCAAGCCTTCATTGAGACATCTTAGAGTTTTTGGTTGCAAGGAATATGCACATGTGCCAAAGGAGAAGCGAAAAAAATTGGAGAACAAGGCCATGGAATGTATCTTCATTAGATATATTATGGTGAAAAAGGATACAAGATTTGGGATCCTTTTGCATAGAAGGTAATACATAGTAGAAGTATTATTTTTAGAGAAACTAAGCCTTCTTCTGTTACATTGCAACTAGAACAAAGAAAATAAGATGTGATTCAATTTCCTTCTACACCCAAGAAAGTTGAATCGAGGCCCAAGGATAGACAATAAGTTGATAAGAGCTCATCTAGCTCTAGATCTTTGAAAGAGGAGGAAGAACCTTTGACTCAACTTGTTCATAGGACCACAAGACATAGACAACCACTTGAAAGGTATTCACCTGATGATTGGAGATGTATTTTTGCTTTGAATACTAACATAGATGAACCTAGATCCGTAGAAGAGGAACTAGGTACGAATGATGCAAAATACTAGAAGATTTCTATGGATGAAGAAATGACATCTTTGAAAAAGAATGATACATGGGATCTTGTATAATTTCCTGCAAGACGAAAAAATTGCTAGTTGCAAATGGGTGTTCAAGAAAAAAGATTGGTTCAGATGGAGGCATTGAGAAGTATAAATCAAGCTTGGTTACGAAGGGTTACTCTCAAGTTGAGGGTGTTGATTATAATGAGATATTTTCTCCTGTTGCAAAAATGAAATCCATTAGATTTTTGCTTTCTATTATTGCTGCTTATGATTTAGAGATTGAGCAAATGGATGTGAAAACTGCTTTCTTGCATGGTGATTTGGAGGAGGATATTTATATGACACATCCAGAGAACCACGTGGTGAAAGGTAAAAGTAAGTTGGTTTGCAAATTGAAGAAATATTTGCATGGATTAAAATAGATTCCTAGGATGTGGTACCCAAAATTTGACACATATTTGTTGAGTTTGGGATTTAAGCATTCTAAATTAGATCATTATGTTTATTATAAAACTAATGGTGATCGTTTCCTGTTTATTGCATTATATGTTGATAATATGTTATTTATTGGCAAAGGGAAAGGCATGATTTCAGAACTAAAATCTTAGCTTGTTCCTAAATTTGAAATGAAAGATCTTGGTGCAGCTAGAATCATTCTTGGGATGGAAATTTGGTGTAGGAACACCAACCTTCTCTCTATTTTTCATGGAGAGTTTGATAGGAAGTGTGTTTTAGGGTGTTTTTGTTGAGTCCATGAGCTCAAATAAGGTCCTAAGTGACCATTCTATGGTACTTGGTCAACTTTGAGAGGCTTATGTATTCATTTTGTAATGATTGTAAATCAAATGGAAAGGAGTGTCAAAGTTGTCAAGGTGGTGTCAAGGGTGGTAGTGTGTTGTTTTATTGAATAATTCATGTTTCTTAGGAAAATAAGTTCTCATTAGACCATTTGGAATAGGTTAGGTGTTTAAAAGGGTCTAAAATGCAAACATTGCAAAACATGTAATGGAGTTGTTACTAAATTGTGTAATAAGTGAAATTATGATCTCCAACAGTCATAAGTGGTTTACATTTCAGTTGGAGGGCAGTTGGGTGTTGGTTTGATGAGGAGAAGCCTTTAAAAAGGCATGAAAACTCATTTTGTAATGTTGGTTTGAAGTTTGAAAAATTGGAATAAGAAATTTCTGAGTTTTCATATTTTTTTTTGAGTTTCCTTCACATTTGCAGATCTGTACGGACCTGTACAACTAGATTGTGCTATGTAATCATTTAAATTTTGTAAAGGCCCATGTTAAATTCATTTTGCATCAAGTTTGAGGGAATTTGATTGAGTTTTGTGGTAGTAATCTCTATTTTCTTGTAGCAGCCCATGGATACCTTGTTTTGGGGGTTTTGTGACAAAATCATGTTTTAAAGGGACCTTACACAGAATATACCTACTGTAACTAGTGTAATGGGCCCTAGGGAGTTTGAGTAGGTTGTAGGTTTCATGATTAGAGTTGTGGAGAAGGAACCGAGGAGATAAACTTGCTGTCTTGATGAGTTTTGTGAAGAAAAACACATGAAAATGGAGCCCTGGGTCTAGGGTTTGTGAAAATAAATGAGAGTGTGGAGTTGTTTTCAAATTTTGAGCATATTGGGGTCAAATAACACATGTCTGGGTCAGTGGCATGGTCTGAAAGGTTTTTCAAGTGTGACTTTTAATAAATCCTCTTTACTTGGCATGAAATTGAAGGTTTTGGAGTTTTCTATGTTGGTGTCAACCCTGAGTGTTGATTGTGGTTTTAGAGGTTTTAAGGATTAGGAAATGCTACCCCAAGGTTTCAAGAGTCTGTGACAAGTTTAAAGATATGTTGCTTTGTAATTTAGGCCTAATCAGCCTAATTAGGTCAACGTAGAAGGGGTGATTTTAGGAGATTGATCCAAAAAACTTATATCTGACTTTGGGATATGTGTTACAAATCTTGAATGGGTGTCTGAATCCATCATATGTTTTTTAGGTTTTTTGGAGAATATTTGAGTTAATGGCCAAAAATTGAGTTTACACTACTACTAGGATTCATGGGTGAAATTGAGAAATGGTGCTTCTGATTGTTGTCTAACTTGCAAGATTGTTTGAATTTCTTTAAAATACCATTTTAATATTTTTAGATGCCTCTTGAAGGAAAGTTGTCAATTTGAATGAGTTTGAGCCTTCTGGGTCTGCATGAGAGTGGTATTAGAGCCCAGTAGTAGATCTTGTGTTGGTGTTTTGAATTGGTTTTGCAGGTAGGTGAAGAGAGGATTGTGAAAATGCATCCGAAGGTGAATGCTGTTGCAAGGAAGATTGAAAATCATGAGAAGGAAATAGAAACCTTGAAATGGGAAATGGCTATGATGAAAGCTAAAGGTAGGGTTCTTTTGGATGGAAGTGAAACTGAAGAAGAGGATACTTCTAGTGAAGAGGAAGAGATGGATCGAGATGATGTGATAAAATTGAAGCTTTTGAAGGCTGTGAAGAAGGATGGGCATGGAAAAATAGATGTGCCTATGTATGGAGGAAAACTTGATAGTGAAGAGCTCTTGGATTGGATAGGGGCTTTGGAAAACTACTTTGATAGTGAAGATGTTGATGAAACACACAAGGTGAAGAAGGCTAAAACCAGACTAAAGGGACATGCTTTGGTATGGTGGAATTTTGTGCAAGAGGAAAGGGAGAGACAAGGAAAGAACAAGATCACTTTTTGGGAAAGAATGAAGACAAAACTAAAAGGTAAATTCCTTCCTTGTGATTATAATGTTCAATTGCTTAAGAAGTTACAAAATCTTAGACAAAAGGATTTAGATGTGCAATCATATACTGAAGAATTTTATAAGTTAAGCATAAGAAATAAACATGAAGAAGATGAGGAAGAAATGGTTGCTAGGTACTTGAATGGTTTGAGGTATAACATCCAGGATGCAATCAACTTGTTGGCACCTAAATCAATTGAACAATTC